>JAGFNQ010007293.1:46166-280577 GCA_024364735.1 Boesenbergia rotunda | reverse complement strand
ATTTTTTTTATAGAATGTACCTATTTCAAAAAAATAATAATAATAAAAAATAAAAAATATTTTATAAATAAATGTTTTTTTATCATTATTAAGCAACGATTAACAAGTTCGCGAGATATTAATTAATTTGACCCAGAATTCTCTCGTTCCGGTTGATCCTTCCCGGTTCTTCAGCCACCGCCGCGGCCGCACCGCCACTGTCTCTTCCTCTTTCCATCTCGCCTTCCAGGCGACATGTCTCCCCCTCCCTCAAATCCTTTTTGTTGCATATAGTATCAGTATGACTATTTTCTGAAGGGTTGGTGAAATACCGAGACCAAGGCGACGCATCTATCGTCAGAATGAAGGCAGGCGTCTCGCAGGCGCCGGGAGATTATGTCTACTTCAAGTCGCAAGTTCCTCTCCATAAGATCTCCGTATGATCCGTCGATCCCCCTTCTTAATTCTTATCTTTGATTTGACATTTTGTGCCCAAAAAATTTGAATCTTTGCTTTGACATTAGTATTTTAGATTCCTTCATTTGAAAATTCATTAGCTCTTATTTTTTTTGTTTAATATTTTTGCGATGACCCGTTTGATTCAATATAAAATTATTGGTTTGCGCGTCTTTGGATTGTCGTAGCTCACAAGTTATCCCAAATGTTCCCATAAGCTAATGGTTTTATTTCAAACGGAAACCGTAGGGTTACTCTGTAATTGAGCAGTGGGCTCTTTAATTCCTGAAAATGCTAGGTGGTATTGCCTTATTCTGTGACGGTCCATCCTTGATTCTACTGTATCTGCAATTAGTCGTGATCTTCTTCATAATTGTCAACTTGCTGATCATATATCTGTTGGTATGCTGAAAATGTTAGATCTTGCAAATTTTGATCGTTAGCAGAATAATGCTGGAGTTAGTTGATCTCTCCCTTAATGCTGAAATATTTATGAAGCAATGTAATGGTATGTTGAAAGTGTTTTTTTTTCATGTGTCAGCTTTCTACCCTTTTATAGTTACCTTAGAAATATCCAAGATTTCTCTTTTGGTAGATTTGGAGAAGCCTTGAATTCAATTAATACAAGACAAACATTAATTATACATGTAGGGATTATGTTGTAGAACTTTACATCAATTAGACCAATGACATGTTGTTTTAAAGATAGACACTTCTTTTAACATGTAGTCTTGTTTTTAATCAAAACCTTAGTATTTGCATGCTTTGGTATTGCTTCAATAAATCATGATAATTTTTATTTTGTTTTACCTCAAGGATCCGATTTGTCTAAAATTGCAATAGACATTTCATTTAACTTGTAGTCATGTTTTTAATCGACACCTTATTATTTGTGTGCGTTGGCATTGCTTCAATAAATCATGTTAACAATATTTATTTTGTTTCACCTCAAGAATCCTATCTGATTAAAAATTGTAATAGTTTTCTTACTTAATTTAAAATAATTGTGAGACTGGATGTTAGTAGTGTTCATTAGATTGCCATATTTTTACAGAGTTGACTATCATAAATTCATCTTCTTTTTCCTCAAATTTCCATGCCGATTGTATGCTATTAGTTTGCTTTTCCCTACTTTTGATGCAGATTGGTAACAAGCAATGGAGATACTATGACTTTGGTCCCAAATCAGTACCACCTCTTATTTGCATCCCTGGAATTGCGGGAACTGCAGATGTATATTACAAACAGATCATGTCTCTTTCCATAAAGGTAATTTTTTTCAACCTTTTTTCTTTGTATTGATGTTATTTAGTTCCTTGTTTTTCTATGTTTGCAAAGCTAGATGTGTGAATATAGTTCCAATGTCTAATTCTCCTGCAGTTTAGCTGCCACATGAAATTTTTATTTTATTGAGATGTCAAGGTAGATCTTCATATATTCTTTAAATAATGTGAAAATATATTTCACCTTTTACTAAAATACAGTAATTATTCAGATAGGATTGATATCATAATGTGTCTTCAAATAAAAAGGACTTAGTCTAGCAATATTTATGACACACTTGTATCAGGATTTCACCTACTAAATTATTCAGGTGTTCACTTCTTCTATCAAGCCATCTCATTGGATTCCATTTTGCTCTCATAAACATAGTTTGCTTCAAAATATTGAGTTCTAACATGCTGTAATTTTATGATTCAAGTGCTAATTGGTATTAGTTTGCATGGTAAAATCAGATCATTGCATTTTCCAACCAATACTGTGTTGTATGTCATGCCAAGCAGAGTTTTGATAACCGATTAAAGAGTTTGTCTCAGCCGGTACAACTTGAAACTAGTTGAGATATGAAAGCTCATTTTCATGGGCCAATTTTTGATTCCGTTTGCCAATGATGCAGAGGGGAGATGGACCAATAAAAAAAGGGAGGGAAATGACAGGGAAGAGGAGAGACGCAAAATTATGTGTTGGTTGAGAAACGAAGATTCTCTTCCCATCTTCGATTCCGTTTGCAACATCATTGGGAGGAGATGAAACACTAAAAAGAAAGGAGAGGAGAAAAGGAAATGCAAATGGAAAGCAACCCAATTTCAATTGATTCAAATGAATTTTCGAATATAATGTAACTAATTTCTAGTTTTGAATCTCTATTTTTTTAACCATTATGAGATGCCTATTTCTTGGAAAAAATTGGTATCAACATTAATATTGAATTGGCCATTGTTGATATTGATCTAACTTGGTTCAATCCATACTAATATTGGTTGATTTGTATAACCTTTTATTTGGAGGTAAATATACTAGTAGAAGGGGATAATAATTTTAAATTGAAGTGTACCTTATGTCGTCATTACATACCATAGTTTAAAATCTTGTTCCATACTAGGCGGCACGAGCGAACATATTGTTATGTTCGCCGACTGACACAACGCCAACACTGGTAGACCCCACACAAGGCTCTGCGGTCGCATAGAGGTCCTGTGGCCTAGGCTGCGCGGATACCTTGCGTGAGGCCCCACGACCTTGTGGGTGCCTTGCACAAGCATCAAGGAGAATGCGACCCCCTTGCACAAGCCCAGCATTCGTGCAGAGGCATCGCGGGAGCCCCACGACACCACAGAGGCCTCTCGCAAGCCCCATGATTACACAGAGGCCTCGTGGGAGCCCCACGACCTCGTAGATGCCTTGCGCGAGGCAGCAACAGTGTGTGAGGCTGAGTTTTTTTTTTTTTCAATTTAACCGTTAATTTTTTAGGCCGTTGAGTTGGTTTTTCATTTTTTTTAATTGTTTAATTTTTTAATGGTTAATTCTTTCTCTTTCTTCCTCATTTTAATTTTTTTATTCCTTTCATCCTTAAACACATGAAAAAATTCCTTCTTAATTTTTTTCTTATTCTTTTCCTTCTTAAATACATACGAAAAAATTTGCTCCTTAAATTGAATAAAATAAATTAAGTTCAATTAATATAAACCTTTATTATGTGTAGGCTTTAGTTAATCCTAAATTAATTTGTACTCAATCTAATTTTTAAAATATTAGTTTAATCTAATAATAAGTATTTATAGTAATCAAATATAATAATAATATTTTTAATTAATATATTTTATATGTTAAAAAAATATCGAAATCTTATCGGCATGACACAACATAATATCAAAACCGTATCATTCTAGTCATAAACTGAAACTCTGATACGGCTTGAAATTTTAAACCATACATCATATTGAATCCACACCATTCTAACTTGAGACTGAAATTTCATTATATTGTCCAACGGCTAAAACTCCAATAAGAAAAGATATTCTAAACATTAGTATCATAACAATTTCCTTGGATTGCTTCCCAAACATGGTTAATGGATTGGTTTTCATTGTCTTGTAAGAAAGTCATTCTTCCTTTGGTGCTAATCTACTATTACCTTATTATGAAATTTAGATGCATAAACTAGTTTTCACTTTGAGCTATAACTATTTATTCTTTGCAGGGTTACCGAGTGATTTCTGTTGATATACCATGTGTTTGGAATCATGTTGAGTGGGTTCATTCATTTGAGAAATTCCTGGATACGCTTAGTATCTATCATGTATGTTGACGCATATGAATTATTTTCACCTTACTTGTTTAATTATTCTGTTTTATACCTTTTCTGCCTTCAGTTGAAAAAACTTTTCAGGTTATAATTTTATAACTATAGCTCTTGTTGTAGATTCATTTCCAAAGCTGCAATGATATTCATGCAGCTAAATGCCTACTGGCAAGGTCAGAGGGATTATAATTATTGGGCTGTTTATGATAAGATTTGAAGTTGAATTCTATTTTCTGAAACAAAAGCATGTAGGTTTGGTTTTTGTGAAAGATCACTTTGAAACTCAAGTTATAGATACAGTTCAGATCCTACTTGGAAGTATAGATATTAGCATCAAGTTATAGGTGACCAAAGCACTAGATAAACAATCCAAATGTGATGCTACCAATTCAGAGTTATGAAGGTTCCCTTGCAAGGAAGATTGAAGGAATTGTGAAATATTTCCTGAAAAGAATGGAAAAGAAGAGATGAATGTCTGAACTTGTACATCAGACTATTATTTCTTCACTTGTTTTGGGTGTTATAATTGATAATTTAATTTGAACAGCTTGCTGAAAAATCTACTTTTCCTTCATCTTCATGTTCCCGGAGTGATTATCCATTTGATAATATAGTATCTCGTGGCATATTACATGATATTAATGTTATCCCATGTGAGTATGACTATCTCTAACCACTTTATAAGATGGATGTGTGGATAAATCAAGAGGGTCCATTGACAACAGTTGGGAGTATAGTTGTATAAAATGATGGTTTTTTTGCAATTAACTGAACTTCATTCATGTGTGGGACTTCAACTCTACTTCAAAAGGGAAAGCAAAGGACCATAAAGACAATAGGAAGGGAATTACTAATTCTTAAGTGATGTCATGCAATCTTATCATGAGACGGACCATCCACAAAGATAATAAGAATGGGAACTAATATAAATGATCAATGTTGGATGAGCTAGATGTGATAAATTTGTGCGCCTTAGTTGACAAATCTCTATAGAAAAAGGATACAAATCTTTAACTAGATTGTGCTATTATGAATTGGACTTTAAAACAAATGCAGGGGCATATGCTGGAACATATGTATTCAATACTAAATTATTTATATTTATCTGTAAAGTATTTATTGATTGTAAAAAGCTAACACTTACAAGCTACAAACTGCCAAATAAGGTAATTAGAGTTTAAGATTGATTGAATTTAATTAGTTTAAATGAACAAAATATGTTTTTTATGTGCACATGAATGTCACATATGCCTTACAATTGTATGTGGTTGCCATGCAACCCTTTTAAAATTTGCCTAGGTAGTTGATGGAGACAGATAGCTGTCTCCTCAAAGTTTATAAATTCAGAATTAAGATCACAAAGTCTAACTTTTAATTTGGCATACTTTAGAAAAAGATGAACATATTTGGTAGTAGGTGAAGAGTTGACTATAAAATCCAGCGTTTCCAACAATTTTTAGCAGCTTTTTAATTTTCAATGTTTGGGAAACAGAAGCATCAATTAAGAGTCTTTTAAGAGTCCTTTATGGTTTTTTATGTTAAAGAGCCCATCTAGCAGTATAAATATGTTGTATGCTGGAATATGATATAGAAAGTGAGTTTTCAACAATTTTTCTAGATTGCGTAATACAATCCCCCTACGATGCCTAGGATCCTCAGATGCGATACTAAGTTTCTATAACTTTTCTACACTTCTTTATCCCAAATTTCAGATTTCACTCCACTAAACCTTCAAACAATCAGGCTCTCTTCGTGAGATACCTCGTATTTGGTATCAAGCCTAAGCTAACATGTCTACAAGATCTAGAGGAGTTTTAGAGGAAAGTTGACTATTGTTAACGAGATGAGGTACTCATTCGCATGATGGAATAATTTAATGGCATGCCAATTTGTCATGCTCAGGGAGTATAAATCGCCATCTGATGATGGAGGTACCATTTAGTGACATTATGATACAACGGAATATGGAGCCAATATTGCTAACACACAAATAGCAATAAGGAAAAAAACCAAGTATGTATATATATAAAAAATAAAAGTCTTCATGCATGCAATTTTAAATATACTTTTCCAAAATAGAAAAGGTAAAGTAAACTAGACAAAAACAAATATTAATGTCATGTACTAAAGAAACCAAAGTGCAATGGAAGAAAAGAAAAGGAAAAAAAACATCTTGAAGTTACGTGGGACCAACAAGCGATGATCTCTAAGAGACGCAAAGGTAGTCGACACAACGTGTCCTCTACCTGCTAATCTAGAGGTCAAAGAAAAAGGGGTAGTGAGTATAAGTTACTCTGTGGGCATATAGATAGATAGTGTAGGATACTAAAGTATATGGAGGTTAAAGGAATTGCTTAGGTAACATTACTTATTACCAGAATCAAGGGCACTAATAATCATCCACTAACCTAATCAACTAGGTATGACATAATAATATGCAATAAATATACAACCAATCAAGATCCTGCATATAACAAGTACTTCACATAACAGTATTGACTGCGGTCAACAACATGCTACCACGAATGGGTCATGTGTAGACAAGGTGTGTAGGTACGATATATCTACTGATTGCAGGCAACAACATGCACCACGAACATTTCTTGTGGTCACCAACCACTGTCTACGGGCAACAACATACTACCACGAATGATTCTAATGGGTAGATATGGTGTGTAGGTAGATATCTAGTTACTGACTACGGACAACAACATGCTACGACGAATAGTTCTCGTGGGCAGTATGGGTATAAAGGTGACCACTGTCTGTGGGCAACAACATGCTACCACAAATGTGTCTTGTGGGTAAACAATGTGTGCAGGTAGCTATCTAACTACTGACTACCAGCAACAATCATGCTACCACGAACGGTTCTCGTAGACAATCAAGGTGTAAAGGTGTCTGTGAGCAACAAATGCTACTATGAACGGGTCTTGTGGGCAGCTAGAGTGTGCATATAATATGAACATAACAACAAACAATCTAAGTAACAATAGTAATAGTAGTTCATTTTGCAGGATACCCTACACTATACTACGGTAGGATACAACTACCCATAAGGGTCCAAGTATAAGTAGCAATAAATAACATCGATAACAATAAGACTGAATAAGGGCAAGCAAATAAAGGCCAATCTCAAGAAATAGTACAGAGTATAATATCAAAGTAAAAAATAAGTAACTGCAGTCTAATCAATAAAAGAAAATAATTATGCACTAAGGACAAAGAATCCATAGAGGTCAAAGGAAGGAAATACCCACCTCTACTGTCTTCAAGTTGCCTCAAGCTCGTCTCCTGCAAGTACAAAGCCAATCTAAGTACTAGAGTAATCTCAGCAATAAAATCAAATCAATTTAATTAATTATTTATTTCTTCCCTGATTCTAACTAATAGTTGTTTTCTTAAATGGATTGGTAGCCTGTCACCTAATTAATCAATCTTGTTAATTAATTTATCTTCACTTAATAATTAAATCACTCCACAGTTAAATTAATTCATTAATTACACATTAATTAATCTAGTTACTAATCAATTTATTAGATCGGTTAATAACAACAAGTCAACTTGTAATTTAATCAATTCTATAATCATTTAATTGACTCATTAATTAATAGTAAATTACTCAATTATCATTAATTAATCCAGCAATTAATCCAAATTAATTTATCTATCAATAATTATTCAATCGCCTAATTTAAATCAATCAGATAATCCATCTATAGTCAATCAGTAGATCAATTAGTTAATCAATTAACCACGGGTGAAATTTGTAACTAATAGAATTAATAAATTTGTTAATAATAATAAATCAAATTATCACCAACTCATTTGTTATTCAATTAATTTCTCAATTAATCTCTAATTAATCGATATTTAATCAACATTCAATTAATCTAATTAAAAATAACTAAATCATCCAACCTATAACTAATTAACTTCTAAACGACAGAGAATAATTATAAAATGTTTTAGGAGATATCATAAAGTAAGTTCAAATTGAGGCATCAATTTTGAAGAAAAAGTGGATTCTACTTTATTTGCAGATTTTCTTGCAGCAATAAAATAATATCTTGATTGGTACAACATGACTAATGATCAAAGAGTAAGGTTTGCTCAAATGGAGCTTGTGGGTTTAGCAAAAATATCGTACATAGGTGTTGAAGCCATAAGGAGAATGAGATAACCACCCATCAATGCTAAGCTACGAGAAAAGTATTTGCCTATTAAGAAATTTTAGGAGTAATTAAAATATGTTATATATATATTTTATTCATCAATCTCATACATATATATAAAGAATATTTAGACTTAATCAAATCATTACAATCAAGGTAAATCATTCTTATTTTTATTTATATAATCTATAACACTCCCTCTTAAGTTGACGCATCCATATTATGCCCAACTTGTTACAAAGATAATCAATCCGAATCTCATTTAAAACTTTGTGAAAATATCTCCTAGTTCTTCTCTTGTCTTTACATATCTTCTAGAGATGACAGTCTATGAAATACAAGATTGAAAACAATATGTAGAGCTGCTTAATTGTCACATCACAATTTAGTTGGTATTGTCACATCACATATAACCTTAGTATGACCATGATGGCTATACAAGATACCTTGTATAGATGCTCATTTCAAATAGCACAAACTTTATTCTACAATTTCCCATGATTAACTATTAAAGAAGTCATATATTATCTGAATGAGTCACAATAAGATTCCATTTTGATATGCTTCATTTGCTATGAAATATAAGATTGAAAACAATATGTAGAGCTGCTTAATTGTCACATCACAATTTAGTTGGTATTGTCACATCACAAATAACCTTAGTATGACCATGATTGCTATACCAAATACCTTGTCCAAGTGCTCATTTCAACTAGCACAAACTTTATTCTACAATCGCCCAATGATTAACTATTAAAGAAGTCATATATTATCTAGATGAGTGACAATAAGATAATTTAACTTTCCAATCAATCTTCTATACTTCTTAGAATTTTCAAATGATTCTTGTGAATTGCAGACAAGTCATTGGAGTACTACATAGTTTAGCCCTAATTTTCCTATCTCATACAATAAGTCAAGTAGATATTTTCTAAGATAAGAAAATTCCGTTTTTACTTCTTGTTACCTTAACACCAAAGAAGTATTTTAAAATCCCTAAATTCTTTATATAAATTGATTGTGAAGAAAGAATTTAAAAGATAAAATACTTGCAATATCATTTCTACGTAATGACAATATGATCCACATATACAACCAACAAGATGATGCCCACTGTAGACTGTTTGTAGAACACTAGAATGATCAAACTTACATTTCTTCATTTTAAACTTCTTAATCACCTGACTTGCCAAACGAAACTTCGTTTCAAACAATATAAGGATTTATCAAGATGACATACTTTACCATACTCCCCCTAAGCAATAAAGGCTAATGGTTGCTCTATATAGACTTCCTTAGGAAGGTCACTCTGGAGAATTTTTAATGTCTAACTAATGTAAAGGCTAATATGAGTGGCCATCATAGAAATAAATAACCAAATGGAATTAAGTCTAGCAATAGGAGAGAGTATCAGAATAATCTACTCCATAAATTTGAGCATAGCCTTTAGCAACAAGACAACCTTTCAGTTGAGCAATAGACCCAACTTTACCTATAAATACCCATTTGCATCCATTTGCTTCTTCCTCACAGGTAATTTCACTAGGGTCCAACTACAATAATCATCTAGAGAATTCATCTCTTCAATCAGAACATTACATCAATCAGGATGAGATAGAACTCATGAACACTTCATGAATAGGTTTAGGAAGGGATATAAAATTGAGAGATACAATAAAGGAATAAGATGATGATGATAAGTGATTATAAGATATAAAAGAAGACGTTGAATAAGTATTGAAGGGGAGCCTTGGCATAAGATAAAGTTGTTGCTATGTGAGTTAGAGGTAACGAATTCAAGTTAGGGAAACAACTTCTTGCAATGCATAGTAAGGCTGCATACAATATACCCAATGTGGTCTGAAGGAGCTTGCATTGGTGGGAGTTTTGTGCATTCAGGCTGCCATTTTTATTGAATAATTACATAGACGTTTACTTTTGCGAAGAGCAATTGGTAGATCATCACTTGAAATTGCAAGAGCTTTATTATTTCAAATGCAGGTTCCTAAACCATTTTAGGTTGATGTAGTTTCCATGACTTTCTTTATAATTAATAGTATGACATCATCCATTTTTCATGTTGAGCCTCCTTATCATGTTGTCCATTTTTCATGATTCAACTAGGTGCAATAAGGTGTTGTATGGAGCAATGCGATAGAATAGTGACAACCAAAGTGAGTTTCGATAACGAAGGCACTTTCACTCTACCAGAAAACTCGTAATGTTGTGTGTGGCTCATGCGTAGATATTTTGATGATTGGGATCTAGGCGATGACAGATTCGCGATCGATAATTCCTCCTAGTTCCTCTTAGGTCAATGGTGGCTAGAGTTGAGCATTCAGAACCAAACTAATCCAAACCGAACTAACCAAACTATTTTGGAAAAATTGAATTGACCGAAGTTTGCCACTAAAATCGAACAAATCGAGCCGATATAAAATCTATTATTCTTTGTCGACTGCTCCTTCACCAACAGTCAACTACTATGTGGATAGTTAACTACACCAATCAACTAGTTACTATTCAATTTACTAGACCAGAAGTCGACTGCACCACTTGACTACTAAACTTACTGATTCGATTTATCAATCCAACAATCAACTGCGCCACTCGACTACTAAACTTACTCTCCGATTTATCAGTCTATCGACTGATCATAACATATTAGTCGACTTGTCCTATTGTATTAGTCAAACAACAACAACAACAACAACAACAACCAAACCTTATCCCACTAGGTGGGGTCGGCTCTTATTGTATTAGTTGACTGTCGTAAATTTAATACCCAAAATATATTACCCTAATCTATCTCAAGATTCAAGGACATGATTACATTTATGATAAAGCAAGGAGTGCAACGAGCTTGGTTTGAAGTGTTTCTGAGGTGCCTAAATACACTAACAATTTTAATCAAGTCTTGTTGATGACTCTACAATATCTAAAATTTTAAAATCTAGACATGGTCTAGTGCATAAGTATAATAGACCAAAGTGTTCTTATGAGCTTATGACAAAATATCTCAAGTTCGTGTCAATTTTAGAAACTTACAACTCTTTATTTAGGTTGTGAAATCCGTATCTAAGGACATTGTTATGCTTAGGAGGATACAAAAAGTGCAATGAACTTGGTTTGAAACGATATCTTTATGTGAGTGAGTTCGTTCATAATTAGTATAAAAAGATAGAAACATATAGCTCATCCTTGATGTAACCCTATCTTTATGTGAAACACTTTGGTTGATCCGCTAAGTCTTTACGTTTGACATTACTACCTCATACATATTTTTAATTATTTCAATATACACTATGCTAACCCTTATTTTTCTAGAATTCTCCATATAATTTTTCTTGAATTCTATCATAAGCTTTTTCTAGGTCGACGAATATCATATGTTGCTTTTGTTCCCGATATTTTTCAATTAATTGTTTGAGATGTATAACTTCTATTGTCGATCTTCTAGGTATAAATCTAAATTGATTTTCGATCACCTTGGTTTCCTTCCTTAGCATCCGGGAGTGTCGCGGAACACGACAGAACAGGAGCACAATGCGTTTAGATGCCTCACATGATCCCGATGACCCGACAATGCTTTTGGACGCTTTGCGGGAGCCCGACGACGCCTTTGGACGTTTCCCGCGATCCTGAGAGCATCGCAGAACAGGAGGGGTTTAGAGTTTAATTAAAAACTTAGTTTAATTAGTTTAATCAATTCCTATCTATAATTGAGATGATTTCGATAGACTTAATTAAAGCCTAATAGAATTATCCCATTATATATATATATAATTATTTTATTTTGTTTTTATACTTTATTTTTAAATATTTATTTTTTTAATTTTTAATTACTATATTTTATTTTTTAAAAGTATTGAAATCATATCGGCACGGTATGATACGGTGCCAAAATTATACGTTTAGGTCCGAGATGAAATCTCATACGGGTGTAGATTTTAAACAATGCTCTAAACCACCTTCAAAACCATCCGAGTCAAAAAAAAAGGGCAATAAATGTTTCAAGAGTTAATAACTAGGTCAATTGTGGCAATTGTCATAAAAAGAATTTATACATTGGAGTTGAGGGTGAAGATGATGTAGACAACCAAACAAGTTGATGTAGATGAGAATGCTTTTGATTATTGAATTTAGGTCACTTGGCTACAATTGTCCTAAAAAGAATCTGCACATTGGAGTGAGGATGAATATGATGTAGATGAAAATTCCTTTGATTATGGTGGGATAAAACTTGGTTGTTGTTGTTATTATTGTACCTTACAATTGTCCTAAAAAGAATTTGCACATTGGAGTGGAGGATGAAGATGATGTAGAAAAAAAAAAAATGAAGTAGATGAAAATTCCTTTGATTATCGAATTTATAATGAAGATGATTTGGTAGAAGATGAAGACACTTTTCTGATAGGTGTCTTGAGGCATATTCTTACTACTGCAATAGTCAAAGGTGACGATTGGTGATAGACATTTATTTTGCACATGTTGGTTCATTGTGGGAATCAAGCACACAAGCTTATCATCGATGGAGGAAGATGCATGATTGTTATTTCAACATCTATGGTGGAGCACCTCAAACTTCTTACGCATCCACATCCATAACCATATAACGTTGGATATATAGATAATAACTCTATTCTAGTAACACATTGCTGCTTTATTTCTCTTTCTTGTGAAAATTATAGTGACATTATCCCTATGAAAGTAACTCATACTTCTTAGACCTTGGTTTATGATTGAAATGTGCATTATTGTGGAAAGGAATACGCATACTTTCATGTTTAACAATAAGAAAGTATTAGTGAAACTAATGCAGCAGAATAGGCAAAGATCGCTACTCCTGCTAGTATTTCAAATTATATTCACATTCTAGCTAAGAAAAATTTCCAGCAAGAGGGCAAAGAAAGTATTAGCATATATGCTCTTATAATCAAAGAAGCCATGGAAGTAATTGCTACTAAAGCTTCTTCGGTTCCTCCAAAATTCTGATGTGGTTCTAAAAGAATTACCCGGTGAGCATCTACTAATGCGCAAAATTGATCATGTAAAATTTATACCAGGTTCATAGTTACTCAATCTACCATCTACTAGCCTAATGAATCCAAGTGCTCATGCAAAAGTGAAAGGGCAAGTGGATAAGCTGTTTCATGTTGTCCAAGAATTTAATTATTGAAAGTCTAAACCCATGGTGTTATCCTTGCATTGTGGACACCAAAGAAAAGATGGTAGCTGGTGCATGTGTATTGATAGTCATGCAATCAATAACATCACCATCAAATATCAATTCCCAATACATTGCCTTGATGATATGCTAGATATGTTGGCTCGTTCTTCTATCTTTTCAAAATTTGAAAAGTAGGTATCGTCTAATATACACAAGACTTGAAGATGAATTGAAGACACTTTCAAAACTAAAGATGGCCTCTATGAATGTCTTGTCATGGCTTTTGATCTTTCCTGTGTTTTATTACTACAACAATTTACCATAAAAGTTCTTGTTGTTTACTTCAAAATATCATAATTTATAGCAAGAGTAGAAAAGATCATCCTATCCATTTGCTATAAGTTTATTTGTAGAGAGAAGCTCTACATAAATTTAAAGTTCTTTTTTATTACTTCGTCTATGGTATTCCACATTTTATAAGCTTTTCAAGAAGTATAAAAAAAGATTGGTTAAAGCACCAATTCTTTGACTACTAGATTTTTCAAAGCTTTTTCAAGTTGTGTGTGATGCACCTAATGTTAGAATCCTAGGTGTATCTAAGTTAAGAAGAGCTAGCTATTACATTTTTTAGTGAGAAGTCGATTGAGTTTAAACTAAAGATATTTCACTTATGACAAAAATTTTATGCAATAGTTCAAGCTTTGCTTTATTGGCTACATTACCTCCTTCCATAAGAGTTTGTTCTACATTCTAATCGCTAAGCTCTTCAATACATCAATTCTCAACAAAAAGTAAATAATTGGCAGAGTCTCCTTGTAAGAATGTACCTTCATTATGAAACACACATTAGGTGTTGGAAACAAGGTAGCTGATGCACTTAGAAGAGTGATGGTATATATCATTTCTTTTATGGTTGTACAATTGATGGAGTTTGAACTACTCAAGAAAGAAATCTTTTGTGCAAAGATTTATCCAATAGAGTCATTACCTTGTTATAGGACAACATGGGAGATTTTTATTTTTTTATGCATAATAATTATTTCTTTAAGGGAACCCGACTTTGGTTGCCGAATATTTCTCTTCGTGAGCGAGTGATATGGGAGTTACATGTTGGAGGAGAAACACGTCATTTCGGAAAGGATAAGACCATTGCAATGGTCAAAGATCATTTCTATTGGCCTAGCTTTAAGAAAGATGTGGCTAAGATTATTTCTTGGTGTCACACATACTAGTTATCATTTCTATTCGTCTAGCCTTAAGAAAGATGTGGCTAAGATTATTTCTTGGGGTCACACATGCTAGTTATCTAAAAGAAGAAAGAAAAATATAGATTTATATATGCCACTTCTTGTGCCACACAAACCATGGCACAATCTCACAAACAGTAACATCTAATCATGATTTTCAGGTTTGTTTTGCCTATAACCATCAGTTATGTAAATGGTGGTAGGCGGTGGTGGGGTTGTCAGTGACCGCTTACCGCCTCGGCCGCCTAGGCAATTGATTTTTTTTTACTATTTTTATACATAATATTATAAATAATCATCATTTTAATGTAATTTATGTAATGAAATGATGTTTATGCATAAATAAGATTTATACAATTTATATAAGATACAAATAAATATATAAATGCAACTAACACAAAAATTAATAAACATTCATCACTATATTAATACTAAAAAAGTAATATCATTACTTTTACCAAAGCTTAAGTTTAAAATTCAATGTTTCAATCCAATATGACAATAAGCCAACGTAGATTAGACTAAACATAACTAATCTTCTGAATCTTCTACATATGCACCAAAGATTAGACTCAAATCCATAATTCTCTCATCATCAGACTCAAAATCACCATCTTCTTTATTTTCCTCCTCCAATATGACAACAAGCCAACAAAGATTAGACTAAACATAACTAATCTTCTAAATCTTCTACATATGCACCATCAACTACATCCGTAATTCTCTCATCATCAGACTCAAAATCAACATCTTCTTTATTTTCCTCCTCTGATGTATCTAAATCCTCATCAAGTCTCTAATGGGGATGTTCCTTGCACTTCGGCGACGCATCCGTCGCGCTACGCATGGGTTTGGCGAGGCATTTGTAGGTCTCCGAAGCAGTGAAGCAAGAAGTCAAAATTATTTTTTTTTAATTTAGGTTTAATTGAATACTTTATATTAATAATTTTAATCAACTCCTAACAATGATTGGGATAATTTAAATAGCTTAATTAAAGCCTAATAAAATTATCCTATTAATTATATATATATATATATATATATATTTTAAAAATATTTAGATTAACTTTTTTATTTTTAGTTAATATATTTTATATTTAGTTATTAATATGGTTATTGATTTTTATTAATATTATGTATAAAAATAGTAAAAAATATTCAACCGCCTAAGTGGTCATGTCGATAGGCGATCACTAACCACCCTGCCACCGCCCACCATTGTTTACAACATTGTATAATGCAAATTGCTATCCGGCCTACCCTTATACTTCTCATCAATAATCTTTAAAATATGGGTGACATTTTCTTTTTTTTTGAATGTCTTTCTAATCTCTTCCTTGACTTGTTTAAGTATACTCAATAAAAAGACCATTGAGGCATTTTGTCACTGTCAATAAGACATAAAACTTTCACTAAAGTGGTGAAAACATTCAAAGCCAAAGAAATATGATTCCAAAAAGAGATACTTCGTCGCCTCCGCCGCTTTCCCCTTCACACTACTTAATTTTTTTTTTTGCTCCACTCGGATATAAATATAAGTCTCGATTGATCTTTCTTGACTTTGATACTTTCTAAGATCAAAACTAAAGTAGCAAATCTGCCTCACAATATCTCTCTTCTTGGTATATTTCCTCATAGCCAATGTTCTATGATGTGCATGGATGAATATTGTTAGGGCCTTTGCTTTCTCAAGCATTATGCTAATCTTGGGTAGCTTTCCATTTGCCTCAAGCATAAGGTTAATTGTATAAGTCGCACAAGAGGTCAAAAAAAAAAAAATTGAGGTTGTGTAACCTTCAACAACTCCACCGCCGCTATATTGTTTGTCACATTGCCCCTTACTAATTGAACAATATGTTGAGGGCCAATTTCATTGATGTGTCTTTCCACAAACTCGAAGATATAAGCCCCGGTGTGTGCCTCAATAGATTCTTCAAAAGAATCAAGGAATAAAGTGCCTAGTTTGCAATTAACACATAAATTCATAATGCTTCTCCTCTTGCGATCCGTCCATGCATCGTTCATAATTGAACATCCAATTTTCATCCACTCTTCATGTTTTTTTAGAGATAATTTGGTCCTCTCAACTTTTTGCTTCAAAAGTGGCTCTTTCAGAAGATATTGACTTGGAAGCTTGTAGCTTGGGCCAAATTAACCAACCGCCTCTACAAATTGTCTAAAACTTTGATTTTCAATGACATGAAAAGGTATCCCCACCTCACAAATCTATCTTGCAAGGTATTCATGCACATCATTTGTAAACTTTAACTTCAATGCATCATTTATGTTTTGTGTCTTGCCTTGGTTGGATCGATTTAAATGTTCACTTATCAATAGGCCTGAAGGTGCTTTGACTTCATTTTAGAAGAATCATTCTCCACTTGATAACCATCATCTTCTACATTAATACCTATATTTACTTCCGTCCTCTCTTCTTTTAATTCTTCCATCCTTTCTCACTTCTTATTGTTGTTATTTTCAATATAAGCTTTTACTCTTATCTTTTTTTTTTTTTCATCGGATGTTTTAGAACATGCTTCAACTTGTCCTACAATACTCGCAATATGATGCTTGATCTGATTGACTCCACCCTTAATATGTCTCTCTTACACAAATTGCATATGATTCGATCTCTATTTTTTTTTTTTTTTTTTTTTTTTGCAATACAACACCTCAATCTCAAACAATATCACTAGACTTTCGTTTCAATTCCACCTCTAATTGTTTCTCAATTAATCTTCAATATTTAAATAAAAGATCAAAAACTAGAACAAGAACTTACTAGAAATATATAAAAGCTAACCATGACGGTGCGGTGGTGGTGGGGACAATTCAGGCGGATAGAGGTGGGCTGTGGGTGACTCGGTGGGTTCGTGGAGTTATTTTTGTTTTGGAAGGGAAAGAAAGTGAATATATCTAGGGTTTTAAAATTTTGTTGACTTTAACCCTTATGTCCATCTACCAGCACATATGAGTATTAGCAGCATCTTCATATTGAAGATCTTAACTTAGAAGTTAAATATAACGGACCTAATACTTGTACGATTGAATGCGTTGCTAGAGGGGGGGGGGGTGAATAGCACTTTTTCGTCGTTTTCTCTGCAAAATGGTTAGTGCAATACAAGCAAAAACAATAAGAAATAAGAGAATCAACGCTAACAGGGAGATTTACTTGGTATCCACCCCTCGGGGTGACTAATCCAAGGATCCACGCGGTTGCACACTCTCCACTATGAAAACCTCCTTTAAAGGTGGAGAAACCTTTACAAACTTTGTTTTCTTCCTCTTTACAGGATGCGATGAAGAGCGAGAGGAAGATTAGATCACATGGGGCACGAGCAACACTTCAGTACAGTACAAAACCGTACCGTTCACGTGTGGAAAAGTCCCCTTTTTATATGAGAACAGGACAGCTTCGCAAGCTGTCCAGCCCCGCACCAGTCGACTGCCCCAGGGGCAGTCGACTGGCCTAGTATTAATTGCTAGCCAACGATTAGTTTTCGGGGAGGACCAATCGACTGCCCTAGGGGCAGTCGACTGGTCCGAGGCTGAAAACTTTCTGTGAGTTTTCGCAATCGACTGCCCTTTGGCCAGTCGACTGCCCAGCCTCTCCACTCACTTACAGTCACTCCGAATACTCTCCTTCACGTGTGCCTTCAGGTCTGCTCCCTTGGCTTGCCCCTTGAAGTCTTCTTCCTCTGGCTATCGTCCCTCGGATGCGCACACAAGCCTTTCCTTGGCTTGCCTCCATGCCACCCTTCACGTGTGCCCTTGAAGTCCACTTCCCGGCTTGCCCTTGGAGTCCACCTCCCTCAGCTCTCGTCCCTCGGATATGTTCTCCATGTGTGATTCTCCAAGTCCTGCAAACTCAATCACACATATCAAATACAACATAACACCCTAACCTTAAACTTATTGACACACACATCAAAACCATGATCTTCCCGATCATTCTTGGGCCGATTGCCTCAACAATCTCCCTTTTTTTGATGTGTGGCAATATGTTTAAGTTTAGGGATAAAATACCAGTCAACAAAGTAAATAACAGTAGCAATTGAAAAGCATAAGACATATCAAAAACCTAAGAGGTAACCTCCCCCTTAATCTATGTCTTCTCCCATTTTCAATTCCACTCATAATCCAAGTTAAGTTTCAAACCTAACTTAACACAAACAACAGCAGTTAAGAGTAAGGCATAGCAAAACCTAAAAGGTAACCTCCCTCTTAACCTATGCTTTTATCCATTTTTTATCATAATCCAAGTTAAGTTGAACCTTTAGCTTAAACAACTCATTTTAAGCTAAAAATCTAACTTAAACCACCTATTCTCCCCCGTTGACACCATCAAAACGATTGCCTCAAGCAACCTTAACCCATGACATCAAATGAGAGAAATCTCGATTTCTGAAAAAAATCTCAGAATCTGAATTCAGGCGTGCCAATCGACTGCCCCCTGGGGCAGTCGACTGATACTCTGTCAGTGCCAATTTTCAGCTTCTGAGCCGAATTTCAGAAACCTCCCAGAAATTCCAGAAAATTCCAAAAATTGTAAAAATTTGCAAGCATGTGTGATATAATATACTTTATCAAGGAAAAATATCAGTTTGTGAAAAATTTCACACATGCTTGACTTTTGACCAAAGTCCAAAATTCTTGAAAACCACTAACTTTGTACCAATATTTCAACCTAGTTATGCATTCAAATTTCTTCTAGGCTTATGAAAAAACATATAAAATATAAAATGGTTTTCAAATGTCTAAAATGTCCAACCATGATCTTTGAGCAAAGTGTTCATTAATTAAACACTTGCTTTCCCCATGGTTGGTCTATTTTTCATATTTTGATACTTTTCTTGATTCAACACTATGCCACAAGCATAAATGAACCAATTGTATCATCCTAATGGATCAAGCACACTTTTCCAAATCTATTACTCCAAAGTTCATCCTATACTTCTACAAAACACATTCCAAGGCCTCTTCTTAGGGATGTAAATTCCGATTCGGGAAGAGGCTTGGTAAAAATGTCGGTAAGGTTTGACTTGGACTCAACATAGTGTAATTCTATGTCTCCCCTTGGCACATGGTCCCTAATGAAGTGATGTTTCACTGCAATGTGTTTTTTCCTAGAATGGTGAACCGGATTCTTAGTCAAATTGATTGTACTTACATTATCACACAAGACTTTGACCTTGGAATAATGTAACTCATAATCTTCTAAAGTGTGCATGATCCAAAGTAGTTGGGAAACACAACCACCCATTGCCACATATTCGGCTTCCATTGTTGATAGGGCAACACATGGTTGTTTCCTACTACTCCAACTAACCAAGGAAGACCCAAGGAATTAATGCCCTCCACTAGTACTCTTCCTATCTAACTTACATCCCGCATAGTCCGAGTCAGTGTATCCAATAAGATCAACATTAGGGGTTCTAGGATACCAAAGCCCGACATTGAGGGTACCTTTAACATATCTTAGGATCCTCTTCACTACCACTAAATGGGACTCTTTGGCACATGATTGGTACCTTGCACACATACCTATCGCAAAAAGTATATCGGGCCTACTTTCGGTTAGGTACAATAGACTCCTAATCATGCTCCTATATTGCTATGAGTCTACCATTTTCCCTTCAATATCACTATCCATTTTTACATTGGTTCCTATAGGTGTAGATGCTACCTTAGCATTTTCTAGGCCAAATTTCTTTAGCATTTCCTTAGCATACTTAGTTTGAAAGACATGTGTTTCTTCACTTGTTTGCTTAACTTGTAGTCCTAAAAAGAAGGTTAGCTCTCCTACAAGACTCATCTCAAATTCATCTTCCATGCATTTGATGAATTCTTGTAGAAAGCCATTATTTGTTGACCCAAAAATGATATCATCTACATACACTTGGGCAACAAATATGTCCTTATCCTTAGATTTTAGGAACAAAGTAGGGTCAATTGTTCCTCTCCTAAACCCCTTAGACACTAAAAATGAAGAAAGTCTTTCATACCAAGCCCGGGGAGTTTGTTTCAATCCATATAAGACTTTTCTCAATTTGTAAACGTGTCTTGGATAGTTAGGGTCCTCAAACCCGGGGGGTTGTTCTACATACACCTCTTCCTTAATGACCCCATTAAGGAATGCCGACTTTACATCCATTTGGTGGAGTGTGAAACCCATATGAGCGGCATATGCTAGTAGAATTCTAATGGACTCTAATCTAGCTACGGGGGCATAAGTCTCATCATAATCCAGTCTCTCAACTTGGTTAAACCCCCTAGCTACCAACCTAGCCTTGCTCCTAGTGATTTTGCCTTGATCATCTAGTTTGTTCCTAAAGACCCATCTTGTGGTTACAATAGTGCAATCATTGGGCCTAGGAACCAACTCCCAAACCTCACTTCTCTCAAATTGATTTAGCTCTTCTTGCATTGCTAAGACCCAATCTACATCTCCCAATGCTTCATCAATAGACTTAGATTCTAATTGAGAGATTAAGGCGATTTGACTAGTTTGGTCTCTAAAATAGGACCTAGTCCTTACCCCTTGAGTGACATCACCCACTATTTGGTCAATTGGGTGATCTTGATGATGTCTCAAGGGCCTAGAGGTTGTGGGTTCATTAATTATATGATGCTCATCCTCTAGGGTACTTTTTACTCTCCCTTGATCATTGCCCTCCAAATGTAGGTCTTGGATTCATTGGACAAGGGGTTGGACTTCATCCATATCCTTATCAATTGAGGCTTTCCTAGGGTAAGTATTTGTAGTTTCATCAAAATCAACATTAGAAGACTCCTCAATGACCTTGGTCCTTTTGTTGTAGACCCTATAACCCCTACTAGTGGATGAATAACCAACTAAAATTCCCTCATCTACTTTTGACTCAAATTTTCTTAGGTCATCCTTGGTGTTTAAAATATACACTTTACATCCAAACACTCTAAAATAATGGACATGTGGAATTCTCCCATTCCATAACTCAAATGGTGTTTTACCTAAGAACCTATGTACCAAAACCCGATTTTGAATGTAACAAGCGGTATTAACCGCTTCGGCCCAAAAATAGCTAGGAAGGGAATATGCATTAAGTATAGTCCTAGCAGCTTCTTGTAGGGCTCTGTTTCTCCTCTCTACTACCCCATTCTGTTGAGGAGTTCTTGGGCATGAAAATTCATGCTTATACCTATTTTCTACACAAAATTGTGAGAAGCTTGAGTTTTGGAACTCCCCATCATGGTCACTCCTAATTCGGTTAATCTTTAGGTGTTTTTCATTCTCAACCCTCTTACTAAACCCTATAAATATTTCTAAGGTATCGTCCTTATGTTTCAAAAAGAATACCCATGTAAACTTAGAAAAATCGTCTACAATAACTAAACAATATTTACTCCCTACTAGTGAGGGAGTACTATGACAATTAAACAAATCAATATGTAAAAGCTCTAAATGTGAAGTAGTGGTGGTTAGGGTTTTACCTTGTGTGATGATTTTGATTGCTTACCCTCTTGGCATGCATCACACAATTTGGTCTTCTCATACTTGATCATAGGGAGCCCCTTCACCAACTCCTCCTTGGCCACTCTTGCAATGCTGCTCATGTTGACGTGCCCAAGCCTCCGATGCCACAACCATCTTTCTTCTTCTTTAGACATAAGACACTTAGGCAAATTGTTAGAAGCATAAGCAAGATCAAGATAGTACAAGTTAGTCTCTCTATACCCTTCTAGTATGACATTATCGAACCCATTTTGTTTAATTAGGCATTTCCTAGCATGTAATTCAACCCTATAGCCCGCATCACATAATTGACTTACACTAAGTAAATTGAATTTCATGTCTCTAATTAAAAGTACTTTGTGGATAGAGATTGTAGGAGATACCTCAATGGTGCCCCTACCAATAATTTTGAGTTTCCCACTATTTCCAAAGGAAACCGTCCCTTCTCTTAGGTAGCTATAGTGGTGAACTTGCTCACATCTCCGGTTATATGTCTTGAGCATCCACTATCTACTATCCACATGTTTGAAGCATCCTTGACTCTTACCTATACAACATGGAAAATACAATCTTTTGGTACCCAAATTTTTGATCCACAAGCATCATTTAAAAATTTCTTTGGTACCCAAGCCTTCTTGATGTTTCCCTTAGCCCCTTGTCTTCTAGATGCACCATTCCTACCCATGAGTGAGACAAAGACCACTTCCTTGGTCTTTGGCCTATACCCTAACCCGACCTTGTTATAGACGGCTCTTTGACTGTTTATTATCATGTCAAGGTTACTAGAGCCGACTTGGAACTTTCTAAGTGCTTTGGTTATGTCTTCTACCTTTTTCCTTAATTCCTTATTTTCATTTTCAAAGCATGAATCATATGATATAAGAGAACAAGCATGCAAGTCTTCCTTAAGTTTTATAGATTCTACTCTAAGCATGACAATTTTATCTTTCAAGTCCTTAATTTTACTTCTAGCTTTAGCTAAGTCCATATTGGTACTAGAAATAATTTTAACCAAAGTAGAGGAGGGTAAGCTATATACTTCACTTACCGAAGCTTCTGACTCAGATGATGATGAAGATGAGCCGCTTTCATCACTACTTGAGCTTCTCTCATCGTCCGATGACTCCACTCCCATAAGTGCAAAATGTTAAACTTGCTCTTCTTCCTCCTCCGAGGATGATGGATCATCCTAAGTCACCTTGAGGTTTGTGACACTCTTCTCCTTTCCT
The DNA here is from genome assembly GCA_024364735.1 of Boesenbergia rotunda. NCBI lineage: Eukaryota > Viridiplantae > Streptophyta > Magnoliopsida > Zingiberales > Zingiberaceae > Boesenbergia > Boesenbergia rotunda. The sequence goes on along the minus strand of JAGFNQ010007293.1, from coordinate 257,243 downwards.
TTTGTCCTCTTTTTGTCACTCCTCTTCTTTTCTTCCTTCTTTTCATCCTTCTTTTCATCCCTTCTCTTTAGTTGAGGGTACTCATTCTTCATGTGTCCCTCTTGGTGGCAGTTGTAGCAGATGATGTCCTTTGCCTTGCTCTTACTTTTGGATCCTTTCCTAGCATAAGACATGTTAGAAAAAATTTTAAATGCCCTACGTATTTTTCTTACCATGAAGGCCTCTTGGTCGCTATCCATAGAGGCACTGGACTCCTCCGAGTCGGATGAAGAGGAGTAGACCACCTTCTCCTTCTTCTTCTTCTTCTTCTTCTCCTTTTCTGCAATGAAAGCTATACCTTTCTCTTTGACCGAAACATTAGCTTGCTCATGCAATTCAAACTCACAAAATAGATCATCTAATTTTACTATTGAAAGATCCCTTGACACTGTGTAGGTATCAACCATTGATGCCCACAAGGTTGTTCTCGGGAAGGATTGTAGAACGTACCTTACGAGATCCCGGTTTTCAACCTTCTCTCCAATCACATGGAGTTCGTTGATGATCTCCTTTATCCTTCCATGCAACTAGCTCACGGTCTCGTTGGTCTTCATGGATAGGGATTGGAGTTGGGCAACGAGTAGGTCCTTCTTCACCCTTCTGGACTCGTTGGACCCTTCATTGAGTTCAACGAGTTTCTCCCATAATTCTTTGGCGCTCTTGAATGACCCCACTTTGTTGAGTTGCTCCTTTAAGAGCCCGCACTGAAGTGTGGTGGTGGCCTTCGCGTTGATGACTCTCCTCTTTTGTCGACGGGTGCATCAAAACCATCTGCAACACTTATCTAGTTTTCAATATCGTTCATCAAATAGTATTGCATTCTACCTTTCCAGTATGCGAAGTCGTTCCCGTCGAAGAATGGAGGCCTTGCAGTGCTGTATCCCTCTTGAAACACCATTTACTATTACTCCAGTTGACGGTGAGTTCTCCCGAAGCGAACCGGCTCTGATACCAATTGTACGATCGAATGCGTTGCTAGAGGGGGGTGAATAACACTTTTTCGTCGTTTTCTCTACAAAATGGTTAGTGCAATACAAGCAAAAACAATAAGAAATAAGAGAATCAACGCTAACAGGGAGATTTACTTGGTATCCACCCCTCGGGGTGACTAATCCAAGGATCCACGCGGTTGCACACTCTCCACTATGAAAACCTCCTTCAAAGGTGGAGAAACCTTTACAAACTTTGTTTTCTTCCTCTTTACAGGTTGCGATGAAGAGCGAGAGGAAGATTAGATCACACGGGGCACGAGCAGCACTTCAGTACAGTACAAAATCGTACCGTTCACGTGCGGAAAAGTCCCCTTTTTATAAGAGAACAGGACAGCTTCGCAAGCTGTCCAGCCCCGCACCAGTCAGGGCAGTCGACTGGCCTAGCATTAATTGCTAGCCAACGGCTAGTTGTCGGGGAGGACCAGTCGACTGCCCCAGGGGCAGTCGACTGGTCCGAGGCTGAAAATTTTCTGTGAGTTTTCGCAGTCGACTGCCCTTTGGCTAGTCGACTGCCCAGCCTCTCCACTCACTTACAGCCACTCCGAACACTCTCCTTCACGTATGCCTTCAGGTCTGCTCCCTTGGCTTGCCCCTTGATGTCTTCTTTCTCTGGCTATCGTCCCTCGGATGCGCACACAAGCCTTCCCTTGGCTTGCCTCCATGCCACCCTTCACGTGTGCCCTTGAAGTCCACTTCTCAGCTTGCCCTTGGAGTCCACCTCCCTCGGCTCTCGTCCTTCGGATATGTTCTCTATGTGTGATTCTCCAAATCCTGCAAACTCAATCACACATATCAAATACAACATAACACCCTAACCTTAAACTTATTGGCACACGCATCAAAATCATGATCTTCCAGATCATTCTTGGGCCGATTGCCTCAACAATACTCACCTGCCATTAGCTCAAACATTAAATGAAGTGATTAAAGATATAATCAACCATTAGATTATGTCAGATGGAAAGCATGATAGTTTTTTGAATGCATATGGATTATATTGATGAATTCCAATAGCTGAACTGAGAACTTTATGAAAGATTTTATACTTTTAACTCGCTAGGACAATTTTTCTCAATTGAGGAGAGTTGATGGAGACAAATGGTAGCCTCCTCTAAAAGCTTATAAAAAAAAAAAATGATTAACGAGGTTACCAACCAACCTCGGGCGACCGGCCCGGCCACACGGAAGTTTCCCACCGGCCGCCAGGGTAAATCGGGAAGCGCTCGCAGTGGGCGGTCTAGAAGCCCAGCGTCCCAGGGTTCGCGCCCCATTTGGAGGAAAAATTCACTCTAAAAGCTTATAAATGCATGATAAGTTGGTGGACTTTAAAGAATAATAAGCCGATTTGGGAAATAATATAAAGTTCAATAATTCCAAAGTTTGAAAGTCAACGTTTAGAAGTCAAAGAGTCATCTATAAAGTCCAGCAATACCCAACAAGTAGCAATTCTAATATTTATTCAATTTTCAGTGTTTGGGAAATACAAGCGTCAACTAAGAGTCTTTATGAGTCCTTTATCTTTTTTATGTCAAAGTGTCCATTTAATAATATAAATATATGTTGCTCTACTATTGGAATATGATACAGAAACTAAGGTTTAACAATTTTTCTAGATTGTGTGATACAACCATGAAGGTGCTGCCTATTCACTAATATAATATAGCATAGGGAGTGGCCTGGATTGTCTCTCGAGGAACACGATGATGCGTATTAATTCCTAGGTGAGCTTTTGTTCATTGGGGGTTTGGATTTGGATTATGACAAGATCAATTCTGCAAAATAAATGCAACTAATAAAAGATCACTTAACTAAGGACTTGACATGAGAATTAAAGTTAAATCTACGTTAACCAAACTATCAGGCAATTCCATAACAATTGATTTAGTAGCTCAACATATATGAAACAAATAAAAGGAAACATTGCAAGAAATTAAATTAAAGTGGAACCAATGTAAGAGGCATTTCAACAAACACAAGGTAAGCAGGAATTTAGCAACACTAAGTACCAATGCATCAATAAAAGTAAACACAGTGCAGGGAAATCAACAAGTAATCTAGCAACTTGAATATTCAAACTACAAGAAACTAAAGAGTGTCTTGATGAGGTCGGATTGAAGCCGTGTTTGTGACAGGATAACCTCATGGATGACCACGTAGGAGATTGGAATCCCTAATCTATCTAGTGATGAGCTATGGAGTAATGGAACTTCGAGATCTCGGAACTTGCGGATGGAGTGCTTCTCCTGATCGGGATAAAGCTTGTGGATGTAGATGAGATTGTGAGACGGTCTTTGATGCAACGGACAACTATCAATTTTGTTGATTCACGCATGAATATGCGATTTTCTAAACCCCGTTGATTCTGAAGAATGCTAGTAGATAGACAACCAAAGACGTTTGGGAAGAAACGTCATGACCGCAAATTCTTATTAATAAAAAAATATCCAAAAACAATTAAATAGGTGTTTAAATACTCAAACCCTAAATATGCAGAAGACTAAAATATTCTAAAAAAATCTAACTCTGCAAAATAATAAAAAAAACTAAAATTACCCTTCATCTACATCATTCTCCCCAAGGTGAAAAATATTTGACCTCAAATTGCTGATTATATCATCATCAGAAGAATTCCCATGTCGACTAGGGAGGCACAACCTGATGATGATGTCTGTGAACAATGATGCTCCGCTTGATTTGTCCACTAACTGGGTGAAATTCGAGCACAAAATCTAGCTGCAACCTCAATGCAGACAATTGGAGCTCCACCTCTTTCTTCATGTCTATCACCTCGAGCCGCCATGAAAGAATCTGTCACCTTCAAGGCTCATCAAAGTTTATAACACCTTGATTCTCAACCTCTGACATCAACTTTATTTGCTTTGCATATGGCCCAAGGAACTGCCAAACAGTAACAAGATCTGATCCCTTGCGAACAAATGACACTGCAATCATATCAATGTTGTTTGGAACACCCCAACCCATTATGACCAGTTAGTGTTCGAAGATCAACCACGACACCCGGAAGAATAGCATTCTTCCTCTCACCTAGGGTTGTCGTGTTCTGCAAAGACAACTCACAGTTCCAACCTTTGTGTCACATGATAGGACATTCAAAGTCATGGTACCATTAGAGCACAATATTGTATTCCTAGGTTTCAAATCAATAGGAATCTTTGTAACTCATAGAAATGATTTTCTCATCCCCCTTGATATTGTAGTTAGTGGCGATTATAATTTCTTGACCTTCAGTAAGTTTGATAGGTTGTCCATCCTTCAAAAAGCGATTTCATATCTCAGGGCCCTTGCTAAGGATGGTACATGTCGATTGAAAAATATTACTCCGTAGCAAATCATCATCTACCAATTTCGGCGTCAAACAAGAACGCCGAACTACTATGTCATCCCGACATCTCCTTCCAACAACACTTTATTTATGGCCTCATCATACATTGGTCTCCTATGAACTCAGCTACGTACGACAATCATTCTCTACAATCATGGATTCCATGTCTTTCAATGGACTATTCCTATCGAATCCGGAAATCATCTTTTTAAACTTTGAGATATTTTGTTCCTCCTCTAAAGATCTCCCATCACTCCTGCCTTGGACTTTGACATTTGTTTCTGAAAGTTCCGAAGAAGATCCGCAAATTGATCCTGACAAAATGGCAGAAAAAATATTCTCATACCTCGCCAATGACGAGTTCTTCAGGCCTGGACCCCCGTCAAATATATCGTCATCATATAAAGATTCTTCAGTTTCCCATGCTAACCAACTCATTATCCTTCAGTTTTCTCTTGTGAATAGAAAGATCCTTTAGAAACTCAGCATATTTTGAAACGTGTTTGATTACCTTCAACAAAGGAATGTTCACTTCCACCTTCTGAATATGTCCATAAGCTCTTGAAGTTCTTTGGCCTTTCTGCGTCAGTATTTCTTTCTAGATTCATCTGGCCTCTGAGGAAAAGGCAATGGCACAGGTGCTTCAGGTCTTGGTTGTGGTTGCACCTCTGATTCATAATTCGGATTTGCACAACTGGAATATGAAACTGGAGCTACAAGATTAGAGATGAACTTACCACTCCTGAGTGTAATAGCACTTACATTTCCCCTTGGGTTCGGAATGGTCTACGAGGGAAGTTGACTTGAGCCTTGTGATTGCAACTGGTCGACGGTTGTTGCAAGTTGGCTCATTTGTCTCTCCAAATTATGTATTGATGCATCAGTTTTCTGTTGTTGCTAGTAACTGTTGGCTTGTTACTGTGAGAATTGCTGCTGTTGTAATGCCATTTGTTGGATAAGCTCCTTAAGATCAATTCTGATTGGCTGGGGGCAGGAACTTGTTTATATTGCTTTGGTCTGTTCGACATTGGGTTATTATGAAACCTAGGTGGTCTTTGAAATACTGGAGGAGGCTGCATCCCTATACCTTAGATTTGAATGATCTCTCCAGTCAGGATTGTAGGTATTTGACATGGGATCATACCTATTTTGTTGACGAGGTTGGTAATACTGAGATTTGGTATGAAACACATAAGCTTCTGCTACTGCCTGATCAACAAAGAGGGCCTTCATCTTGTTGAAGAGTGGGGCACGTATCAGTTAGATGAGCTGAACTAGCACATTTCCCATAAGCTCTCATTGCTTGTACTGATTGCATGTTAGGCTGTTGAGACTGGGTAATTACTAGTTGTCTGATCATGGAAGTCAACTCTTGCGAATTGTTCTTTATCTCCCATTGCTTCGTACTTGAAACAACCTCACTCCTAGTACTAATTGGTCTACTCCCAAATTGCTGTGAATTAGTTGCCATGTTTGCAATAAGCTCTCTAGCTTCGTGGGGAGTTTTGTTGACTAAGGCACCTCCACTGGCTGCATTCAACATATTCCTTAACAGCGGCAATAGTCCTTCATAGAAGTACTGGATGAGCAGCATATCACTAATTTGGTACTGAGGGTTATGGAACACGACTTCTTGAACCTCTCCTAATATTCATATAGAGTTTCTCATGTGAGAATATGCTTTTTTGGATAGCCGCAGTCTTGGATGCTCAAAAGAATTTCTCTAAAAATGATCTCTTCATCTTGGTCCAACAGGTAATAGAGCTAGCAGAAGAGAATACAACCAATCTTGAGCCATATTTGCTAAGGAAAATGGAAAAGCCTGCAACTTAATATCTTCCTCTGTGATGCCATGTGGTTTCATGGTTGAGCATAACACATGGAATTCCTGTAGATGTCTGTCGGGATTTCACTTGTATATCTGGATATTGAATACACGACTAGTAAGCCACATTTGGTGCTGCAAGCTCCCTATAAGTTTTATTGTTGTTATTTGCTATATCGCTTCCAGAATATGAGGAACTACTCACAAAAATGTTAGATGATCCACTTTGAGATCTCTATAAGGTGTAGAATGTTCTGTCAACCTCTGAATCAAACTAAAATTATCACAAAATGTCCTAGTTATACACTGCGCACTGAACAAACAAGATCAAAAGACACAATGAATAGAATCAAACAAGAAAGTATTGATCAATCTAAAAATTAACAAACACCATTGTGCTCTCTGATAATGGCACCAAAATTGATAACCGTAATGCCATGGTACAGTCATAATGCAATTGAATTACCGAACCACCTCTACACTAATATAGCATAAGGAGCATCCTGGATCATCTCTCGAGGAACACGATGATTGGTGTTAATTCCTAGGTGTGATTTTGTTCATTGGGGGTTTGGATTTGGATTATGACGAGATCAATTCATGCAAAGTAAATGCAACTAATAAAAGATGAGCACTCAACTAAGGAATTGACAAGAGGATTAAAGCTAATCTATGTTGCAACCAAACTAATAGGGAATTCCATCACAATTGATTAAGTAGCTCAACTAATATGAAACATATAAAAGGAAACATTGCAGAAAATTAAACTAAGGAAATTGCATGAACTAAAGTGGCACCAATGTAAGAGGCATTTCAACAAACACACGGTAAGTAGGAATTTAATAGCACTAAGTACCAACGCATCAATAAAAGTAAACACAATACAGGGAAACCAACAAGTAATCTAGCAAGTTAAACATTCAAACTACATGAAACTAAAGGGTGTCTTGATGAGGTCAGATTGAAGGCGTGCTTGTGAGAAGAGAACCTCGCGGATGACCACGTAGGGGATTAGAATCCCTAAATCTCTCTAGTGATGAGCTGTGGAGTGATGGAACTCCGAGATCCCTGAACTTGCGGATGAAGGAGAGCTTCTCCCAATCGGGATAAAGGCTGTGGATGTAGGTGAGCTTATATGGTCTTCCTCCTTCCAAATGGTCGGAGAAAGATGGTCGCCGGAGTTATGGACGGAACTCGTTAGAGGTCCTTGCTTGGATGAAGATAAAATGTGGTGGAGATGGAGGGATGGAGATAAGATGGAGGCTAAGTGATGCCTCCCTTAGATGAACAACCTCTTTCCTTTTATAGTCACCCCTTGAACCAATCCTGGGTTTCCCCAATCCTGAGTTGGCCAGTTTGTGCCACGGTCATGCCCTTTGGCATGGCTAAGCTTTGTTGGCTCCTGTGGGGGGTGACACTGTCATGCCTGATCCTGTGGTGGCCGGTTTTGCTGCTGCTCAGAGAAAGTAGTTAGAGGCATGGCCAAGCCATGTACCTTGCTGGAAATGCTCCCTTAAACTCTTGATGCTCTCCTTGATTTCCCTACCAAACAAAACACACTTAGAATTCACGAATAATGTATTGTTTTGACAAGAAATTGAAATGAAGTCCAAAATAAAGCCTTGCTCGTAAAACATGTTATAAACACACTTTAAGCATATGAGAAGATTAAAATTGCCAAGTAGGGACACAAAATAATACGCCAAATTGCTACTTGTCAGCAAGACAACAAGCAACTTGAGATGGTTTAAAGAGAGGTATTGGTAGCTGGCAACAAGCGCAAGATCAAGTAGAGGGATTGTGGTAAGGAGGAAAAAGGGAGAGATACAATAACAACCAAGTCTTATCTCACTAGGTGAGGATACTTCTACGCCATTGGGTTCTATCACCTACTGTGTTATCATTTATATTTAAATAAATTGTATTTGTTTTATTGTTCCTAACCAAGCCTTTTTTGGTCTTTTTCTTTCGTTTGACGTGCATATTTATCATAATTTCTCATTGCCCCATACATCTACCTTAATATCCTCATCTTTGTAACTCTTATTTTTTCCTTATGTGCTTGAGTCATTGCCTAACATTCAATTCTATATGATATAGCAGGTCTAATCATCATTTTGTAGAACTTCCATTTAAGTTTTAGAGGTACTTTACAATCATATAAAACACCCGATTCTCTCCTCCATTCAACCATCCTGCTTTTATTCTAAGACATTTCTCTCAATCTCTCCATACTCTTGCAAAAAGATCATAGCTATTAAAGCTCTCAGTTCTAAACAACTTGTCATCTCTTAACAATTACGTTTAATATTGTTAAACTTAAAATACATATATTATCATTATTCTACGAAGCCTAAAACTTTTCACTTCCAATGTTTTCTGCCCAAATTCGAGTTTAACATTTACTTCTTCATTGTATCATTTAACAAAATAATATTATCTGCAAACAATATGCACCATGGTACCATGTCTTAGATGTGTCTAGTGAGTTCATTCATAATTAGTATAAAAAGATAAGAGACTTAGAGTTGATGCTTGATATAACCCTATCTTTATGGTAAATGATTCGGTTGATCAACCTGAAGTTTTCACTATTACCGTTACATCCTAATGTATATCCTTAATTAGTTTAATATATGATACGCTAACACCTCTCTAGAATTCTCAGTATAATTTCTCTTGGGACTATCATAAATTTTTTCTAGGTTAACAAATACTATGTTTAGATCTTGCTTTTGTTTCTAATACTTTTCAATTAGTTGGAGAAGATGTATAGTTTTTATTGCGAACCTTCTAGGCATGAATCTAGATGGATTTTATGGTCACCATGGTCTCCTTTATATTTTTTCTATTACTCTTTCTCAAAGTTTTATGATATGACTAATTAATTTAATACCTCTATAGTTTGCACAATTTAATATGTATTCTTTGTTCTTATATAAGGGAGCTAGAATACTTGCCCTCTATTGTTCGGGCAACATTTTTTCATTTTCAATATCAAGTTAAATAACTTTGTAAGTCATTCAATACCTTGTTAACCTAGGCACTTCCATATCTCTATTAGAATATCATCTAGTCCAACTACTTTTCCATTTTGCATGCTTGTATAACTTCTTAAGTTTGAATTCTATAATAAAAATATAAGTTTTTATACTCATTTGACCTATTTAAATTATCTAAGTTAAGTTGTTCACCTAAACGTTCATTAAAATATTGTTAAAAATATCTCTTCCACTGCTCTTTTGTTTCATTATCTTTTACTAGTACCCTATTGCATTTATCTTTAATAAATTTGGATAAAATCTCGTCTTCCTCTTTCTCAATTTAGCAATTTATTAATGTCTCTTTCTGAAGAAGGGATAGACGTATAAGAGAAAAAGTGAATTAAATAATATAATTTATAATCTTATAAAATGTTTTGTTATTCTAATCGAACCAATTTTCTATATAAAAATTTAATTTCATTTTAAACCAACTAAATAAATCTAAATTGAATCCAGTGAATCTACTTGGTTCTAATTGCCATGACTACTTGATAGGTTCCACTTAATCCTAAATTCACTTTTCCTTGACTCTATTTTTTAAAATATAAATTTAATTTAATTGATCTTAATTAATTATTTAAAAATTTAAAAATAATTTAGAATATTAAATTTTTAAGTAAGTTAAAATTTGGTAACTAAAAGATTTTTTGTGTAACGTTTGTGATGGCAGTAGATATCAAGAGAAATAGGGTTAGTATGTGATGAGTAAACTAAAATATGACGAGATTGTGTCTAGCTTCTCCTTTGTGCTTTCTCACATATTATCTATTTTGTTAAACTTTTCCTATTTATTTGTATAAATTTTAATTCAGGTAGTGTTATATCATTTTTTAAAAGAGAGAGAAATATATTTATTTGCTTTTATAGTTCAAGATTTGAAAACTTATAAACACTCATTCATCCAAGAATTATTGCATGTATATAATATAATATATACATTATCATTATATCAATAAATCAAAGTCATCATCCCCTAATTTTTTACTATTCAATAGAAACATTAGGTGACACTTTTACATATTCTTAAAATAAAAAATTACATTAATCCATCTTGAAACATTTAAATAAATATAACATAATTGATGTCTCAAATCATCAAAATATATCTAAAGATGTTGAAAATGAAGATCCCATTATAAATACAAGTTTTCAAGTAGATGCCTCACAATAAAACTTGAAATTCAAACTAAAGATGCTCACGACCATTTATAAATGCAAGTCTACAATACAACTTTAAGTAATTGAAAGAGACGGGGGCATCCAAGCTCGAAGGCCAATTTACAGAATGTGCCACGAGCGGCCGTCCAGCACGACCGTGCTAAGCTCTAGGAGAAATCACATAAGCTGCCACAGGGGGCCGTGATGCACATCTTGTCTCATCTTCTAGTCATTTGCATTTTTTAAGATGCTGTAGGTTGATGGCAATTTGAACTGGGACGTGGAGTTTCACCTTCAAGCCACACTCTATCCTTGTATAAATTGTGAACAACATTATCAAGTCACTTTGTCGGCTCTTTGGCATTGACAATTTTGCTATACATAGCTCAAACTTTTGACACTTCAAATACTCTTATTGAGGCACAAAAATTTTCAAGTACATGTTCAGTAATATACTTAGCTGTATTTTTTTTGCATCTAAACCTTTTTTAAAATTTTTTTATATGATTGTTTACCATAACAAATAACTTCACTGTGTGCTAGATTCATCTTTATGGAACATCACTTGGTGGATTCCTTGCATTGATTTTTGCCCAACATCGACCAAGACTGGTTAAGTCTCTTGTTCTTTCAAACACATTTTTGGAGACACACAAGTTTGCAGCTGCCATGCCATGGTCTCCTATGTATGTTTTTTTATTTCTTTTCTGCAGATTGGATGAAGGTTTAAGTGTTTATTTCAACTATTAGTATTATTGTTAATGGGTTCTTTATATTTTGTGGCCATTTTTTTGATGCCAATGCTCCATATTTTTATTCCAAAATAAGTTTGAAAGCTTCCATGACATTCGTGGGTTGTGTTGACCATGGAACATAAAATTAGGGGTTAGCATTTGGTTAAAACTGAACTGAATTGAACTCAACTAAATTTATTAAAATCAAATTTTTTTAGACCTACCAAACTTACTGATTTTTTACTATTAAAACCGAATTTGGTTGATAACCGAATTAACTATTTTTTTTAAAAATTATATCAAGACTTTTCAATAAAAACTTATTGGTTTAATTAAAATTAAAAAGCCTTACTATTTTTTTATTTAATAAAAAACTTAATTGGTTTAATGGATTTAATTGATTTATAAAATTCATAACTGATCGATTCAACCAAAATAATTAATATTTATTTTAAAAAAACTGAATTTCTGAATTGACTGAACTGAAGTTTTTAATTGATTTGGTTCCATTGGTTATTTCGGTTGAAATGAAATTTTACTCATCCTCATGGATGTGTTGAATTGTTTGTACCATATGATAAACTGGGGTTTTTTCTATACTTTATTGGAGGTGTTGTAGCTAATATTAGTACGGTCTGCCAAGTAAATTGTATAATGATCAATCTGAAAAATATTGGAATTGCTTGGCAAAAATTAGAAAGTTGCAAAAGAAATTGTATCTTTGTTTGATGAACAGAGAACTTAGTGTAACATATTTTTTGGCTAACAATAGTTGGATTAACATGTCTTATTGTTGTCGAGTCTAAAAATTGAACTGCCTTTGGACATTCTTTCTGTTCATATTGCAGTGTTAATTGGACTCCTGCTTTTCTGTTGAAGCGATACATTTTATCAGGAATCCGTGATGGTTCACATGAGCCATTCATTGCTGACTCTATAGATTTTGTTGTTTGCCAGGTACTTACATACTTTTTGAACAATAATTAAAATTGCTTCCAGTTAAATTCTCCATATCATCATATCCTTGTTATTAAAACACTATTTCAGCTGATTTAGAAGGTTAAGCATGTTTCATTTTTAACTTTGTAGAGGTGAGCATTCAGAGTATTGAATAATGCCAACCTACTTTAGTCTTAAGCACTAATATGATAAAGAGAACCTTAGCTTTTGCTATTATTTTCTTAAAGGTAGGATATGTCTGCTTGCATTGGTTCGTCTACCCTCTCATAATTATCCATTCTTAACGGATTCAGCTACTCTGTTTGGTAGAGATGAAACCACAATAGCTGTGATGCAGCATGTGCTTATTCAGTTGCATTTTTAAATATAAATATCGTCATTGAGTGTTGATTTCTGATCTTGTTAAAGTAAGCATGACTTTAATTGGCCAACAAATTAAAATATTTTGCCCAGTTAGGTTATTCCTCTTGGTGAATATTTAAAAACATTTAACATGCAGGTGGAGACTTTATCAAATGATGATTTATCCTCAAGGTTAAAGTTGAATGTTAATGTTTCATCAGTTGGCCCTCTTTTGCTCTCAGATTCCCTCATCACAATCATGGATGTAAGTTCAGGCCTAATATTGCTCTAGCTTTATGTGTTTTTTGTAGGATGTAATGATTGTGTATGCAACTGAAAAGGCAAGGCAGAAATGCATACGAACACATATAAACACTATGCGATGAGAGATTTACATCAGAAGATAGACATGCAGAACGTCTATGCTCCTTTTCCATCCTTTAGTGTTTACTGAAACTGAAAAGGCAAGGCGGTAAAGTTGACGCTTTGTGACCTAAAAGGTCACGGGTTCGAGTCCTAGAAACAACCTGTTACAAAGTAGGGTAAGACTGCGTATAATAAACCCTTCCCTAGGACCTAGCATGGTGGGAGATTCATGCACCAGGTTGCCCTTTTAGTGTTACTTATTCTTAATTGTTTCATATGATGACTTGCAGAGCAGAAGTTTTTTACTCGTACTGCATCCAATTGGATGATCTGAGAACTATCACATTTCTGAAATAATTAAAAGCGATTTTGTCCTCATTACAACCAAGGAGATGCGATCATTTACGGACTGAATAGATCTTGCACACAACATTTGAAATTTAATGAACTTGATAGGCTATTACCGAACTCACTAATCAGTCCTGTTACCAAGGAAGGTTTGTGCGTAACTTTTTATATCTAGCGGGTTTTTTTTGGCCTAAGCCTGTTTTGGTGTATTGCCTGAGTAGCATGTCCCAATTTGACTGAACCGCTACTAATCAGTATCATTTGAAAGAGGGGAAAAGCCAAAGTTAGTTGTAAAGGAAGAACACCGAAAGCCCTTTTCTTTGGGTTTGGTCATTAGATGACATTCAATACCTCATAGTAGTACTTATCTTGGCTCACGCTTGAATTATGCTACGTACCTCCCATCATGTGACAAAGGTGACTCGCTCATCCCAAACGCCCCTTACAGTTGGCCCCACTGCGAGATGTAGGGAGTAAATCATGGTGACCGAGTGGCTTCTCTAGGTGGGAGGGATTTTATTCCCCAAAGGATTGTTTTCTCGTAGATTTGATCTCTACTCTCATGAAACAATCTACCATCCTAGTACCAACTTAGCTATACTCGTGGAGGTTAAGTACCTCCCATTATGGTGGCAAAAAGGTAATAATGCTCACCTCAGGCGCCCCTCACAGTTGCTTCCTGGTTATTATGAATGGTGGTAAATTATGGATGGCTACTAGCCTGAGCAGTGACCGGTGCATGGGGGAGGGCAGGAGCCTGACTACTTGCCAAGAATTGACTCTAGACCTCATGGTGGCTACACCCCATGCACTAGCTAATTGTCCATCTCGAGGGGACTTTAAGTACCTCCCACCATGAGCAATATGCAAATAATCTATGAAATGACACTTTATAGTACGTACCATAGTCAACTAATTACTTGCCTACCCTTGTATCAGATGATGTATCTCGACCATATTGTTGATACACATTTCAGTTATAGCATGATCTAGTATAATTGTATAAGCAAAAGAAATTTGTTGTTGCAGATTTCCTTGTAAATAAATGACACAAACGTCTCTTGGTAATCTTGTGGTTGCCTTAGAACGCAGGGACTCTTTTACACTCATGCAAACATCTAATTGTAAGTTTCTGCATCTCTGTAGCGTCACCTAATCACAGCTTCTGTTTCTTCAGACAAATGACTACTGTGCTGTTCCTCAGCAGCTGAAAGACCAAGTGAGTGAAAGGTTCCCTGGAGCTAGACGAGCCATCCTGAAGACTGGTGGTGATTTCCCCTTTCTTTCTCGTCCAGATGAGGTGAACCTATATCTTCAGGTACTGGAAATCTCTAGATTGATTAGGTTTGTATTCCAAATTCTGGTTTCTATCACATAGAGATCTCGCAGCTCCATCTAAGACGAGTAGGGGTTGAAGCACAGTTAGATAATCTACCGGGAACTTCAAAAGATGATGACGCTGAGCAGTCCAACAATGATAATAATGGCGGAAACAATTTTGGCAATCGTCCTGGACAAAGGAACGATGGAGCTAATGATGTTGCCTACCAATCTGGAACTTCTGGACAAAACGGGGATAATAATGGTTCTAATGGAGCCGCATCATCAGGCCTCAGTGCTGACAACTCGAGTGGAAGTTTCTTAAGCCGTAAAGAAATTGTCAATATGAAGGAATTCACAGCCTTTCCACTAATCATCCGGGTATTGCTCTTCCGTTCAATGCTACATCACCAAATGGCTGCAGTTTATGTCACTTGTAAAATATTCCTTGATGTTTAGAGATTTTGTTTAACACATGAATTTCTGTGCAATTGTAGTTGGGTTCATGCACACACGTGCATGCATTTATTTTTAAAAAAAACATGGCTCTGAGAAAAATGAGGTGAGCTCATGCCGGTCATATGATTATTTTGGTTTTATTTGATGGACAAAGCGAATATATTGTTTGCAGACGTGAATTGTATTTTGTTAAATAGAAGCTAAGAATTGTATGAACTTCTTACAATTCCAAATGAAACAGACTTGTTGCATGTCATCTAGAGATTGGTTGGCGGCTTAAGGGAGGGGGACTGAATAATGTGTTTATCTTTCATGTTTTTTCCCCCACGGTTCGATATGATTTTTTTTTATTGATGGTACTCATCTACAATATGTTCAGTGAAAACCTAAATAAAATTAACATAAATAGGAGACAAGTATACTATTTTTTGGTGTGGTTCTAAATTTTCAGTTCTTCAAGGCCTATGACGTTTCAATGGCACTGCTATTTTTCTCCCTATCGAACACGTTTTGAAGGTGGAGAAACTTTTTACAATGTTTTGTTCTTACAATAATATACAAGTACAAAATAGATACAAATAATAACAAAAAGAATGTAGTAAATAAAAATTACAAAGAATTTAATTACTTGGTTGCTTTGGCTTGTTCTTTGGAAGCCTTAGAATGCGGTAGCACTCTCCTAGGTAGCTTGAACCGATCTCTCAAAGCCTCTAATTTGAAATGAGCGGATTTATTATCTTTTATAATTTTCGTCAGTTAACTATGTGTACTTCTCTAATCTACCATATGTTTGATCTGATCAATTTCACAAGAATTAGTATGTCATATCTTAGAGATGTCTATTGGTTATTTTTTAATTTTACTTTTAGTCGATTATTCGTCATATAATAGTTGATTGAGTATTTAGAAGTCATCTTTCTATGTTAGACTTCTAAACTTTCTGTTCGATTCAGGAAATCATCAACCAACTCATTAGTCCCTTGTTAAGCTTTCTAATCATTTTAAGTTAAAAATAGTGTTCATGTTGAAAATATTATTCATTAAGTCGAGTCGACTATTAGTTGCCCAATGTTGATTTTTGATCTAAATTAGGCTTCTTCCTGACCTAAGTTCAGTTCTGAGTTAAAGTTGATCAATACTTTTTCTCATGCTAAGGAACTTCCTCATATGCTCAATACAAGTCGATCTCGATCTACCCAAACTTCATCTATTGCCTTGTATCTAGTTGTCATCGGCCTATCAGGATTTTCTTTTGCTTAACCTCATGTCACCCTTATTATGTTAGGACTTACTACTTATGATCCACTTTTCTAGGATTTTCAACTGTCTAGTGTCCGGTTACCTTTAACCAACTTGGATTTCATCCTTTGTCAAGCACCAAGTTTTCCACGACATATTTGGATTTCGGTCAATTCCAAACACCCAGTTACCTTTGATCATCTTGGACTTCCTATCAAATGGTTAACATATCTTCTCTTGACTTGTTAGGACTTTCCATTAACTGGCCTAACATTTAGTCCTCATGACCTATTAGAAATTCCCATCACACGCCTAACATCCAACATCCCTTGTTAGGACTTCCATCATATACTTAACATCTAATCCTTCATAACCTATTAGGACTATAACTACCTAGTGTCTAATTAACCATGACTCACATGAATTTCTACCATGCCAACTCTATTAGATTTTTAAAACTAAGTGTCCAATTAATTATGATCCACTTGGACTTCTCCATTATCAAGTTTTTAGTCAATACTGATTTTTTGACATCTTGCTCAACTATCAAACATATTGGTCATATATAGAAATCCATTCAAACCTGGATTAACCTTGACCAAGGGTCAATTGCACTAACAATGTTCTCATTTTGATATTTCACAATATATTTAAGTCAAGTTTGCCCATAACCCCAACTTTTCACATACTATGCAAATATATAAATAAGATTTCCTAACTTAAACCTTTATTCTTCCGCTTTAGCATCTATCAAAAAGACTTTCCAATTCTATGCTAAAATACAAATGAAGGTTCTCTATCTTATATTTCTTTCCCTTTGTTGTAGTTGATTCAAAGCTCAATCTTGAGCTTATTGCTATAACAAAAAAAAACATGATTAACGTGGTTGAGTAACGTTGAACCTCGGGTGATCGGCTCGGTCCCACGAAAGTTTTCCACCGACCGCTAGGATAAATCGGGAAGTACTCACGGCGGGCGGTCTAGAAGCCCAACGTCCTAGGGTTCTTGTCCCATTTGGAAGAAAAATTCCTGCAAAATACGCCGTAGCTGGGCTCAAACTGCGGATGCTTGAGATGACAACTAGTTGTCCTTCTGCTACACCATAGTCCCAGGGGCAAACTTATCACTATAACAAGGTGGATACTATTGGTGTAGGCAACACCAGATAATCAAACTCATATTTTGATATTTGGCAAAAGAGTGTAAAGTTAGACATTATGGATATGATGTGGGTGTTGAGTGTCCAAGACACTTGACAACAAGGCCCTAATGAATTAGAATAACCAACACTAGGTAGCAAAATCCGAAGGGATCAAGAGGACCAGATATTATGCAGGCTTAGTAGATTAGAAGGACTAGACACTAAATAGAAAAAGACTAGATCGGTTGAAGAACCAGACATCTAGCAGCATACACTTGATGGGGCAGCAAGATCAGACATCAAGTAGGGGGAAGCCTTGGTCGGTCAACTGGACATTAAGCAGAGGAAGCTCAAGCAGGTCAGATCGACCTGATGTTTGGCAACAAGGTAAGATAGATAAACCTGGAAAGGTCCTTCTGAATTGAAGGCGGTGAGGATGTGTCATAATCTTAGGGTAGGTGATGATTCGACTAAGAAATCAACTTGGATTTCAAAGTCAAAATCAATCAGTGTTAACTATCAAAATTAGAAGCATGTATTATCATTTGTCTATTTGTGCTAATTCTATTTTGCAGGATTATTATATCACTTATTAGACTAATTTTGTTTTGTAGGAAACATAGTTTTTCAATAGACCGAATGATACTTCTGATAGACCAAATGGTTTGGGTGACCGAACAAAGTCGATTAGTTGACCAATAACTCAAAGATAAGATCAGCTTAGATACAAAAGGAAAAATCAAGATCAGTCGACCATTATGGCAGATCGGTTGGCCATTATGGAAGATTAGTTGACCAAAAAAGCAGATTGAGTGGGATTCAATCCGCTAGTGTGATTGAGACGGAGACCATTAGGGTTTATGGTAGATGATTATATGTCTCTGCGTGTTATACCCATGGAGTTGATTACAAGGCTCGGATTGAAAAATAGGTTAGCCTTTGCTACATGGGAACCTTCTAGGCTTTTGGGAGCGGTTAGGCGAGGTAGTGTATTGATTGGATTTGTAGGTGTATATGATGTATTTCCATGTATCTGGGTCATGCAAGTATGTGTTGCATCCTACTCACTTTCGGAGAGATGTGTCGATCTCGCTCCAACTAGATGTGACCCATAATGATGTTTTTGTGTGGATTTTGGGACACGGAGAGCATCAACTGTAGAGCGAGACAATCTGACTGGTCAAAGTCGGATGGCAGTATCATTCTGAAGTAGAGGCAACCTAGAAGCTCGAGGATACAATCAAAGCTCATAGCCCCCACTTATTTACTTGAGGTATGTATGAGTTGTTTCATTTAGTATATGATTTCCTTTCAGTATTTAGTATTGCATGATCATACGGGTGACACATAAATAATGAAATTTAGGAATCAAATTTTTATTAGTAGGGGAGAATGTTAAATATGACAATTCGGAACCTGGTCCTGATAATTTTTCAGATTATTTTTCGAGACGAATTTAGGATTTCCAAAACCTTTATGAGGTTCAAGAAGGTTGAGGGGTTTAACGCAAAGTTTGGGGATTTTAAAGGTTTGAAACTAAACTTTGAAGGGGTGATATGGGCTAAACCTAACTTGAAAGGGGGCTAAACGCGGACAACACCACGGCCATCGCTATCGCCCCTATCTGACCACATGAAGGTACGATGTCAGTTGTTTCCCTTTCCCCGATCTGATCAACACCACCCACTCTCATTGATTGTCGACCTCACCACCAACAGAGGCTCTTCCTATTTCCCTGTGCCGAGAATCGCTCATTCTATGTTAGTGGATCAGATGCAATGAATGGCCTCCTATGCCCTATTGGTCGTCGCCATTCCGATCCAGAAATCTAGAGCTCTGCTATGGTGAAGCATCGGATCCGAGTAGGGAAGAAGATCCTCGTGCGTGGGTTCATGAGGTAAGATCGTTGCAATACATATCATAATTTTTGGTTGAGCTCTAGTACTCAATTAGATTTGTGGTTTCTGAGTTTACTTAGTGTTTTGGGTATGATGATGCCCTGTGGTGTGTTTCCTTTCTGATTGGGAGTTAGAAGTTTTATTCTATTATGAGGTTACAGTGAAATAGTTTCTAAACTATGGGTATGGCGGGGATGGGTATAGTGCTCGTCATCGTGGGGATCACCTATTTTTCTTGAAAGGACAATCTTGGAGTTGTGTTGTTAGGATATTAATCCTCAGCTTAGCTTTGTGTTGTTGCTACCTCTACCGTGAGCTCCATCTTGATGGAATTTGATCTGTTCATTGAGATGAATTGGGTGGCTGTGTAGAATTTGATTTTGGGGTGTTTTCTTGGATGAGTTGGATTGTTGGTTTGGGTTCTCTCTTGTGAGTTATCTTTCCTTTAATCAGATTGAGTTGATCTTGAATTCCAATATGACCAAGGGGTTGGTTTGGTTCCATTCTTATCGTGAGCCAATAGATGGCATTAAGTTTGTTTTGAATTGGAAGTTGGTTGTGGCTAACTCAATTATAGATTGAATCACATGTTCACATGGATTAAATCAATTTTGAAGGGAATTAATGTTGAAACTTGTTAAGGTAAATGAGGAGTTAGGCCTAATCTTGATGATTCGACCTAATTAAGAATTAATTATTTCATGAGGGTTAATGAAATGACTACGACACTTAGGATTAAGCGTAATACGGTGCAATGGTTGTTTTAGCTAATCACATTTGTGTATATAACTAATATGACCTTTGTTACTGGACATTCATTGATTTGCTATCAGATATCTGGATGGATGGTTCGCGTCATTATGGGCATCTTCTCATTAGAGGTGGGTACTATTGTCTTAATTCCTCATTTTGATATTGTATGCATGGCTTGTTGTTATGGTGGTAGTAGGTTATTATCTTTATCCTACTTTGATTATCCCACTTGATATTTCACTGTTTGGACTTGTGATAATTGTGGTAATATCTATACAGTCTCACTTTGATGCTTTTACTCTGTATAGTACATACGTGTGAACGTGTGTTTAGGATTGGTTGTGTGTCACATTATACATGATATTGGATTAATCACTAGTTGTACTTTTACCTACTTACCTAGTTGCATAGTAGTTAGGTTATGATATATATTTCAGACCTATGCATGTCATATTGAGATATGGATAATTGATTAGTGGGTGTTACATTGATTAGTGGCATGTGTTGGAACTTGGATGGCTAGAGAGGGGGAGGGGGGGGGTGAATGTAGCCAGACATCCACTTCTTTCAATTTTAGGTTTTTTCTATAGTTAGGTTAGTAGCACAGCGGAAGGAAAAAGAGAGTTGCAGAAACTAAAACCTAAACTAAGCACAAACACAAAACGTTAACAAAGAGGATTTATAAGGTTCGGGGATAACTTGCCCCTACTCCTTGGCGTGCCCGTAAGATGGGCGATCCCATGATCGTCGGCAGATCAAGCCACGGAAAATCCGGATAAAATGCAACCTCCTTCTCGGTGGAGTAACCTCTCCACAGCATTTCAAGATTGATCAAGTATTAAATACAGGAAACACAAGAAGAAACTTACTGAGCACTTAGAACCACAAGAACACAAGCAAACTTCTCACCGAGCTCCACCCAGCGCGGATCTCACGCAAGAACTCCCTTTTTCGTGTCTTCTCGCTGATGGACTCGCCAAGCTTCTTGTTTCTCTTCCAAGTGCTCAAGTAACACAAGGTTGCTTCAAGGATCGCAGTTGCTTGCTCAAGATGATGGAACAGAGTTGTCGCCAGAGCACAATGTGGAGAACTTTGTTACTTAGACTTGTTTGCCATCAAGCGCTTAAGTCTTAGCTCACTGATCGCCAGGTCACCACTTCACTGTAGCCTCTAGCTGCTCACCTGCAACAGCCAGCTACCACTCTGCTCTTCCTGGACTCCCTGAGCTTCCCTCAGCCAAGCTCCAGTCAGCAGCTCCAGTCAATAGCTCTAGCAGTGCCAGCGTCCGTTGCAACTTGAGATGGAAAACGGACAAACCTGCTCCAAGGAAAGGCTCCCATTGACTCTCCTTGAGTGTTTGAATCCATTCCTGTCACATACACACTTGATCAGATCATTAGCATAGCAAATCAAGCAGAGAATCAAGTATCAGAGATTAAGAGCAGAGAAATAAGATGTGTTCAGACGTAATCAGAGCGTCTGACAGTGCATTTTGAATTAAAGTGATCGGTCACCGGACTGATCCAGGGCTCGTGGATCGGTCACCAGACTGATCCACAGCTTTGCTGGGACTCCCAGCTTTCGCAGCCACACGGGCCTGATCGGTCACCAGACCGATCAGGCTGTGACCTGATCGTTCACCAGACCTATCAGGAAGCTCCCTGACCGATCAGGCTCCAGCCTGATCGGTTATAAGACGGAGTCCGCGACACTGGATTGTGTTGGTGCAGAAAGCACCAAAGTCAAACCTGTGTTTTGATAATGGCAACAGGGTTCAAAAGTTAAGTCTTACTTGTTATCTAACATGTCACTTGAGTGTGCAGAGTAAAAAGCCCTAGCGAAGGACTGCTAGGCACTGGCGAAGGAATGCCAGAGTGAAAAGCCCTAGCGAAGGACTGCTAGGCACTGGCGAAGGAATGCCAGAGTGAAAAGCCCTAGCGAAGGAATACTAGGCTCCGGGCGAAGGACAGCACGGTATCCAAGACCTGGCAAAGGACCGCCAGGCAAAAGTCCAACCAAAGGAGCGGTTGGCATCAGGTACATTCTCCCGAGAGGAGTAGGTGAGGACGCGTTCCCCGTCGAGGGAACAGTAGGCGTCGGTTCGACCTAGGGTTCCATGTTGGAGACCCAAAGTCAGAACCAAGACAGCTAAGGCTGTATAAAATAATATAATACTGCTTTTTGGACTAACCCTGGATGCAGGACCGAAGGACTGAGTATCTGCAGCTCAGAGAGCCTCAAAGGAGTGAGGCAGAAGCTGAGCAGGGCGCCCCGGATGTTCCGGGCGCCCCCAAGGTCAACCCAAGTTAGCAGGAGCGAAAACATGCCTCGACAGTTATATGTCGGGGCGCCCCGGATGCTCCGGGCGCCCCGCCTGTCGCGGGCGCCCCCAGTGCCAGCTGCCGAAGCACACCCTCGCGAAGCCAAGAGGATGAAGATTTGACCCGGTCAATGCGGGCGCCCCGAGCGCTCCGGGCGCCCCGGTCAAAACGGATCTCGAATCTGAAGGGATCAGACGCTGACCGAGCTATTGACGGATCGACCGCCACATGGGGGGGTCGCCCCCGACGTCCCGGGCGCCCCCAGGCCCTATATAAAGGGCCCTCGACCCCAAGCTTCGAACAACACTTTCAATCAACGCTTCTACGCTCTTCTGCTCTCGCGCCTCGCTCCGGAAACCTTCCAACTCGAGCCGACGACGTCCCGCTGCTCCGAAAAAGACAACCTACATCGGACGTCGGTAAAAGAAGAGTTTTTTCTTTTTGTTAAGTTTACTGCACTTATTCTGTAATCTATATTTGTAAACTGATTTTACGCCTCATATAGAATTGTCCAAAGTAAACGATCAACGATCGTGGGCCTTGGAGTAGGAGTCGACTAGGCTCCGAACCAAGTAAAAAGTTACTGTGTTCGCGTGTTTGTTTTTATCTTCCGCTGTGCAATTTCTCTTTCCCTAAATCCGAACGTTTTCCGATATTCACCCCCCTCTATCGGTTCTCTCGATCCAACAAGTGGTATCAGAGCGGGGAAGTTCAAACTTGGTGCAACCACCAGTTTGAAAATTTTTCAGATTTTTATTTTCTTTTTCTCGTTCGAATTTTCTTTAAATATTTCGTTCGAATTTTCTTTTTCCCGTTAATCGAGGTTGGTGCAACACCCCTCGTTATTTTATTTTATTCATCCCACACTACTAATCCAAGACCTAGTCTTGGGAAATTTTTTTTCTTGTTAGTTTTCTTATTTTTCAGATTAAATGGCCATGCAAGAAGGATTTAGCACCGCCAGACCTCCACTTTTCAGTGGAGAAGACTTTTCCTACTGGAAAAGTCGAATGGAGGTCCACCTGAAAACTCAGGTGGACATGTGGATCATCATCCAGTCCGGACTGGAGATTCCCACAAATGTTGACGGGGTTCCTCAAAGCTACACAGAGTGGGACACCGCTCTGAAACGAAGAATCGAAGCAGACGCAAAGGCGACTCAGACCCTACAATGCAGTTTAACAAAAGAAGAGCTGAACCGAGTGGGCCCCTTCAACAGTGCCAAGGAGCTGTGGGCAAAATTGATCGAGCTACACGAGGGAACATCAGACACCAGGATCAGCAAGAGGGATATGCTCCTGAACAAATTGTATACCATCAAGATGGCCGACAATGAAACAGCAGCCCAACTCCACGCACAAATCCAAGAATTGATGAACGGTCTTCACACTATAGGTCACAAGGTCGAAAACCGTGACCTAATAAGGTATGCCCTAAATGCTTTCCCTAGAAATACCTTGTGGGCATCTATGGTAGATGCATACAAGGTTTCAAGGGATCTCTCTAAAATTAAATTAGATGAATTGTTTTCTGAGTTAGAACTTCACGAACAGACTAACTGCAATATGGTCGAGAAAGGTATTGCCTTTGTTGCAGGAAAAACTGGAAGGTCGACAAAGAAGAAACCTCAACCTGAACCCGAGTCTAACTCTGACTCAGACGCAGAAGACGAAGAAGGAGATCAATCTGAGCTGGTCCGACTGGCCCGAAGCTACTATAAAAAATTGAAGAACCAAGCCAACAAACGGAAAACAAGCCGAAGAAAGGACGAATCAGCTAAACCCGCGAGTGACAAAAACAAGCCCAACGTGACCTGCTACGAGTGTAAGAAGAAGGGCCACTACAAGACAGAGTGCCCAAACCTAAAGGAGAACAAAAAGTCAAGAAGAAAGAAAGCACTCCAAGCAACCTGGGACGAATCTTCCTCAGAAGAAGAAGAAGAAGCACCCCAGTCAAACCTACTAGCCCTGACCGCCTCAGAAGAAGTCGAGACCGAGTCAGAATCAGAATAGGACGACGGCAGACTGACCTTTTCAGAGAACGGAGAAATCAAGGTAAGTGGTTTCAATAAAAGTCAATTAAATGAACTTATTTCTTATCTTTCTCGAGATTTGGCGAAAGCCAAACTCCGAGTCGAATCCCTCCGACAGGAAGTAAAACTCCTGAAAGAGGGAGCTGACTCTAAGTCATTAACCGAGAAAGTTCAAGAAGGAACTCCTACTCAAGTTGAAAAACTTGAGAAAGAGAACTCCTCCCTGAAAACTCAGGTCAAGGATCTTAGAGCTGCCTTAGAACGATTCACTTCTGGTTCCAAGGGTCTTGACATGATTCTTGAAAAACAGAAGTCCGTTCTAAATCTATCTGGACTTGGCTATAGAACCAAATCCCGACAAAGATCTTATTTTGCTGTACTGAATCAGTCCAGAGGTAAAGTTCAGGCATGGGTACCTAAACTGTACCTGAACAAACTAACTGGATCAAATCAGTATTGGATCCCCAAGGACAAGATTCACATCTTGCCTAATCATTATCGTGGCTTTAGTCCAGGGGGAGTCAAATTAAAAACTATTTTTATTATTAAATAGAATTTATTTCTTGCAATTTGCCTGATTGATTGTTTACTTAAATTTCTGCAATTTACTATGCTTAGACTCAGGTTAGTTTAAGGACTAAACAAACTTAACTGAAACTTGACAACATAGTATTGAGTGGAGGTGAGATGATAGTACGTTAGGGAAACCAATTCTAATAAGATCAAGTTCAATTGGTCTCTTTAGACTGGTGAAACTAGCCGAAGCTACCGATCCAAAATCCAAACTAGTTAGACCAGAACTTTTTCAAAAATTAATTTTGAAAATGAAATTTCATTAAACGGCTTTGTCAAGGAAAGGGTTGATGATCCAATAAGGCTACGACCAAAGAAGGCCTAGTGCCTCGCCAAGACCTGGAAGCCAATTTTTGAATTTCAAATTCAAATTACTTTTTGTTAAATTCAAATCTAACACAATTTTCAGTTAAGTATAGATTCAAACATTTTCTCTCAAAATAAACTTAACTATTTTCAAAATTAATTAAGTCTTCAAAATAAATAATGTTTTTTTAACTATCAAAAATTTGTCTCACGAAATATAAGGCTAACGTGATTGAAAACCCTAGATTGGGTGAGACAGTAAGAATAAACTCAATTATAATTACTTTAATACCTATATTGTAGTCAAATTGGTCAAAACATGGTCAACATAGTGAAACCATGGTCAAAGCAGTCAAACCATAGTCAAACCATGGTCAAACCGATTAAACCATGGTCAAACGATGACAAGACACAAAACTTGTCTCTTCGCTACAGTCCCGGGCGCCCTTGACTCGTCGGACGCCCCATCCCACCTTTTCTTTCTCCCAAGAAAAAAGCTGCCTCTGCCTTTGTCCAGGGTGCCCGGAACCATGCGGGCGCCCCCATCGCACTCAATGCAACAAAAGCTGCAAAAGCAGCCTGACGAGGGCGCCCGGGCTGTCCCGGGCGCCCCGAACCAGTCAAAGACACTGCCTTTGGCAGTAACCACTGACCAGGGCGCCCGGAAGCTCCCGGGCGCCCCCATTAAAATGCCTATATAAGGCACCCGAAACTCCCTCTCTTCCCACACCAAAAACCAACTTCTTCCACCCTTCCCTCCTTACAAGAAGATTAAGAGACCTTGCAAGCTCTCGTCCTCTACCATGCCTCCCCGAGCTGCCCGGTATAATTTTTATTGCATTTAAATTTATCTTTAATTAATGCAATACCTTCATGATTCTTTTAATTTCCTTAACTTAGAAGACGCCGACCAAACCCGGCCAACCCCGGTGCCGAACCAAGTCCTGCCCCTAGATTCCCTACCCTAGAATTATGCAATAAGTTTGCTCAAACCATTTACAAGCCTATTAAAACAAGTTATCTTAATAGGCACTTCTTTACCCAATCATGCCCCGTAGCCATGAATATTATCAACTTCTATCAATTAGATAATCTTGTCTTCTGCACTCATACCATTAATGAATCCTTATGTGCAGAATTTTACAATAACATAATTCGACAAGATAATCTCATGTTTCACACTACTGTCCAAGGGATACCTCTGTCTATCACCCCTACTTTATTGAACCGATTCCTTGGACTACGACCCTCTCAGTCCACATTTTGCTGCTATCCACCTAGGAATCCTCCATTTGATCCTCCCTACTCTCACATTACCTTAGACACCATCCACTCCTATTTCTATAGGGAAGCACTCCCCGTAAATAGACGTTTCCAAGCCGTTGAACTTCAGGCACAGGACTATGCCTTGTATAGAGTCCTGGTCCGCTGTATCTTACCACTCTCCACTAGAGATCTCGGGACCATGCGACCCTTTCATGCCTTCCTTCTGTATGCCCTAGTCCATCACCTTGACATAGACATTGGACTACATATGTTTCATACTATTCTGCATGCGTCCAGTATCACGACCCAAGGACGAGTGCGCACACCATTCTGCCACATCATCACTTCCCTCCTTCATCACCACGGTCGTGATATTACCGTGGGTGAAATAACCACTATGACTGACTTTGATGAAATAGGATTTAGGAACTTCTCGTTAGCGGGTCTAGAGGTATCGACCACCGGGGTTCTGAGTTGGAGACGACAGCAGGCCGGGGCTCCGATCGACTCAGACAAGGAGGTCGACGTTGACGTCGGAGATCTAACAGCAGCAGCCCGAGCGCACATAGACGAGCCCGCTCCACCGACACTCTACGATCGAGTGGCACAGCTAGAGACACATGTTCAGAGCCTCCGAGAAGAAATGGAGGCCAATCATGCCGAGAACATGGAGACAAATCTGGCCTACTACACCGAGTATATGAGCGCCCTTAGAGCTGAGAGGGAGGCCAGAGAGGCACAGTATAGAGCTGACAGGGAAGCCAGAGATGCACAGTATCACGAGATGATGACCCTATTTCGATCCTGGCAGCCAGGCTCCTCTGATCATCCCGGTCCCTCGTCCTAGATTTGCTTAGCATTGTACCAGTACCTATTTGACTGCCCCTACTCTGTAAGGGTTGACTTATGCCTGACTTGTATGACTGTGTTGAATTTTGAGTACTTGTTTTGTTCTGTTTGACTAGCTGACTCTTGAAAATAAGTACTTGTTCTATTTGATAGACAATTAGGATTGTGCTCTGTAGAATAGATTAACTCTACTTTTTATTTTTTTAATTTTAATTTTAAAATCAGTTTCTAAAAGAACTTTGAAAAACTGTTGTTTTTAAAATCAATTTTAAAAATCTTTTCGTACTTAGTTTTTTTTTCAAAACTACCCCCTTTCAAAACTAGGGCTTTTCGCAAATGGACTTAGCTTAGGCCCTAACCCTAGAACTGCATGCACCTATAGACTTAGAAGCCAGCATCTCACAAGCACCTTAGGGTACTTTTGATTGATAACCTAGAAAGAGTTGAGATGCTTAGGTCTTTGCCTTAATTCAAGATGCTTTAAGTCAGTGCATCTGCAGTAATTGGGGCACTAAATACAACTTTTACAGAAATCAAGTTAAGTGTCAAGTTTAGAAAATCTAACTTGAACAGAAACACTTAACTTGACTAACTCTAGCGAAAACTACTGCATATAACAGTTAGTAAGTAGCTAAATGGGTTAGACAGGTCCCTACAAGAGAAAATTAACTGATTTGGTCAAAGTCTTGGTTCAGTACAGCAAAATCATACGAATATTTTTCCTTTATGAAAGTTATTTCTTTTATGTAATTTAATTTCTGCTATATCTATCTATTTTTGATATATGGCAAAGGGGGAGAGATAGGAAAAGAGAGAGTTCAAACTTTTTCAAAATCTCAAAATCTTTTTTTTTCAAAAAGTTAGCTACTTTTCAAAGCTTTTCAAAAACCTTTCTAGAAGTACTTAAGTTTTTTGTTTTAAAAAACCCTATTAAGTACTTAAGTTTATTAAAACGTCTTGAAGTTATTCAAAAGTACTAAGTTTTTATAAGTACTTTAAGCTTAAGTTTTTCAAAACTTCCATAAGTACTTTAAGCTTAAGTTTTTTAAAACTTCCATAAGTACTTTAAGCTTAAGTTTTTCAAAACTTCCATAAGTACTTTAAGCTTAAATTGTTTCAAAATTTACTAAGTACTTAAATTGTTTCAATGTTTACTAAGTACTTAAATCCTACTAAGTACTTAACTTAATGTTTTCAAAACTTTTGAGTACTTTAAACTTAAGGCTTCAAATTTTTTAAGTACTCTAAACTCATGCTTTCAAAATATCCTCTATGTACTTTTAAAACTTAAGTTATCAAAAGATTTCCAAAGTACCTAAACTTAAGTTTTCAAAGTGCGAAATCATTCTAAGTAAAGTGTGTTAAACTTAGAACCCCACAAAGTGTTGAAAAATCTAGGGGGAGATTCCTTCCAGGGGGAGGGAACAAATACTTATGTTTTTGATTAAACTTAACTTTTTGAACTAGGGTTGCCATAAATCAAAAAGGGGGAGATTGTTGGTGCAGAAAGCACCAAAGTCAAACCTGTGTTTTGATAATAGCAACAGGGTTCAAAAGTTAAGTCTTACTTGTTATCTAACATGTCACTTGAGTGTGCAGAGTAAAAAGCCCTAGCGAAGGACTGCTAGGCACTGGCGAAGGAATGCCAGAGTGAAAAGCCCTAGCGAAGGACTGCTAGGCACTGGCGAAGGAATGCCAGAGTGAAAAGTCCTAGCGAAGGAATGCCAGAGTGAAAAGTCCTAGCGAAGGAATGCTAGGCTCCGGGCGAAGGACAGCACGGTATCCAAGACCTGGCAAAGGACCGCCAGGCAAAAGTCCAACCAAAGGAGCGGTTGGCATCAGGTACATTCTCCCGAGAGGAGTAGGTGAGGACGCGTTCCCCGTCGAGGGAATAGTAGGCGTCGGTTCGACCTAGGGTTCCATGTTGGAGACCCAAAGTCAGAACCAAGACAGCTAAGGCTGTATAAAATAATATAATACTGCTTTTTCGACTAACCCTGGATGCAGGATCGAAGGACTGAGTATTTGCAGCTCAGAGAGCCTCAAAGGAGTGAGGCAGAAGCTGAGCAGGGCACCCCGGATGTTCCGGGCGCCCCCAAGGTCAACCCAAGTTAGCAGGAGCGAAAACACGCCTCGACAGTTATATGTCGGGGCGCCCCGAATGCTCCGGGCGCCCCGAATGCTCCGGGCCCCGCCTGTCGCGGGCGCCTCGCCTGTCGCGGGCGCCCCGCCTGTCGCGGGCGCTCCGCCTGTCGCGGGCGCTCCGCCTGTCGCGGGCGCCCCGCCTGTCGCGGGCGCCCCGCCTGTCGCGGGCGCCTCGCCTGTCGCGGGCGCCCCGCCTGTCGCGGGCGGCCCCAGTGCCAGCTGCCGAAGCACACCCTCGTCAATGCGGGCGCCCCAAGCGCTTCGGGCACCCCGGTCAAAACGGATCTCGAATCTGAAGGGATCAGACGCTGACCGAGCTATTGACGGATCGACCGCCACGTGGGGGGGGGGGGCGCCCCCGATGTCCCGGGCGCCCCCAGGCCCTCTATAAAGGGCCCTCGACCCCAAGCTTCGAACAACACTTTCAATCAACGCTTCTACGCTCTTCTGCTCTCGCGCCTCGCTCCGAAAACCTTCCAACTCGAGCCGACGACGTTCCGCTGCTCCGAAAAAGACAACCTACATCGGACGTCGGTAAAAGAAGAGTTTTTTCTTTTTGTTAAGTTTACTGCACTTATTCTGTAATCTATATTTGTAAACTGATTTTACGCCTCATATAGAATTGTCCAAAGTAAACGATCTACGATCGTGGGCCTTGGAGTAGGAGTCGACCTAGGCTCCGAACCAAGTAAAAAGTTACTGTGTTCACGTGTTTGTTTTTATCTTCCGCTGTGCAATTTCTCTTTCCCTAAATCTGAACGTTTTCCGATATTCACCCCCCCTCTATCGGTTCTCTCGATCCAACAGATCGTTCACCAGAACGGTCTGAATAGTGTTCCAGATCGATCACCAGACCGATCAGGAGCAGATCAGTATGGTTCCCAAAACCTACTGGATGCTCCCTGATTGGTCACCGGACCAATCAGGAGCCCAGCAGCAGGGGAACTCAACTCACTGTATGCTCCCTGATCGGTCACCGGACCGATCAGGAGCCGAGCAGTGAGTGAACTGCATGCTCCCTGATCGGTCACCAGATCGATCAGTCATCGCTGGATCGGTCACCAGACCGATCCATGTGGGAACACTGTGCCAACTTCCCTGATCGATCACCAGACCGATCCAGGCAAGGTCAAATCTCCTCTAAGTCACGAGATTAAGCCTCCAACCCATCTCTGACTCATGCTTGATCCCTCGGACCAAGACTCCATGCCCAGCTTCACTCACCGGGACTTTAGTCAACCTGGCTTCACTCACCAGGACCCGACTTCACTCACCGGGATTTCCAATCACCTAACCCTCCGAGTTAGGACTTTTCACACCTAGCCCTCCAAGCTAGGACTTTTCACACCTAACCCTTCAGGTTAGGACTTTTCCACACCTAGCCCTCCAAGCTAGGACTTTTCCACACCTAACCCTCCAGGTTACGATATTCCCACACCTAGCCCTTCAAGCTAGATCTTTTCACACCTAACCCTCCAGGTTAGGACTTTTCCACACCTAGCCCTCCAAGCTAGGACTTTTCCACACCTAACCCTCTAGGTTAGGACTTTCCCACACCTAGCTCTCCAAGCTAGGATTTCATCCAACCTACTCCCACTAGGTATGCCTAGTCCATGACCAGGACTTAATCCCAATCATCTTATCAACCTAAACTAAAATCGGTGTCAGCACCAAAACAACAATCAGGGTCAGACTGCATCAACAATCTCCCCCTTTTTGTTGTTTGACAACTCGATTTTAAGTTTAGGGATTTGAATCCAATAGTCTCAAATTTCAGATTGTAGGTGAATCAGGATCCTCCTTCTACAACATTTAAACTCATAATCGTTCTAAACTTAACCAACCACACTCTCCCCCTTTGTCAAACACCGAAAAAGGGTCTAGAGGAGTTGTTAAGTTTAAACATACTCCCCCTCAACCCTAGGGGTATCCCAAAACAACATAAGATTTGATTAATTTTGAAAAACATATGAAAACATATAAAGCATGGCAAAACAATCATATGTATCATATGAACATGGTATAGCAATAAACAGAGCATTTCATAATAAGGCATACATGATGATAGCAGGTATATGAACAATCATAAAAACCAACAATAAGCATAATATAGTAAAACATACATAAAAGTCAGTCATAGCAGATGCAGCACATCGCATCAAAGTCAAGGCAAATACAGCACAAAAACCATCAAAGTCAAGTCACAGGCATCTAGCCATAAAGTCATACAATCCAAACAGGCAAATAGTCAAGTCACAGGCAGAAGCAGAATACATCAACCATCGGCGGGGGGGGGCATCATCCATAGGGTCATCCATCATGTCATCATCAGGAACAAAAGACCCCGATGCAGCACTGCCAGAGGGCGCATCTCCAGGAAACGTGTGCTGGCGCCACTCATCATACCATGTCTGCTGCAGAGAACGGACCCCCGAGACATCGGACTCCACCGCGGTCAGTCTGCGATCGAAGGAACGAAACTCCGAGCGGACCTCCTCTCGCCAGAGCTCTGAGACATGGAAATCGTGCTGCATAGCGAGCTCCAGCTCGGACACCTGCCAGCGGATGTCTGGATCTGGCTCATAATCATAATCCGCTGCTGGTATGGGTGCCTCCTGCTGAGCAGCAGCGCCCGTCGGTGCCTGAATATCTGCGCCGCCCCTAGGTAGCTCTCCAAGATCCCTCCCGTCCTTCCAAACAAGAGCCCGATCATGATCCCTAATGATGATGCCAGACTTGGCAAACGCCCACCTGCCAAGTCTGCAATCCTGTTTAACCATGGGCACTGTCCTGCCCTTGGTTACATCAACACCTAGTGACATAAGCCAGTCAGTGATGACGTGACCAAACGGCATATAGACAGTGCGTTGGCTCAGCTCTCTATAGGAGATGATGGACTAAAAAATGCTCTTCATGATGTCAAAGTCCATGTGGCGGTGCATGCCATAGAGCATCAGGCAATGATAAGGACGGATCTCAGTCAAGGTCTTTGAAGTTATTGGCAAGATGCAGTTCGTGATTATCTTAAACAGAACGTAATCAGTAGGGGAAAGACGGAGGGCCGCAAAGGTCGGAAAGTCAGACCCTAACTCATCAAGACCAGCTGGTCGAGGATGACCAAAGAAGTGCTGATATATGGTGTCAGGGGTGACATCCATAAAAGGAGGCAATAAAGGGTCAGGAAGCTCCGGGTAGATGGAATAAAAGTTAGGCGATCGTCGACCGCCCAGATACTCAGCCTGGATATCATAAGAGAAGTCAAGATTTCTCTTGGCTACTCGGGTAGTGAATTCAAAGCCACCTTGAGGTCCTTGTTGAAGGTTATTGTAAAATTCAGAAACAAGGTCATAGTTTATAGTCCGCTCAAGGGAGAGAAGAAAACCAAGATTATAGAAAGTAATCACCTCCACAATGGAGGGACAATGCTCAGACAAGAAGGATCCATCAATGGACCGGCAAGAAAGCAACTTGAAGGTGCGAGACTGAAATGCCTGCTCACAGGCAACGTTAGGGAAACGGGAACTTGACGAAGGCTGAGGCCTTCGGGAGGGCGCGGAAGAAGAAGGACCTTTGCCCTTTGAGCTTCCCTCAATGGGTTCTTTTCCCTTTGAAACTTTCCTAAGGGTTTGAAGAATTGATCATGACAACCGATCGGAACAATATAAGTAAATCGAACATGGATGACGATAGAAGTTGATAATCAAGCCACATATTAAAGGATCACAAGAACAATAAAAGGATTGATCACGATATAGAAGAATCAAGTGAATCATAAAGGTAAGGCATTGATCAAATTAGTCATAAGATAAGGAATTGATCAAGAGAGATGAGGTTTAATTAGTAAAATTTAAGGGTCATGTCAGGGAAGGGTCACGGCAAAATTAGGGTAACAACACAAAAAGGAACCACAAGAAAAACATGGTTAGCCTAAACATGGTAGCTGTTAGAATGATAAGCACCAAATGAAAATCGTACACAAAGCTTACTTTAGTGCCATGAAGTACTTGGAGAAGAACTCGAAGTCTGGAAGAAGAGGACCCTCGCAAAGTCGCGCGCAGA
The DNA here is from genome assembly GCA_024364735.1 of Boesenbergia rotunda. Taxonomy (NCBI): domain Eukaryota; kingdom Viridiplantae; phylum Streptophyta; class Magnoliopsida; order Zingiberales; family Zingiberaceae; genus Boesenbergia; species Boesenbergia rotunda. The sequence continues at coordinate 223,731 of JAGFNQ010007293.1, read as the reverse complement.
GAGAAGATCACGGCGCAAGAGTTGCAGGGACACGAGCTTGCAGCTAGGAGTTGCCGAGAACACCAACAGCAAGAGGGAGAACTCACACTTACGGGGAGAAGAGGAGCTCACGCGCAAGGAAGAACACGCACATCAAGTATATCGCACGCACAAGAAGATGGTTTCAGCGCTAGGGCTTGGAGATGTAGGGTTTGGGAGGAATTAATCGGTTGGTGGATCGATCTACCAACCGCAATTTAATGTGATCGAACGGATCACCGTTCGATCTGGGAGCGCCCAAACTGATCAGGCTCCGGCCTGATCGGACTGGACTGGTCCTGATCGGTCGGGTGACCGATCAGGCAGACCCCTGATCGATCGGCTGATCGATCAGGGAGCGAACAGAAAGTTCGGGAGGTCTCTGTGAGCCCCTGATCGGTCTGTGGACCGATCCACACAGTGAGCCAGATCTGTCTGTGGACCGATCCAGGCCAACACAGAATATTTGGACAACTTTTCGCGAAGTGTTCGGTGACCTTTCTGATCGGTCTGTGGACCGATCACCACAAGGGGGTGGGCCAGATCGGTCCGGGGACTGATCAGAGGTCGAGCAGAGGGTTGTGAACCTTCTGTGAGCTTACTGATCGGTCTGTGGACCAATCAGACCACTCCTGATCTATCCGGTGACCGATCAGACATCTTGATTTTTCCTGGTACGATCTGAAACTTTCAGTTTTAGACTTCCAGCGATTTCTGATAAGATCTGATGAAAGTTATCGATCTTGGAAGTGATCCCATGACTATAATTGATCCCTGAGAGAGGATAAAAGGTCCTTATAGTTTTGACAAATCACTTTGCTCCACCCAAGTGGAGTCAAACTCAATCAACAAACATTCAAGCAATTTCAACCAAGTTTGTATCAATATAAGGTTTCCAATCAAGTTTCCTTGATTGGAATGTCCAAGTATAATCATGGAGCCAAGTACACATGTGTTATGCATTGGTTTTCCCCATACTTGGTCACCGTAGTGATTTTTATCTCGTCAACTTAATTTCTCAAGGGATGCAATGACATTTTGAGAAATTAGGTTGATCCTAGCATCTCACCCCATTTCTAGCAAACAAAAGCGTTTTGTTGAACCTTATAGTTTGTGTGAGATGTCCCCAAGTTACCCAATTATTCCCAACAATTTGAATTAATCATGAAGGGTTTTGAATGCTTTTTAATTTCTATGAGGCGCGACACATTCCCAACTCCCTTCTTATGAAGCTAAACTCATTTTCGGGGAGTAGTTTAGTGAAAATGTTTGCTAGATTCGATTTGGACTCTACATGTGAGATTACAATATCTCCTCTAGCAACATGATCCCTAATGAAGTGGTGACGCACTTCGATATGCTTTGTCCTAGAATGGTGGACTGGATTCTTTGTTAAGTTGATAGTGCTAATGTTGTCACACAACACTTGCACTCCCTTATAGCTTAATCCATAGTCCTCTAGAGTGTGTATTATCCACAACAATTGTGATACACTCTCTCCCATGGCGATATATTCTGCCTCGGTCGTGGAGAGAACCACACAATGTTGCTTCCGACTCGACCAACTAACTAGAGATGAACCTATGAGACAACCCCCACTTGTACTTTTCCGATCCAACTTGCATCCAGCATAGTCGGAATCGGTATAGCCAATTAGGTCAAATGACTCGGTATGGGGTACCAAAGACCAACTCTATTTGTGCCCTTAAGGTATCTCAAAATTCGTTTAACCGCAATTAGATGAGATTCCTTGGCACATACTTGATGTAACGCCCGCCTTTTTCCCCCACCTCGTGGTATGTCGAGGGAGGCGGCATTACGCTAAACATACATGTACTTATATCTTAATGCAGCGGAAACATATATATATATATTTTTCTCTAGACATGCTTATAATTATGCAACTAACACATGGAACATTTATACATGACATCATATCATAACTTAACCATTTCATAACTTTATTCATCATTTCATAGGTAGCATGTACTTATCCATAATATGGCATCATAAGTCTTAAGTCATCTATTAGTCATAACCATAAAACATACTACAAGAATCTTCTGCCAAGTCACTGCCACACACACACATGCTTCTGCCTCCCTTGCGGCTTCCCTTAATAGCTTCTTGGTTGATCTGCGGTATGAGGAAAATAAAACTATAAGCACATAGGCTTAGTAAAACTCTTTTCCTACTCACTAAAACCATACGTTGCTTCAACATAAATATATCAAACATCTGATATAACATACTTCGAGCATAAACATAAGCATAGTCATACATGGCATAAATGAACATACATGAACATGACTTAATATATCAAGCAACGTATACATGACATAAAGCATACCTACATGAACATAAAACTTACTTATACATGGCATAATTCTTAGCATACTTACACATAATGCATACTTATTCATAACATGATTCTTAGCATACATACACATAATGCATACTTATTCCTGACATAATTCTTAGTATACTTATACATAATGCATACTTATTCATGACATAATTCTTAGCATACTTACACATAATGCATACTTATTCATGACATAATTTTTAGCATACTTACACATAATGCATACAATATGAGCATAAATACAAGCATAAAATATACTTACCTTGGCGCGGTGCATAACATAGATGTATGAATGAGTCTAATGCATTTACTACATAAGGATGCTTAGTTTTGAAATTATACTTTTCAATGCTTAACATAACATCATTGGGGTCCCCTGGCTTGTACCACATACATATTTCTTAGCGCGCATCCCTAAGTAAATACGAGGTAGCTAGCCTCGACCTACTAGGGTAAGGACAACATAGTCGGTAGTCCTAGAACCGGGGCGTTCTTAAGGTGTCCATCCCTGTTGCACAGCTTCGGTAGTGCCAGAACCGTGGACAGCATAGTCGGTAGTCCAGAACCGGGGCGTTCTTAAGGTACCCATCCCTTGGACCCTTACTTCGGTCCGGTACAAGCCTTATGCATGAAAATAAACATGCATGCTTCATTTTCATAATTGTCATTCACGCTTATCATTCATACCTATTTCATATCATCGTTATGCCTTCATCATTCATACTTATCATTCATACTTATCATTAAGGCATAACCATCATCTTTATTCATGCTTATCATTCTTCGTTCATAACATAGAATATACATACATCTCATATAAGACACATTTTATCCTACATACATGATCCTAGTATCCATCATAAGGCATGAATGGTAAGCTCCATATAAACCTAACACATACTACTAGGATTCATAGCATTCATCACCAAAACATGTATATACCTTCATGAGTCATAATTTCATTATAAGCATTTATCAACATACATGCATTATTCCATTTATCATAATATACTCCTACATAAATTTCATGTAATCATGGTATATGATCTAAATATTCATGATTTAAAACATAACCTAAAATCAACCATACAAGTCATGTCACATAACACATAAACTAAGGTTTTAGTCATATGGAAGCCCTCACATCATGCTTAACCATGTACTATCATCATGGCAACTTATAAATATGCATTTTTGAGATCTTAACCCAACCCAAACCCTAGGGTTGGGGTCTTGGCCGAAAGTCCCAAGGACCATGGGTCCATGGAAAAATTTGCCTAGATCATGATTACATCTCTTATCTACATATCATGCCATAGAAAAATTATTTGAACCCTTGAGTGGACTTGACTCCAAGTCCTAGACCTTAAACAAAAGTTGGCCGAAAACCCTAGAAGGGTAACAAGCCCATGGAAGAGTTCATTTAACACCATTCTTACTCATAAGGTATCATAAAAATCATATTAATCATGCTTGGAAAGGTTGGAGTTTCCTCTAGCCTCTTGACTTTGGTGTGGCCGAAACTTATAAGGGTATCAAACCCATAAACATTTTCATATAAGTCTCTATTTTCTTCCATACTATATCATAGTAAGACACATTAAGCATTCTTGAGGGATTAAAATTAATCCCTAGCCTTACACTATAGGTGGCCGAAACCCTAGATGGGTTTTAGGGCCTCAAAAATTTCTCTAAATCTCAATCCATGCCTTACATCTTATCATGAAACATTTAAGAGCACAAAAAGGAATTTACATCATCCTTAGGCCTAATCCAAGGGTCTTGGACGAAAGTTCCATAAGCCCTAATCATGGATTTTTTTTTCCAACATATCATGTAAACAATATCTAAATCTTATCCAACATCAAGAACAATCATACCACAGGTGAGAAGGTTTTACCTTCTTTGATCTCGCTTACAAAATTCGAATCGAAGATAACAAGAGAACCTTCTTGTCTCTAAACTTTCCTTAGTCCTTGTATCCTTGTAGGGGGGGGGGGGGGTCTAGATCTTCAAGATGGGGTCCTTGGTGGAATTTTTCTCAAGGGGAAGAGCACTTGAATTTTTTCGGCCAAGTAAGGAGGAAGAATAAGAAAATGAAGAAGAAGAGGGAAGTTGTAACTTCCTCTCTATTTATACTATTTGAAAAGGGGTGAGTGAAGAGGCATGATGTCTCTTCCCTTGGTGACTCTTCATTTCCTACACCTTCACTAATATCCACTTCATTTTCTCATAGAACTCCCTTGCTAGGTGAATTGGTTAGTGCATGCTTGGTTATATAAGTAGTCCAAGGTTCAATCCTTGGTGCATGCACTAATTTTCTATTTTATTTCTAATTTATTTCCTATCATTTTCAAAAATTCCTTAAAATTCCCTCATAATTATGTTAATATTTTTTATTACAATCCCACTATTTTTATATTAAATTTTTACCTAAAACTACCCATAATAATGGTACTAGAATACCCCTATAAGGCCCCTTAGTATTTAGTTTCTCAATTTAAATAAGAGAACCTTGATTTCTAGGCTAAGGTTCGTACTAACATTTCTAGATCCCATGGAAAATATTCTAGACCTGCTTAATATTTTAAGGAAAATATTAAGAGCATTTTCTGGGTCGTTACACTTGATACCTAGCGCACATACCCACAGCAAAAAGTATATCAGGTCGACTAGCTGTGAGGTATAGCAGACTACCTATCATGCTCCGATATTGAGTCAAATCAACAGGTTTACTACTCTCATCATTGTCTAATCTTGTGTTTGTAGCCATGGGAGTGGTTATCTCTTTCGAATCACTCATGTTAAATTTTCGAAGCATCTCTTGAGTATACTTTGATTGGTGCACATGGATTCCGTCACGAGTTTGCTTGATTTCAAGTCCAAGGAAGAAGGTCAACTCTCCCACTAGACTCATTTCAAACTCACTCTCCATGTGTCCAATAAACTCATTTAAATAGCCCTTGTTGTTTGAGCCACAAATTATGTCATCGACATATACTTGGGCTACAAAGATATTGTCACCATCTCTCCGTAGAAATAGTGTAGGGTCTATTTGGCCTCTAACAAAGCCGTTTTCAATTAGAAAGGTCGACAACCGCTTATACCAAGCTCGGGGTGCTTGTTTAAGGCCATAAAGTGCCTTTTTGAGCTTGAACACGTGGTTTGGAAATTCGGAACTCTCAAACCCCGGAGGTTGTTTGACATAGACTTCTTCCCTTATTAAACCGTTTAGAAAGGCCGATTTGACATCCATTTGATATAGCTTGAAATCTCGATGTGCTGCAAATGCAAGCATCAATTGGATGGACTCTAATCGCACCACAGGAGCATAGGTCTCATCATAATCAAGGCCTTCAACTTGACTGTAGCCCTTGGCTACTAAGCGTGCCTTGTTTCTTATGATTTCTCCCTTATGGTTTAGTTTATTTTTGAAGACCCATTTGGTTCCAATAATGGTGGTCTTCTTGGGTCTAGGGACTAAATCCCAAACTCGACTTCTTTCGAATTGACCTAGTTCATCTTGCATAGCAATGATCCAATCGGGATCATTTAATGCTTCGTCAATTTTTCTAGGTTCAATTTTGGAAATTAGGGCAACTTCATTAGCCTCATTCCTAAAGAATGATCTAGTCCTAATCCCATGATGGATGTCTCCAACAATTTGATCTTGGGGATGACTAGAGGCTAACCTAGTTTGCCTTGGTGTTGGTGGTGTTTCTTGAATGGTTTCACTAGACACCGGCTCATCCTCAGGATCCGGCTGATCTATGGATTGTCTAGGCTCACCGTCATCCGATTCATCACCATCAACAACACTCGGACTTTCATTCAAACTTAGCCTCCTAAGTTTGAATTGGACTCCATCTTCTGGTTGATCATTTGATTTTGGGATTTCTTCAAAAACAACATCAGAAGATTCTTCAACCAATCTAGATTTTTTATTGTAGACTCGGTAGGCTTTGCTAACTAGGGAGTACCCGACCAATATCCCTTCATCAGCCTTTGCCATGAACTTTCCAAGGTGGTCCTTGGTGTTTAGAATAAACACTTTACAACCAAACACCCTAAGATGTTTAACTGTAGGTGATTTTCCAAACCAAAGTTCATGAGGAGTCTTACCTAAGAATCTATGTATGAGGACTCGGTTTTGCACATAGTAAGCTGTGTTCACAGCTTCGGCCCATAAGTAACTCGGTAAAGAGTACTCATTGAGCATGCTTCGTGCAGCCTCTTGTAAGACCCGGTTCTTCCTCTCTACAACACCATATTGTTGTGGTGTTCTAGGAGTGGAGAACTCGTGTCTATAACCTTTCTCTTGACAAAACTCTAAAAATCGTTGATTTTGAAATTCACCTCCATGATCACTCCTAATTGTTTTAATGGTTGATAATTTTTCATTTTCAACTCTTCTACAAAAAGAAATAAAAACATCTAGGGTTTGGTCCTTATACTTTAGAAAATAGGTCCATGTATATCTAGTAAAATCATCAATGATCACAAAGCAATATCTACTACCATTCAATGATATAATAGTGCTACAATCAAACAAGTCCATATGAAGTAAATCTAAAGCAGTAGATGTACTTACAGCGCTTTTACCTTTATGTGCAGATTTTGTTTGCTTACCCATTTGACATGTATCACAAAGTTTTTCCTTTTCATACTTGATGCTTGGTAAGTCACGGACTAAACCCTTGTTGGCCAATTTTCGGATGTTCTTCATGTTCACGTGTGCTAGTCTCCGGTGCCAAAGGGTGGACTCCTCTTCTTTTGACATGAAACACTTAGCAAAAGCATTAGTAGCACTTTTAAAGGATACTTGGTAAATGTTATCTACTCTTGTTCCTACTAGTACCGTGTCAAAGGTGTCATGTTGTCTAACTAGACATTGACTTAATTGAAAATCAATTGTGTAACCTGCATCACACAATTGACTGACACTTAGGAGATTAAATGTCATCCCCTTGACTAGAAGGACATTCTTAATCCTAAGGCATTCGGATATTTAAATGTCTCCTATTCCTATGACCTTAAGACTACCATTATTACCAAAGGAAACATTACCTCTATTTTTGCATTGAAGGGTAGTAAATAATGATTTATCACCGGTCATATGTTTGGAGCACCCACTATCAACGAACCAAGTTGATAAATGCTCCCCCTCAATCACAACCTACACAATTCGAAAAATAGAAGATTTAGGTACCCAAACCTTGGGACCTAAAGCACCTACTAAGCAAGAATTAGGCTCCCATGCCTTGACTACTTTCCTTTGAACTCTAGGTGTCTTAAATTGTCTAACATCAGTCCTAGACATTAAGGAGACAAATGATGGTTCTTTGGGTCGGTAACCAATACCGGCCCTATTGTAGACTGCCCTTTGGGCATTCAAAATCATATCTAAGGTCTTTGAGCTTGTTGAGAACATCTCAAGAATACTCTTGAGTCTCTCAACCTCACTCTTCAATGATTTGTTTTCATCCTCTAACAATTCTACATGTAAATCATCAACATCTTCATCCCTAGAGGATTTCAATTGTTCAACTTCAATTTTCAATGACTTAACCTTATTTTTTGACTTTTTCAACAAATCGGTTAAGCATGCAATTGTTTTATAGCATTTATCTAGTTCGGGAGTGATTACCTCTTTATCATCCGAAGATGATGAAACTGCGTTTGAGGAGTCAGAGGATTCATCACTGCTCTCTTGATCTTCCAATTCCATGAGTGTCACATGTCGTGTACTCTTCTCATCCTTCTCTTCTTCGGATGAACTTGAAGAGGATTCATCCCATGTGGCCTTCAAGGCCTTCTTCTTCTTCTTTGATTTCTCCTCCTTTTTCTTGGATTTCTCCTCCTTCTTCTTTAGCTTTGGGCATTCACTCTTGAAGTGCCCTTTCTTGCTACATTCATAACAAGTAACATTAGATTTATCAATCTTAACTTCACTAGGGTTACCTTTACCCTTGAAGCGTCGACTCTTCCTCATCATTCTTCTAACAAAGTTGGCCATCTCGGAGGTAGAAGAGACGCTGCCATCCTCCTCAGAATCGGACTCGGACTCGGATGAGGATGAAGATGAAGAGACTTTCTTCTCCTTCTTCTTCTTAGTCTTTTCTCCTGCAACTAAGGCAATCCCCTTCTCCTTGGAGCCTTTGTTAGCCATTTCATGTAATTCCATTTCACAAAATAAGTCATCTAGTTTTACAATTGATAAATCCTTAGAGACTTTGTAGGCATCCACCATGGATGACCACAAAGCATTCCTTGGAAAAGCTTTTAACACATACCTCACAAGGTCGCGATTTTCGACCTTTTCATCAATAGAGTGGAGACCATTCAATACCTCTTTGAATCTGCTGTGGAGCTCACTTATGGTTTTACTCTCCTTTATGGAGAGGTTTTGGAGTTGGTTGAGGAACAAATCCCTCTTGGCGATTCTTGAGTCTCGGGTTCCTTCATGGAGTTCAATGAGCTTATTCCACAAATCTTTTGCACTTGAAAAGGGACCAACCTTGATTAGTTGGTCTTTGTTCATGCCACATTGTAAGGTCACCACCGCCTTCGCATCGGCTTCACTCTTCCAGGTTTGCTCAGCCGACCAACGCCATGATTCCAATTCTTTTCCTTCATCATCCTTTAGAGGGGAAAAGCCCTCCTTCACAGCGAACCAAGTGTTGATATCCATCTTGAGATAATACTCCATCTTCGATCTCCAATATTAAAAATCTGCTCCATCGAAGAAGGGAGGTCGGGTGGTGCTAAAACCTTCTCTCAAAGCCATTGTCATTTACTCTCAGTTGTTAATCCGCTTGTACAGAGCCCCTCGCTCTGATACCACTTGTTGGAACTTGGATGGCTAGAGGGGGGGGGGGTGAATGTAGCCAGACACCCATTTCTTTCAATTTTTGGTTTTCTCTGCAGTTGGGTTAGTAGCACAGCGGAAGCAAAAATAGAGTTGCAGAAACTAAAACCTAAACTAAGCACAAACACAAAATGCTAACAAAGAGGATTTACAAGGTTCAGGGATTACTTGCCCCTACTCCTTGGCGTGCTCGTAAGGTGGGCGATCCCTTGATCGTCGGCAGATCAAGCCCTGGAAAATTCGGATAAAATGTAACCTCCTTCTCGGTGGAGTAACTTCTCCACAGTATTTCAAGATGGATCAAGTATTAAGTATTGGAAACACAAGAAGAAACTTACTGAGCACTTAGAACCACAAGAACACAAGCAAACATCTCATCGAGCTCCACCCAGCGCAGATCTCACGCAAGAACTCCCTTCTTCGTGTCTTCTCGCTGATGGACTCGCCAAGCTTCTTGTTTCTCTTCCAAGTGCTCAAGTAACACAAGGTTGCTTCAAGGATCGCAGTTGCTTGCTCAAGATGATGGAATAGAGTTGTCGCCAGAGCACAATGTGGAGAACTTCGTTACTTAGACTTGTTTGCCATCAAGCGCTTAAGTCTCAGCTCACTGATCGCCAGGTCACCACCTCACTGCAGCCTCCAGCTGCTCAACTGCAACAGCCAGCAACCACTGAGCTCTTCCTGGACTCCCTGAGCTTCCCTCAGCCAAGCTCCAGTCAGCAGCTCCAGCAGTGCCAGCGTCCGTTGCAACCTGAGATGGAAAATGGGCAAACCTACTCCAAGGAAAGACTCCCATTGACTCTCCTTGAGTGTTTGAATCCATTCCTGTCACCTGCACACTTGATCAGATCATTAGCACAGCAAATCAAGCAAAGAATCAAGTATCAGAGATTAAGAGCAGAGAAATCTGATGTGTTCAGACATGATCAGAGCGTCTGACAGTGCATTTTGAATTAAAGTGATCGGTCACCGGACCGATCCAGGGCTCGTGGATCGGTCACCAGACCAATCCACAGCTTTGCTAGGACTCCCAGCTTTCGCAGCCACATGGGCCTGATCGGTCACCAGACCGATCAGGCTGTGACCTGATCGGTCACCAGACCGATCAGGAAGCTTCCTGACCGATCAAGCTCCGGCCTGATCGGTTATAAGACGGAGTCCGCGACATTGGATCGTTCACCAGAACGGTCTGAATAGTGTTCCAAATCGGTCACCAGACTGATCAGGAGTAGATCAGTAAGGTTCCCAAAACCTACTGGATGCTCCCTGATTGGTCACCGGACCGATCAGGAGCCCAGCAGTAGGGGAACTCAACTCACTGTATGCTCCCTGATCGGTCACCGGACCGATCAAGAGCTGAGCAGTGAGTGAATTGCATGCTCCCTGATCGGTCATCATACCGATCAGTCATCGCTGGATCGGTCACCAGACCGATCCACGAGGGAACACCGTGCCAACTTCCCTGACTCGTGCTTGATCCCTCGGACCAAGACTCCATGCCAACTTCCCAAATCTCCTCTAAGTCACGAGATTAAGCCTCCAGCCCATCTCTGACTCGTGCTTGATCCCTCGGACCAAGACTCCATGCCCAACTTCACTCACCGGGACTTCAGTCAACCTGGCTTCACTCACCAAGACCCGGCTTCACTCACCGAGATTTCCAATCACCTAACCCTCCGAGTTAGGACTTTTCACACCTAGCCCTCCAAGCTAGGACTTTTCACACCTCACCCTCCAGGTTAAGACTTTTCCACACCTAGCCCTCCAAGTTAGGATTTTTCCACACCTAACCCTCCAGGTTAGGATTTTCCCACACCTAGCCCTCCATGCTAGAACTTTTCACACCTAACTCTCCAGGTTAGGACTTTTCCACACCTAGCCCTCCAAGCTAGGACTTTTCCACACCTAACCCTCCAGGTTAGGACTTTCCCACACCTAGCCCTCCAAGCTAGGATTTCATCCAACCTAGTCCCACTAGGTATGCCTAGTCCATGACCAGGACTTAATCCCAATCATCTTATCAACCTAAACTAAAATCGGTGTCAACACCAAAACAACAATCAGGGTCAGACTGCATTAACAGCATGCACAATCCTCGCATGATTGCATTAGCTACTGAGCATTGGCTCGCTTGTGGTTTAGACGGGTCATCAATCATACAAGATCTCCCACACGACCACTCTTGGGTTAGTAATTATCGGAGTGTGGGAAGTTTGCCATAGTTAGGGCATGCTCAACCACTCAAGAGTAGTGGTAGATCGGAGCGTTGTGTATTCAGTGGATCCCCTCTCGATCTGGTGATACGAGGGGATGAGAGCGATGCTCCACCATATGACTTGGGGTAGGAGGTTGGTCCTCCGTCAGCATCTTATCCCCTCAGTCACTCCAGAATAGTGGCGGCAGAGTGCATACAATTGTCTCAGCCCTGTCCACTAGGTCCTTTGCATACGACATGCAACGATGGCTTGACTGACTTCAGGGGATGACACATGACCATGTGCATATGATGCATGATTGCATTTGATTGAGCTATGATTGCTACATATATTTAATATGCACATACAGGAGATATTTACATATGGTTTTATGACCTTGCATTGGCTCGTGTAGTATAGGATTACCCATGGAGGGTTCTAGTTTTCGGAGACTTATGATCTTGTCACCCCGTAGGATTAGTTGACTCTGGTATGTATCATACATTCAGTATTTCTATTATGCATATTCTGCTATTCCTTTGAGACTATATCTGCATCTTTCTATACTGCTTATATAGTTTTTTGATGTTATGCATATCTTATCTCTATACCTATTGAGTTCACTTGGACTCACCCCCGATAGTTATGTTTTCTATTTCCAGGATGGCATTCTTGCAGTTGTTAGGAGAGACCTAGCAGCTAGTCCCACTTCCCGTCGAGTTGACTTCGTCTTGGTATATGTATTATGGATCTTTTCTTTTGTATTTCTATTTTATTCTATCTGTTAGGATGTATACTGAAAGTCTTGCTTTTGTATAAGATCATCTACATTTTGAAAGAGAATCACAAAATCACAGGTTGCATATTTATATTAGTATCTACACAAAATGTCTGATGCTTTGCATTATAAATAACATGGTGTGTGATGACGCACAGATGATTATGTTATCAGTTCCTTGCAGAGTATAAGAAGAGACTCACAACAGAGATGGAGTTGGACAAACCATCGGGATGGTTGTAGTGTAATTAGATGTGATTTGTCTTAACCATAGAATTACACTAGTGCACTTTGTATGTATTGAGCAGGACCAAAAAAAAGAGGTCATCCAATTTATACTGACCTTATAATTGGATTAGACCTCGTTATATTGTGGAGTACAATCTCTAAATCCTGAAATAATAACGGGAACGTGTAATTAATTATTGTTTCTTTGATTTACCAATGTGCGAGATTTATTCTTCTAAATCAATAGGCCCGGTAAGTTGGGAAACAATGTTATTTACATGATGTGTCATTGATTATTGACAGAATCCATGTCCTGGTGAGTCGGGATGATGATGCCCCCTTGATGAGCTCATAAGGTTCATCATGTTAAATCTTGCAAGTGGACTATGGTCCAACATGATGAAAAGGTTGAGTGGTACTAGTCAAGGATCAAGAGGTTGATTAATTAAAATTGTCAGTAATTTAAATTAATCGACGGGCATTCGATATCTTAAACATGGTGAGATGGATGTGCTCATAATAGGTGGAACCCATATGAAAATATGGGGGTTGGTGAGGAAGTTCAATGGGATCCTTTAATGGAATGAATCTCCATTAATGAATCGGATTTGGATCCATTAGCGGGCCAAGACCCAACTCCTCCTCATGGTCCCTATCATAGCCTTATATATACCCCATAGGAGTCATGATACCAAGGCTAATTAATCGAGAATTAATCCATAATTAATTCATCATTAAACCTTATTACCTCCTCCCTCTTCTCTCTCCCTCTCACGCCTAGGGCACCTGGCGACCAAGGAGGGTGCTTTGCTCCTTATTATTCCTTTCTTCTACTACCCTGGGTGGCTGGCGATCACAAGAAGAAGGAGAGGCAACTCATCCTTTTGTGGCGCGGCAAGAAGAAGCAGGAAGAGGGTGGCCGGAGGAGGTGAACTTGAAGCCGACGGCGCCACTTTGATTCAAGGGTGTTCGGCGCAACTTGAGGGTAGAGGAGAGGGGAGCTCACCTTCCTTTCTTCCTCCATCCTTCTCAGTCCTTCTCGGTGGCGTGATCACCTATCCTCCTTGGTGATCGGTGATGCTAGGAGGGGGAAGTTTGAAGGTGCCGGCGGCACCACTTTGGAAGATGGTGGCCGGCGCAAGGTAGAAGAAGAGGAAGGAGCGACTTGTTCTTCCTCGTGTGCTTGGAGCTGCGAGATAGGAAGAAGTAGAGGCGGTTGATTAGGGTTGTGGTGAGGGAGAAGAGAGCTTCTCATCTTCCCTTTCATCATCTTCTTCCTTAAAGGGTGGCCGGCGGGTAAACCCTAATTCTAGGGGTTTGTTGGTGCAAAGGAAGGAAGAAGAAGGAGGATTACTTGAAAGCCTTGGAGACTCCGCGTGTTGGTAGATCGTCGCCCACACGATGTCCAAGAAGGGAGGGTCATACGGTGGAAGACTATGAGGTAAAAGATGAGGTATATCTCTCTTTGGCTCCTTATTAGTTTCTATCATTTTATATGATATATTGTTATTGCATGTGTTATTAATTAGTTATCATTGTTCTTTAATTGTTTGTCAATTAATTGTATGATAATTAATTATGTCATGGACCCCGAAGATAAACACAAAAATAGGCGATCCGCTCGTCATTTTTTCCGCGGTCAATTGATTCGGAAAGTTACAAGGTCTTACTTTTGAGTTTGGCTAAGTTGTAACTTGAATCAATTGATACGATGATGAGACGGTCATTTGGGAGATGAGTCTCCATTCGGATTGAATTTTTAATCCGTATACATGGAGAGGTCTCTCATGTTCGACCCCGTGTTCGCTTAGGAAACCCGCCAAGCTATTTTATCAATTGGTATCAGAGCTGAGGTTTTTGGTTTTGTGTGTTTAGGATTCGGTAACTTTTCTACTTATTATCATATATTTTATTTTTGCTGAATAATATTTGTATGTGTGTAGGCTATCTTTTTCTTGTAGACACTAGATTCCAACTATTATGGCAATAATAATGGTTGTATGTGATTGATTGTGCATTTGTGTAATTAATTGAATCTTTGAAGTTGACAAGGCTAAATTAGGTATTTAATTTTTGTAATTAAATATGACACCTATTTAGCTGAGCATTTATTTACTTTCTATCTATATTATATGTGCACTCCTTTTTGGAGTATAGGATCGATGGATGTAAATAAGTAGCTAGTCATCTCGGCTCGGAGAACCCTTCATAGATGGTTTGCGCATGGTGTAGGGAGGAGCAGACGAGGTGGCGACACAACTGGAGGCACATTGGAGACCAAGTCCATAATAGTTAGAAAAATCTAGGATTTTTCTTGTTTATTATGTTGGTTTATGTGCTTATTGTGTCTGTGCATGAATATTCCTCAAAATTAAATAACTAAGTGGGAGAGGGACCCTATGGGTCCCGCGGCCTCTATTACTAATTTGACAAGTGATGCGAACAAGTCTGTGCGTCGGCTTTGAGTGCCTTCCTCCCAATCGGATGGGCTTGTTCTGCAGATCACTGGGCCAGACAAGATTATAGAAGGTTATTTAGGAGCGTGTTATTTTCCCCATCGGAAGACATATAATCTGAGGTAATCTTTTTAGTATCATGTAATGGTAAATACTTAGATGCAAATAATAATATCCTCCCCATCGGAGTCACTGCTATGATTTGTAGGGTCGAAGAGGATCAACTATTAATTTTATTTGTCAAAAAGTTAGGTTGACAAGATAATAAAATTAATGGGTAAAACCTCCTCTCACGAATGTAGAATTCATATACGTCCACACCATCGTGGCATATGATATTCTCGGTGTTTTGAGGTGTTGGTTGATTTTGAAAATTTATTGTTTAAGGAATCGATTTGTTTTCAAAATCTAAAGTGTGTGATTGTTGTGATTCTCAGGTATTTCAAAATGGATCTAGACCCACTTGATTTAATTCAAAGAGAAAACGAACTTAATGCCCCTAGTAATAATGATTGGGAATTAAACCTGGACTTTGTCAAAACTGCCGAGGAATCCAAATGTGATCTTGTCGAGTTCTGTGCTGAAAAATCTTGCGTGATTAATGGTGAAGAGGAGATGAAATATTTTAGGCAGTGGTTAGAAGCAGATGAGATGACTCAGAGTCATCAACATCAGACTTCTTCCATTACTAGTGATAAAACTTCAAAGCTCGCTGAACTCTTCGGACACCATAATCAGGCCGCTAGGCAAGAAGTCATGAAGAACTTGACAACAACCACCATGATTGAGGGTATGCTCGTTAGGGAACATATTCTCAAGATAATGGCTTGACTGAAAGAGATGGAAATCCTTGGAGCACAAATCAATGGGGAAACCCAGGTCGATCTCATCCTCCAATCTCTACCAAGGAGTATTGAGAAGTTTTGCCTAAGCTACAATATGAACAAATGTTTATATTCATGGGCGGAACTTCTGACAGAACTCGAGGCGACAAAAGGGTTTTCTCTTCAGAGTTCACAGGCTTTCATTGCTTAAGGGGGTTCTACTTCTAAACCGAAAGGAAAGAAGAAGAAACAAGCTGGGGCAAAGAAAGTAGCAGGATTACAGGGACCTCAGAGTTGCATGAAGAAGTCGAAAGGCAAGTGCTTCATGTGCAAGCATATCATGTTTAGAGTATGAGTCTCTTAAATACATGAGAGTAATTAGAATCCAAAGGATGAGAGAACGTTACTTGGGCTAGGTGTGACGTAGTCAGCCTAGTGGGGACTGACACACATAGACCGTGTCCTGAACCAAGTGGGTATAAGATGGTGAAGGGAATGAGGCACGATTCATTAGAGCTGCTGAAGGGTTTCAGAATTATTTCTGAGGTCAACCGTTGATCTTTCGATTAATTGGGGATCATGATGTACTACTAGGTGCCACTCATGATCGTTCTATAATTGGTTAATTATAGACGACCAACATAAATCGAAAGCCTATTTAGTCACACGCACTACGAGTAATCCGAGGGATTTAAAACGAGTTGAAAATTAGATTTTCCAATCAAGAGAAATAAGTCGAATCTGAATTTATCAGAGGCGCATCGGAAGCTTAAAATGGCTAAGTCTTTTAAAGGCTTATTGGACGAATTAAATGAGTTTAATTCGCAAGGGTTAGGCTTGGTGTGGCAGGCCAAAGAGGGTGCCCACCCTCTTTGGTTTGGCCGACCACAATAAAGGAGGGAAAACAATTTATTTAGTTTAAATTATAAAATAAATCAAGCGCGATTTGTTTTATAAAATTATGGATAAATAAATTTATATAAAGAAATTTATATAAAGAGATTTATTTTCATAGAAATTAAAATAAACCTTGGATTGGTTTATTTTATTTTATAAAATCAATTATGAATTGATTTTTCCATGATAAGAAAAAAATTTATATAATAAATTTATTCTTTTTATGAAAATTAAAATGAACCATGGATTGGTTTATTTTATTTTATAAAATCAATTATGAATTGATTTTTCCATGATAAGAAAAATTTATATAATAAATTTATTCTTTTTATGGAAATTAAAATGAACCATGGATTGATTTATTTTATTTTATAAAATCAATTATGAATTGATGTTTCCATGATGAGAAAAAAAAATTTATATAATAAATTTATTCTTTTTATGGAAATTAAAATGAACCATGAATTGGTTTATTTTATTTTATAAAATCAATTATGAATTGATTTTTCCATGATAAGAAAAATTTATATAATAAAATTTTGTGAAAATTTATTCCGTAATAAAAGGGGAGATGCGTTTGTTTTATTATAAAGTTAGTTATAATAAAATTTGGCATAATGGAATAATTCATAAGAAAATTTATAAGATAAATTTCTTATGAAAATTTATTCCGTTAAAGGGGAGACTTGGCAATGGAGAGGCTACTATATAAAGGTGCATAGGCAAGGCTTGGAAATCAATTCAAGAGATCAAGTAGCAAGCCCTCTCTCTCTCTCCTTCTCTCCCTCTCCCTCTAGGGCCGGCGCCCTCCCCCCTTCTAGGGCCGGCGCCTCCTTCCCTTGCCATGAGCCACCACCAAGAAGAGGCCGAAGAAGAAGAAGAAGCGGGTCGCGACTCCTTCCTTCCTTTCCCCGGAATCTTGATTCTGTTACTTGGTGGTTAGTTTCCATCTCTCTCTCTTGATATTCTAGTTGTGCCTTTGGAGAATCTAATAGTTCTTGTCGGCACGAAACTCGTGGCTTTGCGAAGTCATCCCGAAGAGAACTCGGCGTGGACGCGAATAGAGGCGGAGCTTCGATGGGACGCTACGGTTGGATCTCGTCCCTCACTTCGAGTTACGCGAGGTATTGAGTAAATTAGTTTACTTTCTGCAAAATTTTAATTTATGATCATGTCCACACATCATAAGATTGCATGCTAGATACGTGGTTAAAAATAATTTGAGAAATTATTTATGCTAATTCTTCCGCTGCATGTACTTATTTTAAAAATTACGAACCCGTATCCTTGTCATCAAGCACCCGGTCCCAACAGTGGTATCAAAGCCGGTTAGTGTTCGACATAATCATATAATTGTTTTGCGGAAAACTTTGTCATGATCTCAATTTTGGAAAAATTTTCCAATTATGCAAACTTTCCAATTATGATAAATTATAGATTTAGGAATTTCAAAGTTTGGAAATCCTCATGAAATTTCGCAAACTTTTGAAATATCCTAGTTTCTGAAATTTTATGATAATTGTGAAAACTTCCCATCTTTGGAAACTTTTCAATTTTGAAAATTTCCTATTTTGGAAATTTTCCAATTTTGGAAATATGTAAGTTTTCTTTGTACCAGAAACTTACAATTATTCTGAAAACCTATTATGAAATCTCGCAATTTTGGGCACTTTCTTTCAAGAAAGTCTAGACAAATTTATGGATCATTAATTGACAATTAAATTCGAATTGGTTTTAAATTATTAACAAAATTCTTTATTTTGGATTGAGCCTCGGGGAGCCGTCCAATTTAAAGTTAGTTGTTGTAATTTAATTTCCCATTTTGAATAAAATTGTCATGTTTAATTTGGTTACGCCTCGGGGAGCGGACTAAATTGGATTTACGATAAATTTCTTTTCTTTGGGTATCTGAGCCTCGGGGAGCCACCCTTAGAAAACAATTTGTTGTAATTAATTAATCCATGAATAAAATATGTGATCAAATCTTGGAAATTTGATTTAAGAGGTGATGCTATTACATATTGTTGTCTCCAAAATTAATTAGAAAAATAGTTTCCTATAGAGTTTTCTTAAAAGAGATTTTCATGAAAATAATATGTGGTTGAATTAAGGGAATCTGTCTCTTAATTTAATAAGATTTGATTTAGAGAAATCAAAGTCTTAAACATATTATTTCCGAAATTGATTATGACAATTTAAGAAATTATTTCCCAAAACAATTCCTTGAATAAAGTATGAAATTAGAATTAGGAAATCCGGTTCCTAATTTAATTAATGAGACTTGATAAATTAAGTCACATACATACTTTATTAAGGAAATCGTTAGTCATGACATAATTATATGTCATGAATGTGCTTAGAAAAGAAAGGATGAGACCCAAAACCCCTTACAAAATATTAAGGTCAACGCCTTCCATTAATATGGTTAGAATCGGAGTTTTGTTTCTCGTTTGGGTTGATGGACACATCCATGCCCAGCTTGAACCTCAACATGTTCAAACCATGGAATTAGTTTATGAATAATATAGTTGGAGTCAGAGGTCAATCCTTAGTTTTGGTTGTTGGACACATCCAAGCCTGACTAAACGGTTGAATGAGCTCCAACCATATTAAAACTATTTCTTGATTAATGGGTCAGCCTTAAGCTTAGAGCATCGATTTGTTGTGCCACAGCCAAGGTCGATGTAAAGAGAGGTGCAGTTGGGTGCTATGTATAATGTTACATACTTGTTAATGAGTTAACAACCCAATGATTTATGCAAACATTCAATTAGTTGATAGCATAAAGTGATAGTTACATATATGTGATGTGTAATCGGTATAATTACCTACCTTCATAGCTAAGAATAACTTGATGGCCACAGCCATGGTTGTTCTTATCTATGGTTGGATATCAACCTATTTGGAGATGCTCCTACGATCTCCCGAATTGATAAAAAGGGTTATTCAATTCAAAAAATAAATAGGATTTAATTAATGTATATTGATGCATTCTTTATCATTCTTCTCACATAAGCTCAATTTGTATTTCTAGGATAATCACTCGATCATGTCTTCTCTGAATTTGCGTTCCATTTTGGACACCAATAAGTTAACTAAGGACAAAAGACTGAAAAGACACCAAAAGGCACTTGCCATCACTGTGGCAAGGAGGGTCACTGGCGAAGAAACTGCAAGGTTTATCTTGAGTCCTTGAAGAAGAAGGCATCCGATGCCCCATCCTCTTCAGGCATCTTCGTTATTGAATGTCACTCTATTTCCTCGTACACCTGGGTACTTGATACTGGGTGTAGCTCACATATATGTAATGACATACAAGGGCTAAGGAATAGAAGAAGACTCGTCAAGGGAGAAACGAATCTGCGAGTTGGAAATAGAGCAAAGATTGCTGCTGTTGCCATCGGAACATATTTGCTAAAGCTCCCTACTGGACGTGTCTTAGAATTGGATAATTGTTATTTTGTTCCTTCGTTAATAAAGAACATTGTATCTATTTCATGTTTGAATGAAAAGGGTTATCATTTAACTTTTAGTAACAATTGTTGTTACATAACTTTAAATGACGTTCTTTATGGGAATGGAACTTTATGCAATGGTATCTACACGTTAGATTTATCCGGTGACGTTTTCAATATCGAAGTTAGCAACAAACGTGCTCGAATAGATAATCGAATAGACTCCTATACGTGGCATTGTCGTCTTGGCCATGTAAGTAAGAAACGCATGACCAAATTACACCGATGTGGAATTCTGGAATCATTTGAACCCGGTTCATTTGATACATGCGAATCATGCTTAAAAGGCAAGATGGCCAAATTAACCTTTTCTGGAAAAGGTAATCCAGTGGGAGAATTGATTGGTCTAATACATACTGATGTATGTGGACCAATGTCAACTCTTGCACAAGGAGGCTATAGCTACTTCATTACCTTTATCGATGATCACTCACGATTCGGGTATGTGTTCTTGATGAAACACAAATCTAAAACTTTTGAGAAATTCAAAGAGTTCAAAAATGAAGTAGAGAAACAGCTTGGCAAAAGTATTAAGATACTTCGATACGATCGGGGTGGTGAATACATAAGTCAAGAGTTTCAAGATTATCTTAGGGACAATGGGATATTGTCTCAATGGACTCCGCCATATACACCACAGCATAATGGTGTATATGAGAGGCGCAATCGAACCTTGATGGACATGGTTAGATCTATGATGAATCATGCAACTCTTCCAAAATCCTTTTGGGGCTATGCACTTAAGACAGCTGTTTACTTGCTAAACTGAGTCCCGACCAAGGTAGTCTCTACTACTCCATATGAGACATGGAATAGTAAGAAACCTCACCTAACTCACCTTATGATATGGGGTTGTCCTGCTTATGTGAAGCGGACTGTATCAGACAAATTGGATGCTAAGTCTGATAAATGTCTATTTATTGGATACCCTAAGGAAACAAAGGGTTACCAATTCTATCATCCCTTGGAACAAAAGGTGTTTGTTTCAAGGCATGTTGTATTTCTGGAAAAAGAATTTCTTTTACAAGAAAACAGTGGGAGTGGCATTGAACTTGATGAAGTTCAAGAAACTCCAATAGACATTACAGAGACACCTAGTCTAGACCCACAACCAATAACTCATAATGATGAGCTATCAGTTGAACCTAAAACAACACCACTTCTTCGTAGGTCTGATAGGACACGCAATATTCCAGAGAGATACGGATTTCTCATAAGTGAATCGAACGACGTGTTACTCATAAGCGATGACGAACCTATCAGTTATGAAGATGTTCTGAAAAATTCAGAAAGGGACAAATGGCTTAAAGCCATGAAGTCGGAAATGGATTCCATGTACGAAAACCAAATATGGGACTTGGTTAACCCACCTGAAGAGATTAAACCCATAGGGTGCAAGTGGGGTTTCAAGAAGAAAATCGACATGGAAGGTAATGTTGTTACCTTTAAGGCTAGATTAGTGGCAAAAGGATATCGTCAGAAACAAGGAATTAATTATGACGAAACCTATTCGCCAGTAGCTATGCTTAAATCCATTCGGATGCTCCTAGCCATAGCAGCTCATTATGATTATGAGATATGACAAATGAATGTGAAAACAGCTTTCCTTAATGGAAACCTACTTGAGGATGTATACATGATACAACCTGAATGTTTCACATCGGTTGATAAAACCAAAGTATGCAAGCTTCGACGATCCATATATGGACTGAAGCAAGAATCCAGGAGCTGGAACATCCGTTTTGATGAGACAATCAAAGAGTTTGATTTCTCACAAAATCCTGACGAACCTTGTGTGTATAAGAAGGTTAGTGGGAGTGCAGTCGTATTCCTAGTATTATATGTCGATGACATATTACTTATAGGAAACGATGTATCAGTCTTACAGACAGTTAAAATTTGGTTGTCCAAAACTTTCTCCATGAAAGACCTGGGAGAAGCAACATATCTCCTTGGGATTAGAATCTATAGAGATAGATCAAAACGGTTGCTTGGTCTTTCGCAGTCTACATATATAGACCGAGTACTAAAAAGGTTTAGCATGTCGGAATCCAAGAAAGGTTACCTTCCCATCAGGCATGGGATCAACCTTTCAAAGTCTATATGTCTGCGCACAGAAGATGAGAGGATTTGCATGAATAAGATTCCTTATGCATCCGCGATAGGATCTATCATGTATGCTATGTTATGTACTAGGCCCGATGTATCATATGCTCTGAGCGTCACGAGCAGATACCAGTCTGATCCAGGAATGGATCATTGGGCGGCTGTCAAGACAATCCTTAAGTACTTAAGAAGAACTAAGGATGTGTTCCTAATATATGGAGAAGGAGATATGGTAATACGTGGGTATACAGATGCCAGTTTCCAGACAGATAAGGATGACTCCAAATCTCACTCTGGATACGTATTTACTTTGAATGGAGGCGCAATAAGTTGGAAGAGTTCCAAACAAGACACCGTAGCGGATTCTACCACGGAAGCGGAATATATCGCAGCTTCAGAAGTAGCAAAGGAAGCAGTCTGGATCAAGAAGTTTGTTTCCGAACTTGGTGTGGTTCCAACCATTGATGAAGCAGTGCCGGTTTACTGCGACAACAATGGAGCTATTGCACAAGCAAAGGAACCAAGGTCTCATCAGCGATCCAAACACGTGCTTCGCCGCTACCATCTGATCAGAGAGATTATAAGTAGGAATGATATACAAATTGAGAAAATTCCCACTGAAAGGAATTTAGCGGATCCTTTAACTAAGGCCTTGCCTCAGAACAAGTTTGAGCATCATGTTAGAGCCTGTGGTATTGGATACCGTAGCGATTGACATTAGTCCAAGTGGGAGTTTGTTAGTAATATGAGAGAGGTGTCCTAAGGCAATCGCCTTATGATTGTAAACATTTATTTTAATAAATGAAAATTCACTATTTGAGTATACATGTTTGTGTATTTGATTGGGATCTTAAACTCATTTACTGAATGTCCGCAATATAATTCACAGCATGAGAGAATTTGTGATGAATTCACAACTAGTGATTATCTCTACATGTGCAATTGTGAAGTATTGAAATTGTCCCTAGTCGATGAATTGATAAATACGGACACTATCAATTCTGTTGAGACTGTTAGTGATATGAGAGAAGTGTCCTAAGGCAATCGCCTTATGATTGTGAACATTTATTTTAATAAATGATAATTCACTATTTGAATATACATGTTAGTGTATTTGATTGGGATCTTAAACTCATCTACTGAATGCCCGCAATACAATTCACAGCATAAGAGAATTTGTGATGGGATCACAACTAGTGATTATCTCTACATGTGCAATTGTGAAGTATTGAAAATATCCCTAGTCGATGAATTGATAAAAACGGACACTATTAATTCTATTGAGAGTAGCATGGATTATTCTCTAATCAGCTGATTCTCACTGGCTGGTGACATTGGGATGTCCGGAGATAAACATGGATGCTAGTTAAGGGAACTAGTTCATTGGAGTGACTGACTGTAAAACTTCACATGGTAGTCTATACATAGACAGGTCAGTGAAGTTCTTACTGCAGCTTAAGTGCGATGTTCCTTTGACTTGCGGTGTTCAAGTCATCTTGGTCATGGAGACTTATACTTTAACATCTTAAGCAAGCATCTCCAAGGAGGTGTGGACCCAGGATGATTGGGTATAAGACGAAGTGCCCGAAGATGTTTGAACAGCCTACAAAGGATTCACCACTCCTTGCGAGGAGATGTATACCCAGGCCTATCGTCGGATTGTTACTCAAAGCCTCTGGCCAGAGCATATCATGTTTAGAGTATGAGTCTCTTAAATACATGAGAGTAATTAGAAATCCAAAGGACGAGAAAGACACTACTTGGGCTAGGTGTGACGTAGACAGTCTAGTGGGGACTGACACAAATAGACCATGTCCTGAACCAAGTGGGTATAAGATGGTGAAGGGAATGGGGCACGATTCATTAGAGCTGCTGAAGGGTTTCAGAATTACTTCTGAGGTCAAACCGTTGATCTTTTGATTAATTGGGGGTCATGATGTACTACTAGGTGCCACTCATGATCGTTCTATAATTAGTTGATTATAGACGGCCAACATAAATCGAAAGCCTATTTAGTCACACGCACTACGAGTAATCCGAGGGATTTAAAATGAGTTGAAAATTAGATTTTCCAATCAAGAGAAATAAGTCGAATCTGAGTTAATCAGAGGCGCAACGGAAACTTAAAATGGCTAAGTCTTTTGAAGGCTTATTGGGCGAATTAAATGAGTTTAATTCGCGATCGGTTCGGCTCGGTTTGGCCGGCCAAAGAGGATGCCAACCCCCTTTGGTTTGGCCGGCCACATAAAAGGGGAGAAACCAATTTATTTGGTTTAATTAATAAAATAAATCTAGCGCGATTTGTTTTATAAATTATGGATAAATAAATTTGTGTAAAGAAATTTATATAAATAAATTTATAGAAATTTATTCTTTTATGGAAATTAAAATGATCCATGAAATGGTTTATTTTAATTTTATAAAATCAATTATGAATTGATTTTTCCATAATAAGAAAGTTTATAAATTTTTTATAAAATTTATTCCATAATAAAAGGAGAGAAGGTATTTGTTTTATTATAAAGTTAGTTATAATAAAACTTGGCTTAAACGGAATAATTAATAGGAGAATTTATAGGATAAATTTCTTATGAAAAATTCCGTTAAAGAGAGACTTGGCAAGGGAAAGGCTACTATATAAAGGAACCAAAGGCAAGCCTTGAATTCGTAATTGAGTGATCAAGAGATCTAGTAGTTCTCTCCCTCTGTCTCTTATTCTCTCCCTCTCTCTTCCCCTTAGGGCCGGCGCCCCCCATCCCCTCCTAGGGCTGGCGCCCAACCTACTCCTCCTAGGGCCAACGCACCCTCATCTCTAAGAAGTTGGCGTGAGCAACATCCACCAAGGAGGAGCCAAACAAGAAGAAGAAGAAGCGGATCGCAACTCCTCTCTTCCCGGAATTTTGATTCCGTTTCTTGTTGGTTAGTTTCCATTCTTTTCTCTTGTTGTTCTAGTTGTGCCTTTAGAGAATCTAGTAGTTCTCGTCGACACAAAACTCGTGACTTTGCGAAGTCATCCCAAAGAGAACTCGACGTGGACGCGAATAGAGGCGGAGCTTCCAAGGGACGCTACGGTTGGATCTCGTCCCTTACTTCGAGTTACGCGAGGTACTTAGTAAATTAGTTTACTTTTCCGCAAAGTTTTAATTTATGATCATGTCAACACATCATAAGGTTGCATGCTAGATACGTGGTTAAATAATTTGAGAAATTATTTTATGCTAATTCTTCCGCTGCACGTAAAAATTTAAAATTTTACGAACCCGTATCCTTGTCAACATGCACCCGGTCCCAACAGAGACTAGCATGGATTATTCTCTAATCAGCAGATTCTCACTGACTGGTGACATTGGGATGTCCGGAGATAAACATGAATGCTAGTTAAGGGAACTAGTTCATTGGAGTGACTGGCTGTAAAACTTCACATGGTAGTCTATATATAGACATGTCAGTGAAGTTCTTACTGCAGCTTAAGTGCGATGTTCCTTTGACTTGCGATGTTCAAGTCATCTTGGTCATGGAGACTTATACTTTAACATCTTAAGCAAGCATCTCCAAGGAGGTGTGGACCCAGGATGGTTGGGTATAAGCCGATGTGCCAGAAGATGTTTGAACAACCTACAAAGGATTCACCACTCCTTGCGAGGAGATGTATACCCAAGGCCTATCGTCGGATTGTTACTCAAAGCCTCTGGCCAGAGCATGACATGTTCAGAGTATGAGTCTCTTAAATACATGAGAGTAATTAGAATCCAAAGGACGAGAGAACGTTACTTGGGCTAGGTGTGACGTAGTCAGCCTAGTGGGGACTGACACACATAGACCGTGTCCTGAACCAAGTGGGTATAAGATGGTGAAGGGAATGAGGCACGATTCATTAGAGCTGCTGAAGGGTTTCAGAATTATTTCTGAGGTCAACCGTTGATCTTTCGATTAATTGGGGATCATGATGTACTACTAGGTGCCACTCATGATCGTTCTATAATTGGTTAATTATAGACGACCAACATAAATCGAAAGCCTATTTAGTCACACGCACTACGAGTAATCCGAGGGATTTAAAACGAGTTGAAAATTAGATTTTCCAATCAAGAGAAATAAGTCGAATCTGAATTTATCAGAGGCGCATCGGAAGCTTAAAATGGCTAAGTCTTTTAAAGGCTTATTGGACGAATTAAATGAGTTTAATTCGCAAGGGTTAGGCTTGGTGTGGCAGGCCAAAGAGGGTGCCCACCCTCTTTGGTTTGGCGGCCACAATAAAGGAGGAAAACCAATTTATTTGGTTTAAATTATAAAATAAATCAAGCGCGATTTGTTTTATAAAATTATGGATAAATAAATTTATATAAAGAAATTTATATAAAGAAATTTATATAAAGAGATTTATTTTCATGGAAATTAAAATAAACCTTGGATTGGTTTATTTTATTTTATAAAATCAATTATGAATTGATTTTTCTATGATAAGAAAAAAATTTATATAATAAATTTATTCTTTTTATGGAAATTAAAATGAACCATGAATTGATTTATTTTATTTTATAAAATCAATTATGAATTGATTTTTCCATGATAAGAAAAATTTATATAATAAATTTATTCTTTTTATGGAAATTAAAATGAACCATGGATTGATTTATTTTATTTTATAAAATCAATTATGAATTGATTTTTCCATGATGAGAAAAAAAAATTTATATAATAAATTTATTCTTTTTATGGAAATTAAAATGAACCATGGATTGGTTTATTTTATTTTATAAAATCAATTATGAATTGATTTTTCCATGATAAGAAAAATTTATATAATAAAATTTTGTGAAAATTTATTCCGTAATAAAAGGGGAGATGTGTTTATTTTATTATAAAGTTAGTTATAATAAAATTTGGCATAACGGAATAATTCATATGAAAATTTATAAGATAAATTTCTTATGAAAATTTATTCCGTTAAAGGGGAGACTTGGCAATGGAGAGGCTACTATATAAAGGTGCATAGGCAAGGCTTGGAAATCAATTCAAGAGATCAAGTAGCAAGCCCTCTCTCTCTCTCCTTCTCTCCCTCTCCCTCTAGGGCCGGCGCCCTCCCCCCTTCTAGGGCCGGCGCCTCCTTCCCTTGCCGTGAGCCACCACCAAGAAGAGGCCGAAGAAGAAGAAGAAGCGGGTCGCGACTCCTTCCTTCCTTTCCCCGGAATCTTGATTCCGTTACTTGGTGGTTAGTTTCCATCTCTCTCTCTTGATATTCTAGTTGTGCCTTTGGAGAATCTAGTAGTTCTTGTCGGCACGAAACTCGTGGTTTTGCGAAGTCATCTCGAAGAGAACTCGGCGTGGACGCGAATAGAGGCGGAGCTTCCAAGGGACGCTACGGTTGGATCTCGTCCCTCACTTCGAGTTACGCGAGGTATTGAGTAAATTAGTTTACTTTCTGCAAAATTTTAATTTATGATCATGTCCACACATCATAAGATTACATGCTAGATACGTGGTTAAAAATAATTTGAGAAATTATTTATGCTAATTCTTCCGCTGCACGTAATTATTTTAAAAATTACGAACCCGTATCCTTGTCAACATGCACCCAGTCCCAACAAAAGTATCTAAACACTACAATTGAATAGTGGTGGTACGAACCTCTTGGGAGAGTATAGGACTTGCTTATCAGAGATTGGGATATAATCCCAATTGTCTACACCTGGTATACCCCAATAGAAAGGTGCAGCAAAAGAAGAAGGAAAAGGTCTCTTATGGAGAAGGTTAGGTTAATGATGAGCTGCTCTGAGTTGCCGAATTTGTTCTGGGGCTATGCTTTGGATACAGCAACGTACATACTTGATACCATCCAGGTCAATACTCTCTACTCCCATAGAAATGTGGACTGGGCGAAAGCCTAGTCTAAGACATGTTCAGATTTGGGGTAGTTCAGAACATATGCTGAAGGGAGATACTGATAAGTTGGAATCTAGTGCTGAAGTGCGCTTGTTCGTAGGCTATCCTAGAGGAACGAAAAGTGGTTCAATAGTCCTAAGGATCAGAGGGTATTCGTTGACACGAATGCCTGATTCTTGGAAAACGACTATGTGATGAGCCATAAGCCCATGAGTAGAATTATTTTGACTAAAATTAAAAGGGGGCATTTTGACCATAGTACCAATTGTACAAGAGGACATACCTCAAGTCACTGCACCACGTGTCACAGAAGATACACAAGCAGTCCCTCGTTGTAGTGGGAGGGTTGTTAGTCAACCTGGAGGGTTCATGTTCTTGGGAGAGTCATCGGACTTGGTCCCTGGCGACCATGAATCAAGATCCCTAGACTTATGACAAGGAACATTCACTTTGAATACATAATCCAGTCACTTGGATTTGTTCAAAGAATGGATGAGGTTTGTGTATATAAGAAATGTGAAGGAAACATAGTGGTATTTTTGTACTATGCGTAGATAATATTTTGTTGACAAAATACTATCAGACGTAAGGGTATGGTTGTCCAAACAATTATGAAGGACTTGAGAGTAGTGAGACACATCCTTGGGGATCAAAGATCTAAGGGATCTTTAGAGAGGATGATATGCTTATCCCAAGCTTCATACAAGACACTATCCTAGCTCGTTTTAGCATGGAAACCTCCAAGAAAGGTTTTGTACTTTTCATATATGGACTCTATCTAAGGAGAAGTGTGCTAGAACATCTAAGGAGATAGAGAAGGTGAAGGTGGTTCCTTATGCATAGGCTAAAGGAAGCCTCATTATGCTAAAAACGAGACCAGATATCTGTTTTGCCGTGGGCATGGTTAGCAAATATCAAAGTAACCCAAGTCAAGGAAATTGGACTACGGTAAAAGTATATATTAGGGTCTGAGAAGGACTAAGGATTATATGCTGGTTTACCAGGAAGACCAATCTCCTGTGGGTTATATGGATACAAAATTCCAATCTGATAGGGGCAAATATAAGTATTCCTGGGGGTTTTGTGTTTACTTTAGGAGGTGGAACCATTGTATGGGAGAGTGTTGCACAGCGATTGTGTGACAAACTCCACCATAGAAGCTGGATAGATGGCAGTCTCTTAGGTAGCCAAGAGAGCTACATGGTTCAGGAACCGCAAGATGGACTTCGATGTGATTTCTGGTTTGCTTAGAGCTATTACATTTTGTTGTGATAAAAATGGTGTAGTTGCAAACTCGTAGGAACCATGAGTCCATAAGGCAAGTAAACACATAGAGCGCAAGTACCACCTTGGTGAGGAATAATTGTTGTTGCCTAGATTGCATCAGAGGATGACCTAGGAAGATCTTTTCACTAAGGCCTTGGTAGCGAGAGCTTTTAGACATGTGGAGGATCAAGGGGTCAAATGTATAACATTTTGAAAATAACAAAGTCTTTTAGTATAAGTGGGAGATTATTAGGATGTATATTGAAAGTTTTGCTTTTGTATAAGATAATCTGCATTTTGAAAGAGAATCACAAAATCACAGGTTGCATATTTATATTAGTATGTACACAAAATGTCTGATGCATTGTATTGTAGATAACATGGTGTGTGGTGACGCACAGAAGATCATGTTATCAGTTCCTTGTAGAGTATACGAAGAGGCTCACAACCGAGATGGAGTTGGACAAATCATCGGGATGGTTGTAGTATAATTAAATGTGGTTAGTCTTAACTATAGAATTATACTAGTGCACTTTGTGTGTATTGAACATGATCAAAATAGAGGTCATCCAATTTATACTGACCTTATAATTATATTAGACCTCGGTTATATTATGGAGTACAATCTCTAAATCCCGAAATAATAACGAGCACGTGTAATTAATTATTGTTTCTTTGATTTACCAATGAGCGAGATTTATTCTGCTAAATCAATAGGCCCGGTAAATTGGGAAACAATGTTATTTACATGGTGTGTCATTGATTATTGACGAAATCCGTGTCCTGGTGAGTCAGGATGACGATGCCCTCTTGATGAGCACATAAGGTTCATCATGTTAAATCTTGCAAGTGGACTATGGTCCAACATAATGAAAAGGTTGAGTGGTACTAGTCAAGGATCAAGAGATTGATTAATTAAAATTGTCAGTAATTTAAATTAATTGACGGGCATTCGATATCTTAAACATGGTGAGATGGATGTGCTCATAATAGGTGGAACCCATATGAAAATATGGGGGTTGGTGAGGAAGTTCAATGGGATCCTTTAATGGAATGAATCTCCATTAATGGATCGGATTTGGATCCATTAGCGGGCCAAGACCCAACTCCTCCTCATGGTCCCTATCATAGCCTTATATATACCCTATAGGAGTCATGATACCAAGGCTAATTAATCAAGAATTAATCCATAATTAATTCATCATTAAACCTTATTACCTCCTCCCTCTTCTCTCTCCCCTCTCACGCCTAGGGCACCTGGCGACCAAGGAGGGTGTTTTCCTCCTTTGCTTCTTATTCTTCCTTTCTTCTACTACCGTGGGTGGCTGGCGATCACAAGAAGAAGGAGAGGCAACTCATCCTTTTGTGGCGCGGAAATAAGAAGCAAGAAGTGGGTGGTCGGAGTAGGTGAAGTTAAAGCCGGCGATGCCACTTTGATTCAAGGGTGGTCGGCGCAACTTGAGGGTAGAGGAGAGGAGAGCTCACCTTCCTTTCTTCCTCCATCCTTCTCAGTCCTTCTCGGTGGCGTGATCACCTATCGTCCTTGGTGATCGGCGATGCTAGGAGAGGGAAGTTAGAAGGTGGCCGGTGGCACCACTTTGGAAGATGGTGGCCGGCGCAAGGTAGAAGAAGAGGAAGGAGCGGCTTGTTCTTCCTCGTGTGCTTGGAGCTGCGAGATAGGAAGAAGTAGAGGTGGTTGATTAGGGTTATGGCGAGGGAGAAGAGAGCTTCTCATCTTCCCTTTCATTATCTTCTTTCTTAAAGGGTGGTCGGCGGGTAAACCCTAATTCTAGGGTTTTTTTGGCTCAAAGGAAGGAAGAAGAAGGAGGATTACTTGGAAGCCTTGGAGACTTCGCGTCTTGGTAGATCGTCGCCCACACGACGTCCAAGAAGGGAGGGTTATACGGTAGAAGACTATGAGGTAAAAGACGAGGTATATCTCTCTTTGGCTCCTTATTAGTTTCTATCATTTTATGTGATATATTGTTATTGCATGTGTTATTAATTAGTTATCATTGTTTGTTAATTGTTTGTCAATTAATTGTTTTATAATTAATTATGTCATGGTCCCCGAAGATAAACACAAAAACAGGTGATTCGCTCATCGTCTTTTTCGCGGTCAATTGATTCGGAAAGTTACAAGGTCTTACTTTTGAGTTTGGCTAAGTTGTAACATAAATCAATAGATACGATGACGAGACGGTCATTTGTGTTGATGCAGTCTGGCCCAATTGTTGATTTGGTGTTGGCACCGATTTAAGTTATGGTTGAGTGAATTCGGATTAAGTCCTGGTCAGGGACTAGGCACGAAGGGATTGAAATCGCGGTGAGTGAAGCCGGGTCCTGGTGAGTGAAGTCAGGTAACTGAAATCCCGGTGAGTGAAGCCAAGTCCTAGTGAGTGAAGCCAGGTGATGGAAACCCCGGTGAGTGAAGCCAGGACTTGGTGAGTGAAGCCAGGTGACTGAAATCCCAGTGAGTGAAGCGGGGTCCTGATGAGTGAAACCAGGTGATGGAAATCCCGGTGAGTGAAGCTGGGTCTTGGTGAGTGAAGCCAGGTGACTAAAATCCCGGTGAGTGAAGCCGGGTCCTGGTGAGTGAAGCCAGGTGACTGAAATCCCGATGAGTGAAGCCGGATCCTAGCGAGTGAAGCTAGGTGACCGAAACCCTGGTGAGTGAAGCCAGGTCCTAGTGAGTGAAGCTAGGTTGAATGAAGTCCCAGTGAGTGAAGCTGGGCACGGAGTCTTGGTCCGGGGGACTGAGCACGAGTCAGAGAAAGCTAGGGAGCTTATTTTCTGGACTTAGAGTTGAATTGGGAGTCGCTGGATCGGTCTGGAGACCGATCAGGGAGTTGGCATGAACTCCCTGTTGTGGATCGGTTTGGTGACCGATCCAGTGTTGTCTGATCGTTCTGGTGAATAATCAGGGCAAGAACAGAAAGGTTTCTGTTTGGCCTCTGATCGGTCTGGTGAACGATCAGAGAGTGGTCAGAAGGTTTTTGGAGGTGACCTTGATCAATCAGTGTGACTAATCAAAATGTCAGAGTTTCCTCACCTTGACCGATCACGACGGCTCCTGATCGGTCAAAGAGTGACCTGATTGGTCAACGAGTGACCTAATCAGTCACCAAACCAATCAGGGCACAACCTCATTGGTCAGGTGACCGATCAGGGGTTTTGGCCTGCGAAAGCTGGAGAAAGCTCTAGCAAGTGCTGGATCGGTCCAGTGACCAATCCACGATCTGTGATCGGTCAGTGTGACCGGTCACAAGAAGTTCACGATTGCTGGTTTCTCACTGTGGTCCGATTAGGCTGGAGCCTGATCGTTCAAGGCTTACCCTGATCGGTCTGGTGACCGATCAGTTCCTGAACTTTAATTTGAAATCATTGTCAGACGCTCTGAATCGTTTTGTTTTTTTCTGATACACTGCTGATTTCATTTGATATGCTATGCTAATCTTCTGTTGAAGTGTGCAGATGTTACAGGGATGATACAAGCCAAGGAGAAGAGTCAATGGTGACTTTCACCATAGCAAGTTTGTCTGTTTCCTATTTCCAGGTCTCAACGGTTTTGGCGCGCGGCTGGCAACTGACGGAGGCTCAGCTGAAGAGGTCTTCAGGGACTGAGCGCTCAGTGGAGTCAGGGGGTCAGGTTGTGGCTCAGTGGATGCTGATGGAGCTTGGCGATGGTGAGCAGGAGCTTAAGAGGATGCTGAGATGTAGAAGAGCCCAGTAGAACAAACAGAAAAACTAGTGAAGGTTTTGGCTAGGTTTTGAGCTCTCTGTAAGGCTTCGTGCTTGAGCGATCCTGTGACATCTATTGTGAGAAGCTTCTTCTTGTGTCTCTGTACTTATCGTGTTATCCTACTGAGGCGATTGTGGAGAGGTTTCCCCACCGAGAAGGAGGCTATTATATCTAGGTTTACCGGGGCTTGATCTGTCGAAGATCAAGGGATCGCCCACCTCACGGGCACGCCAAGGAGTAGGGGCAAGTTATCCCCGAACCTTGTGCATCCTCGTGTTAGCGTCGGTTTGCCTTCTTTCATTGTTTTCTTGCTGTGTTGTTGTTTTCTGCTGCTACTAATCTGATCGCAGAAAGAAAAAGTTCAATGAGGCGAGTGATTTGTGTGTCTGGCTACATTCACCCCCTCTATAGCCATCCAAGCACGAACAAGTGGTATCAGAGTCTGGGGCTCTGTTCAAAAGGCTTAACATCCGAGAGCTAACAAGATGGCGATGGGAGGAGAAGGTTTTAGCACCAGTAGACCACCCTTCTTCGACGGATCAGATTTTTAATATTGGAGGTCAAGGATGGAGTATTACTTGAAGACCAATATCAACATGTGCTTTGCTGTCAAGGAGGATTTTTCCCCTCCTAATGATGCTGAAGGAAAAGAGTTGGATTTCTTAAGGTGGTCGGCAGAACAAATCCGGAAGGGAGAAGCCGATGCTAAAGCCTTGGTCACCTTGCAATGCGAAATGACCAAGGACCAATTGATAAAAGTTGGTCCCTTCACAAGCGCCAAGGACCTTTGGAATAAGCTTATCGAACTCCATGAAGGCACCCGGGACTCAAGGATAGCCAAGAGGGACTTGTTCCTCAACCAACTACAAAATCTCACCATGAAGGAGTCCGAGACGGTAAGTGAACTCCATGGTCGTTTCAAAGAGATACTCAACGGTCTCCACTCCATTAATAAAAAGGTAGAAAATCGAGACCGCATAAGGTATGTTCTTAAAGTCTTTCCGAGGAATGCCTTATGGTCATCCATGGTGGATGTCTACAAGGTATCTAAGGATCTTTCTATTATTAAATTAGAAGATCTATTTTGTGAAATGAAATTACACGAGATCGCTAACCAAAGACCAAAAGAGAAAGGTGTGGCTCTTGTGGCAGGTGACAGAAGGAAGAAGAAGAAGGAAAAGGAGGAGGAGAAGACCTACTTTCATGTGGCTTTCATGGCCTTAGAAGAGTCAAACAAGGAGAGTGATAACGAATCGAGGAGCTCCTCAACCCGCCTTCATCATCTTCGGATGAGAAGAGGTAATCTCTCCCGAGTTAGATAAGAGTTATAGGACAATTGCATGCTTAACTAGTTTGTTGAAGAAATCTAAGAACAAAGCAAAGTTATTGAAATTAGAAATAGAGGAGTTGAAAACCTCTAAGGATGAGGTAAGAAACGATTTGCATGATGAGTCTCTTAAGGATGAAAACAAGACCCTAAGGAGCAAAATTGAAAATCTCAAGAATATTCTTGAGAAGTTTTCAACTAGCTCTAAAACTTTAGACATGATACTAAATTCACAAAAAGCGGTTTACAATAAGGTTGGTTTAGGATACCAACCTAAAGAATCAAGTTTCATGACGTTGATGTCTAGAACCCATAATAGGTCACAACATGTTTCTAGGGTTCAAAAAGTTAAGAAGAAAATGATTAAGGCATGAGTGCCTAAATCCTTCATTGTAGATGCATTGGGTCCCATGATTTGGGTACCCAAAACCTCTATATTTAGAATTGTATAGTATTGGTTGAGGGGGAGCATCTATCAACATGGGTGGTTGATATTAGGTGCTCCAAACACAAGGCTAATGATATACTCATGAATGTAGTGATTTATGGAATTTCTTTTGGGCAGTAGGAAAATTATTCATACCACATA
Organism: Boesenbergia rotunda; assembly: GCA_024364735.1. Taxonomy (NCBI): domain Eukaryota; kingdom Viridiplantae; phylum Streptophyta; class Magnoliopsida; order Zingiberales; family Zingiberaceae; genus Boesenbergia; species Boesenbergia rotunda. The sequence goes on along the minus strand of JAGFNQ010007293.1, from coordinate 188,674 downwards.
TGACAGTGTATCCATGCACAAAGATGACCTTCAAAATGAATCAATAAGTCTTAGAGAGAAAAATCATTACATGGATTTGAAATTGCCTGTACTTAGGAAATTAAGACAACATCATATTTTTGTGATAAATAATTTGAATTTTCTGAAATTCTCTAAATTAAACAAATACATGAACATATTTTGGTTAACTGCATGTATTAAGATTGTGCAAACGATTCTCTCTTGATTGACATGATGGGAAGTGAATTTTGGATTATCGCAATTTATGGTTTATGAAATACCTTATCTCAAGCCTAAGGAGTCTATTTTTTTGTATGTGTTATACAACATGAATGCATGCTAAGAAACAATATCAACACATAATTTGTACTGATAAGGCCTCAATAGACAAGAACATGAGCTTAAGGTCTAGGCTTAGTGTTTTCTTGCTATTGAACCGGATCAAGGATCAATACCAAAATCCTAGGAAGTAGCATGTATTCTAGGTCGTCACACATATGGTTCCTTGATATGTTGTTTTCTTTTTGGTTAAGGGAAACCCTTCTTAGGATCAAAGGGATTAACTCTAACTGTATTAGGAGTGGTTGAGAGTTGAAACAAACTGGGGAAACCTATCGGAGTTTCTGAAATTTTGTTTCTAAAATCGACAAATCTTCTGTATCAAACCTGATCGGTCCACCGATCGATCAGGACTCACCCTGATCGGTCACCGTGACCGATCAGGGGTCATTCTGATCAGTCTGGTAATCGATCAGATCAATGCTGATCAGTGAACTCCCAGATCGTTCCAAATGGTATCAGACTACTCCTAAGACCGATCATCCGACCGATCCCCTTTCATCAAATTTGATGAAATATCAATAGAACTAAAAATTAGGATGATGGTTAAGACACTTAGAACATATGATACAAACCTGATCATTAAACAGAACACACTGGTCATTTCAAGGACATACTTGGAAAACCGATTATAATTGGAACATACTCATCATACTTGGAACAAACCGACTACTGATTCGATACAAACCCGTGTTGGAACTTTCAAAATTCATAAGAAAGGGTTGTTTGAATCATGATTTTTTTTCCTTGATGAGGAATAACTTTTAGCCAAGAAACTCATGTCGTATTTCAGAAATTTTTCTGAAATACCTATTGTCTACACCCATGTGGTCGGATGAGTTTTGGATTGAACAAACATGTTCATGAAAATTTCAATTGTTAATGCAGTCTGATCTTGAACGAATCAGAGTTACAAAAATTTTTCTAAAAACTAATCGTCCATAGATAAATCAGAAATTTTTCTGTATCAATCATCAATGAATTCGATCGGTCAAGGAGACCAATCAGGACTATGTGTCGGATGAAGTTGCATTACTACTTGTCATATGGAGCATATACGTGTTTGACCATGATATAATTTTGTGTATATTTTCATGTGAAATTCACACTTACCTTTGATTATTTTGGGTTTGGGGAGAGACCCTTGCTTAAGGGTCGGGGAGGTATGTTTAAACTTAATAATCATACCCTTTTCGGTGTTTGACAAAGGGGGAGAGAATGGTTGATTAAGTTTAGGGTTGTGTTATTGTAGGGGGAGGACTTTGATTCCCTTACGATAATTGAATTGACTTCAATTGATCATTAATACCTAAACTTAAATCGAGTTGTCAAACAACAAAAAGGGAGAGATTATTGATGCAGTCTGACCCAATTGTTGTTTTGGTGTTGACACCGATTTAAGTTATGGTTGAGTGAATTCGGATTAAGTCCTGGTCGGGGACTGGGCACGAAGGGATTGAAATCCCGGTGAGTGAAGACGGGTCCTGGTGAGTGAAGCCAGGTAACGGAAATCCCGGTGAGTGAAGCCGAGTCCTAGTGAGTGAAGCTAGGTGACGGAAACCCCGGTGAGTGAAGCCAGAACCTGGTGAGTGAAGCCAGGTGACTGAAATCCCAGTGAGTGAAGGCGGGTCCTGGTGAGTGAAGCTAGGTGAATGAAATCCCGGTGAGTGAAGTCGGGTCATGGTGAGTGAAGCCAGGTGACTGAAATCTTGGTGAGTGAAGTCGAGTCCTGGTGAGTGAAGCCAGGTGACTGAAATCCTGGTGAGTGAAGCCGGGTCCTAGCGAGTGAAGCTTGGTGATCGAAACCCTGGTGAGTGAAGCCAGGTCCTAGTGAGTGAAGCTAGGTTGAATGAAGTCCCAGTGAGTGAAGCTGGGCACGGAGTCTTGGTCCGGGGGACTGAGCACGAGTCAGAGAAGGCTAGGGAGCTTGTTTTCTGGACTTAGAGTTGAATTGGGAGTCGCTGGATCGGTCTGGAGACCGATCAGGGAGTTGGTACAAACTCCCTGTTGTGGATCGGTCTGGTGACCGATCCAGTGAAGTCTAATCGTTCTGGTGAATGATCAGGGCCAGAACAGATAGGTTTCTGTTTAGCCTCTGATCAGTCTAGTGAACGATCAGCGAGTGGTCAGAAGGTTTTTGGAGGAGACCTTGATCGATCAGTGTGACCGATCAAAATTTCAGAGTTTCCTCACCTTGACCGATCAGGATGGCTCCTGATCGGTCAAGGAGTGACCTGATCGGTCACCAGACCGATCAGGGCACAACCTGATTGGTCAGGTGACCGATCAGGGGTTTTGGCCTGCGGAAGCTGGAGAAAGCTCTAGCAAGTGTTGAATCAATCCAGTGACCGATCCACGATCTGTGATCGGTCAGTGTGACCGATCACAAGAAGTCCGCGATCGTTGGTTTCTCACTGTGGACCGATCAGGCTGGAGCCTGCTCGTTCAGGGCTTACCCTAATCGGTCTGGTGACCGATCAGTGCCTGAACTTTAATTTGAAATCGCTGTCAGACGCTCTGAATCGTTCTATTTTTTTTCTGATACACTACTGATTTCATTTGATATGCCGTGCTAATCTTCTGTTGAAGTGTACAGATGTTACAGGGATGATACAAGCCAAGGAGAAGAGTCAATGGTGACTTTCACCATGGCAGGTTTGTCTGTTTCCTATTTCCAGGTCTCAACGGCTATGGCGTGCGACTGGCAACTGACGGAGGCTCAGCTGAAGAGGTCTTTAGGGACTGAGCGCTCAGTGGAGTCAGGGGGTCAGGATGTGGCTCAGTGGATGCTGATGGAGCTTGGCGATGGTGAGCAGGAGCTTAAGAGGAAGCTGAGATGCAGACGAGCGTAGTAGAACAAATAGAAAAACTAGTGAAGGTTTTGGCTGGGTTTTGAGCTCTCTATAAGGCTTCGTGCTTGAGCGATCCTGTGACATCTATTGTGCGAAGCTTCTTCTTGTGTCTCTGTACTTATCGTGTTATCCTACTGAGGTGATTGTGGAGAGGTTTCTCCACCGAGAAGGAGGCTATTATATCCGGGTTCACCGGGGCTTGATCTATCGACGATCAAGGGATCGCCCACCTCACGGGCACGCCAAGGAGTAGGGGCATGTTATCCCCGAACCTTGTACATCCTCGTGTTAGCGTCGGTTTGCCTTCTTTCTTTGTTTTCTTGCTGTGTTGTTGTTTTCCGCTGCTACTAATCTAATCGCAGAAAGAAAAAGTTCAAAGAGGCGAGCGATTTGTGTGTCTCGCTACATTCACCCCCTCCCCTCTATAGTCATCCAAGCACCAACAGTTTGGGAGGTGGATCTCCATTCAGATTAAATTTTTAATCCATAGACATGGAGAGGTTTCTCATGTTTGACCCCGTGTTCGCTTAGGAAACCCGTCAAGTTATTCCATCACTATCGGCATGTGTTGGTGCTTTGTATTGTTGTGTGCCCCTGAGGGGCTTATAAATTAGTTATTTTGTTGTAAGTCAGACTAGTCTGCAATTAGGTATGTTTTGGTATAATTCAGTACCATGTTTATTCCATTTACATTTTTTATTCCAGCTGTGTTGGTTGTGGTATTTGGTGGTCATGTGGGCCTTTGTACATTGGTTTTATATTGTTCGTCGTATAGAAGAGATGTTGTTCGATTTTTTTATCAGATGAATGGCTCAGCAGGGCATGACAACCCTGGTACTAGGTTGAGTATGTTTCAATCAAGCCTAGGTCCTTAACTAACCATTTCTATCCTAAGCATGACAATTTGCAGGAAATAAATAAGCAAACATTCAAGCAATCAGGTAAACATGCATAAATCATCTAGCAATGAAGATAGTCTTTCAATTTGCTCTCCCTGGATCATAACCTCAATATGATCTATCTAGGTAATAAATCTGACCCTTGGGGATCCAATAGTGATTTGGTCTAGCTTAATTAGTCAAGCTTGTCTTAGGAACCTATGCTTGAACTTGAGTTGAAGTTGCACCCTGAATTGTCTCAATCAAGGGACTCGAGTTAGCCTCCTCTTTAAGGGCTTTGACTTCCTTTTGGAGGGACTTGACCCAATGTTGGGCATAGCCTACATGCGAGATAGATAGGAGATAAGATCGTAAAGCTCATTTTCGAAATAACCACTTACAGTAAGTTTCCCCTTTTCAGAGATGAATATCGATCCATGGCTTCTTTCTGGCTCAACTTCATACTTGAACTCGGATTCGGTCTCGATAGAGTCAGTCTTGGTAAGGTGAACTTGTACTAATAGTGCAAAAAGCCCTAATTGAGTTTGTTCTTCTTCGTCAGACTCTTCTAATGATTCGGACCATGTTGATTTCAAGACCTTTGATTGGATCATTTTCTTTTTCTTACGTGTCTTCTGAATGATATTGACTATTCTAGCGGTGATTTCGTTTTCATCTTTAGTGTCCAGTTTGTCTTTGGATTCGGATTCTGGTTGGAACTTGGGCTTCGGCTTCTTATTTGTGAGTCTTCCTGCAGCATTAGTTTGTTGATGAAGTTCATATTTAGAAAATAATTCATCTAATTTAACATTTGAAAGATCCCTTGAAATTTTGTAAGCATCTACCAAGATTCCCACAAAGTATTTCTTGGGAATGCTTTTAAGGTGTACTTGATTATTGTGGGACCGGTGCCGTCGATAGAAGGGGGGGTGAATATCGACCCGAAAATTTTTTGCAGAAACTCGTAAACTTTCGTTCATTCTGGACACAGAGTTAGTAGCAAAGCGAAAAACAAAACGGAAAAAGTAAATGACGACATAAATTGCACACGGGATTTTTACTTGGTTCCTGACCCCCCAGGGTCAGTACATCCAAGGCCTAAGCACGGGAACACCCGTCCACTAATTGTCTCCTTTCCAAACTTTCTGGAGGCGGAGAAACCCATCTTACAGTGCAAGATTTACAATCACAAATATTAAAGAACTTAAGTACTGAAAGTAAATCAAACCAAATGAAAAAGGTCGAAGACTCAGCCGATCTGGATCTCTGAAGTGCCGCGCACTTCCTCTCGGAGCCTCCTTGGTCGTAGAGCTTCATCTTTAGCACTTTGTCATTACTCAGAAAGCTCAGAATGATCTTGGAATGTTTTTCTTGAGGGGTCGAAGCCCCTTTTATAGGCTTCATCGGGGCGCCTGTGTTGATGGGGGCGCCTCATACATCTTGGTTAAACTCCATCCTCGCGCCTAACTCGCAGCAGGGATAAGATCCCTCTTCCCATGCGCCTCACCCATACAGGGCGCCTGGGAGCTCTTAGGCGCCTGTGTTAACAGGCGCCTGGGAGCTGGCTGCCAGTCCAGGGCGCCCTATTGCTCTGGGACGCCTGTTTCAATACAGGCGCCCTAGAGCTCTTCTTCCAGGTCGCTTGTGTTTGTTTGTTTGCCTTGTTTCAAACTTTTAGGTACCTGCAATACAATCAAATACAAGACAAACATGCAGATAATCTTAACCTTAAGGACTTGGTTCTGACTTCGGATTTTCACGAAATCCTAGGTCGAACCGACGCCTAAGTTCCCACCCCCAGGAACGTGCCTTTCACCTACTCCTCTTAGGAGACGGTTGCCACCCGACCCATCCGGTTGGACTTTTCCTTAGCCATCGATACTCTTGGATCTCGAGACGTCCGAACCTCGACCCGTCTCTACTTCTGTCCTTAGTCATCGCTTAGCTAAGTTGCTCAATCCCTCAGACCAAGACTTCGTGCCCAAACCCTAGGTCCAGGACTTCAGTGCCCAACCCTCGGCCAAGACTTAGTGCCCAATTTCTCGAACCAGGTCTTTGGTGCCCAACCCTCGGTTAGGACTTAGTGCCCAATTCCTCGAACCAGGTCTTCGTTGCCCAACCCTCGGCCAAGACTTAGTGCCCAATTCCTCGAACTAGGTCTTCGTGCCCAACCCTTGGTCAGGACTTAGTGCTCAATCCATGATCATGACTTAGTGCCCAATTCTTCGAATTAGGACTTCGTGCCTAGGTTAACTAGGACGTTTCTTCACTTTGTTACTCTTTTCTTGACTAACCCCTCCTTGTTCAATGTATCACTAACTTAAGTATATTGTTAAATATTGAAACACTTAGAGGAGGGCATCCCTGATGCATCTTGCACCAACAATTATGTCATGATTTTTGACTTTCTGTCCGATTACATGTAGTCCATTGAGGATATCTTGAATTTTGACGTAAAATTGACTTGCGGATTCTCCGTCCAGCATTTTGACATTATACAATTTATTTAAAAGCAAATCACATGTTGATAGCTTGGCGTCGGAGGTTCCTTCATGAAGCTTGATCAATTTTTGCCAGAGATCCTTCGCACAGTTGAAGGGTTCGACCCTGTTCAGTTCTTCTTTAGTTAGGTCGCATTGTAGGGTTCAAGTGGCTCTAGAGTTGGCCTCGATCTTCCTCTTTGTTAGTTCATCCCAGTTCTTGTATCCCACGAGTTCTCCTTCTCTATCACGAGGTAACTCAAGACCGTTTCAGATAGTAATTCACATATCCACCAAAGTTTTCAGATGGACCTCCATTCGGCTTTTCTAGTAACTGAAATCCTCGTCAGAGAAAAGAGATAGGCGGACAATATTGTAGCCTTCTTGTTGGGCCATAGGAAAGATGGAATCTCAAAAATACACAAACAGTAAGAATAATACCAAGACTTGGTTTTGATTAGTAGCGTAAAAGAAGAAAAATAATCACTCAAATAGTGTAATATCAATTTCGAGAAAAAAATAATACAAATTAAAAAAATAAAGATAAATTTTTCAAAAAATGATAATTAAATCAATTCCGACTTATGATGCAAAACCAATTTTTTAGATATTATTTTTTGGTTAAAAATGGAAAAATAAATCTAAAAAGTAATGCTCTATTAGTAGTTTCACCAATTTAGAGCGTCCCCGCTCTGATACCAATTGTAGGATCGAGCTTTAGCGTCATTGTCTGAGCGTTGTAGCATTGTAGAGAGATGTCTAGCGCAGCACACAAGAGTGAAAATTGTTGAGCAATTGATCATTCAACCACTAGTCGAAGGCCCCTTATAAAGGGTGACTCAGGCGCCCGTATAGCCATCTCGGGTGCCCCAAGCCTGTGACTTGGCCGTTAGTCGATGGGAGCTCGGTCCAACTTTTATCCATACTCGAGTGCTTGTATCAACCTGGGCACCTGATATATGACGTGGATCTCCCAATCCACGTGTACCATGTTAGCTGACCGCGACTGAGTTTCTGCCTTCTCAAGTTCCCGAGTGCCTCTTGGGCGCTCGAAACTTTGGGTGCATGATTCCATACGAGCTCTTGATCTCCGACAGTCAACTGCCTCCATTCTTTTGCTTTGCTACAAAACAAAAATACATAAAAATAATATAGAAATGCATGTGTTCTGATAGCTCGTCCTCACCTACTCCTCTCAAGAGAGATTACCTGTTGCCAACCACTGGTTGGACTTTTGCTCAACCTCCGATGACTCCGGAACTCGCGACGTCTGATCCTCGACCCGTCTCAACTTCTATCCATCGTCCTCTCTCGACCAAGTCTTCTACCCGATCCTCCAAATCCGGACTTCGATGCCCATCCCTCGACCAGGACTTAATGTGCAACACCCGGTCAGGTCTTAGTGACCAATCATCCAAATCAGGACATCGTTGCCCAACTCTCAGCCAGGACTTAGTGTCCAATCTTGCGGATTAGGACTTAGTGTCTTGGTCAACTAGGATTTTCTTGCACACTTAGAGTAACTTGTTAGATCACAATTAACACTTAACTTTGAACCCTTTATCAATATCAAAACAAGGTTCGATCGGTACTTTCGACACAAACACTATAATCTGTTGATTTCTATTTCCGTTGCTATCTCATAAAAGACAAATTGAGTTTTTGAAAAACATGAAAAACCAACATATGCTATTTGATGTGATCTTCGCAAGTACACAGAAACGTCATCAAGTAATAAAAAGTTATCGATTCACAAGGACTGATGAAGGAAGCACTAGTAAATTTGTATAGTGAATTATCTAGACTATCGAGAGGTTGCAATGTTCGGGAACTAGGAAGTATAAGATCGATGCCAGTTACTAGAAGGGGGGGGGTGAATAGCACTGTTCGGTTCGTTCTTCCTATAAGGTTAGTTGCGCAAGCGGAAATACAATAAAATAAAACTAACCAATGCTAACAAACCTATTTACGTGGTTCGGAGATGAAGACTCCTACTCCATGGCAGTTCGTGAGGTGGACGATCCCTCGATCCTTCGGCGGATCACTCCCTGGATGCCCTCCGGATAGCTCGTGTAGCTCCTTGTGGGTGGAGAAATCTCACCACAAACTCTAGTACACTTCCTGACCACCAAGACTACTAATGAGATCTAACCAAACTCATTTCTTCAAGAGCTCCCAGCCCAAATCGAGTTCTCTTTAAATAGAACTCAAGCTGGAAAACCCGCTGGCAGCCGACTGCTCCCAGGGCAGTCGACTGACCCCACTCAGATTCGACCGTTGACATACCCAATGTTCAAATTCTGGCTACTCACCAGTCGACTGGTCCAGGGTAAAATACACACTGTGAGTTTTGGCAGTCGACTGCTACATTACTAGCCGACTGCCTAGCTTACAACAGCACTCCTACTCACTCCGTTGACCCTCCTCCACGCGTGCCTTCAGTTACACTCCCTTGGCTTACCCATTGAAGTCATCTTCCATTGGCTATCGTCCCTCGGATGTGCACGCAAGCCTTCCCTTGGCTTGCCTCCATGCCACCCTTCACGTGTGCCCTTGAAGTCCACTTCCCGGCTTGCCCTTGGAGTCCTCCTCCCTCGGCTCTTGTTCCTTCATGACTTTGCTAACTCTTCACCGGCAGCCTGGACTATTGCCTTCGCACCCTTTTCGTCTTCGGCCCTCATCCCTCGGATGCACACAAGCCTCCAGCTTGTCTCCATGCCATCATTTACGTATGCATCGAAGTTCGCGCCCCTCGGCTCATCATCCCTGCTATACCAAGGTCCCTCAGGTGTTCACAAGCCTCCAGCTTATCTTCATGCAACTCTTCACCATACCGAAGTCGTCCAGCTAAGTCAACATGTGTAAACCTACAATCCTGCACACTCAATTACACATATTAGATCACAAGGAAAAACCTAACTTAAACCCTTTGTCCAAACATCAAAACACATGGTCACTCCGGACCATAGATTGCCTCAACAGGAAGAGTTAGAACTAGAATGGGAGAAGAAGTGAAGTAAGAGAGTCGTGTGAGGAAATCTTTTGGGAAGGTAGTCCTAGGATTTCGATTTCATTGTGATTCTATTTGGTGTGATATGGATAGCTAATCCCTTATCCTCTATATTCATGCCTAGTAGAAAGTTTAACCAAATATAGGCGTTACCTCACGATGGTCACACAAGAGTGTCTCCTCCTTCGGCATCCAGTGTCATTAGATAGACAAAGTAACATAGAAAGTCTAGTTAAAGAGACACCCTTTGTCACTCAAGGCACTCCGATCATACAATCTAAGTTACATAAATCATCTCTTATCATGAAATTAGGAAAATCCCATTAAGCACTAATTAAGCTCTTCCTTGTAGAAATTAGCCTCCCATTCAACAAAATGCTCACAATTGTCCGGTTAAAGGACACCCTTGTCACATAGGGCTCTCCAATCATACAATCTCAAGCATTTCCCCTACATGGAAATCATTCCGTACATCTATTTAATTAAATACTATATATAGTCACACATTTCACATAGGCATTCAATCAAACATGAATTAAGTATAAGCATATCATTGAAACATGTAGCAAGCATATCCATAAAGTTTACATCAAATGCACATCATAACTACTCCGTACATCCTCGAACTAGAAGAATCTACTCCATACACAAAGGAAGAAGGACCGAAGATATGGAAATAAGCATTTTACAATCCAAAACTCAAGAAAGAAGAAGAGATGCTTAGTCAATAGGAGCGTGGAGTCTTCGAGAACCAATCCTTCACCTCAGAGGTAGATAGATGATTGAGATGACCTTGGATCGTTAGAGAGATGGCCGGAGATGAAGAGGGGACAAGAGATGGATTCTACCAAGAGAGAAAACTTTCTCCCTAAGAAAAGGAGAGGCCTTTTTTAGCAGGGAGGCACAACCCCCCCTGCTGAGTCACATGATCGTGTCATTTGGCACGACCATGGTAGGTGGCTCTCACGGTCGTGCCAATTGGCACGACCCAAGCTTTTGACTCGCTCCGATGTTCGTCTTGCTTCGCTTTCGCTCCCTTTTTGCTCCATATCACATTCTATCAATCAAAACAAGTAAGGAGCAGATCTCCAAACAAAAGAGAGTAACATGCTGATAAAATAATATAACGGAGTGTGATAACGTAAATTACAATCAAGAAAAGTAAGTGAATGGGTGTCAATAAATGTATAAAAACATGCATAATGTATGCGCATCACTATTCACCCCTTCTAGCACTTTTATAATCCTATAGTATATAGTCAATCTCAACCTACCATGGCTTTTTACTCATCTGGTATTCAATCTACACAACCTACTAGAGCTTCTTACTTGCTTGTTTTCTTGTACACATGACTTATCAAGGCTTCATCTACTTATCTGGTATCCAATCCACTGATCTATTTGAACTTTTCACCTACTTGGTGTATGACCCGCTCATCCTACTAGAGCTTCCTCTACTTGCCAAATATTTAGTTAACCTTAACTCATTTAGACTTTTCATCTATTTTTGCTAAATGTTTATCTACCTTGACATGTTTGAACTTTTTGTCTACCAACTCCTATTGAATTTCTATATAACACTTGAAATATTTTCCTATCAAGTTTTTTTTTCACCTATACATTTGACATAACTAACTTTAAATCAATGTCATACATCAAAATATTAGTTTAATTATTTATAAACCTTCACTATGTGAATTTGGTTGATAGACTTATGAAATTCAACGAACTAATAAGTATAAAATTATCGAAGTAGACGCATGTAAAGTAAACGTGTCAATTTATTACTTCTCCATAAAAGTACCAAAGTCTTTCGCTAGTTTGTAACCGGTTTGAAATTGGACCGATTTTGAAGCAAATGATTTTCTATTATTTCATCAATTCCATAAAAATACTGAAGTAGTTGATCATATATGACTTCACATATTATATTGAATACAAAGTAATTGTTGATTACCACTTCACTAATTTAATAAATTTATGAACACCTTTAACTTCATTTTGTTTCATAAAATAGTAAAGTAAAAAAAATATTTTTCACTTCACCAAAAGTGAATAAATGTACCATAAATATTTACAAAAATTAAAATAAAATCCAACTTGCTTTTACCAAAATAAAGTGTTACAACCAACAAATGAAATCCACACATTCAAATTTGAGACATGTTTAACCAACCTTACCCAAACCTGCATACACAAATATCTAAGTACAACTCAAAAAATTATATCACAATGTATACAACCCTTATACACCTATAAGAGTAGATGAATTCATTTCTTACTTTACCATATTGAGATTGATTATAATATTGGTTCTTGATTAATGTTGCAAATAGATAAAGATTTTGTCTTAATCAAATAATAATAACAAGGATGCATTTAGATTTACAATCTTAAAAATGAAAGTTCTAGAAATATTAAGAAAAGTTTAAGGCTCAATGAAAATGAAAAATGACAAAAAAATTAACTAAAAAGATGTTCAAATCTGGCACCTTCTACATCCAATTTTAAAATTAAACAAAAATAGAATCCTTGACGCCTTTACTTTGACTATTTTTTTCAATCTAAAAGAGTAATGATATGCTGAGTGAAAAAATCAGAGTGAATGCCATAGGGAATGAGTTGGCTGCCAGCGTGTCACTGTCCAAGTCAGCGTGTGTTTAAGCCGCTAAACCCTAAAACCAAACCAAAATCCCTCCAGCGCCGATTCATTTCCCTCCCGCACGAAAACTCCACTTTCATCCTCTTCTCCACCGACGAAGAGGACTTCTCCATCTCTTCTCCACCGACACTCCTCTTCTCCACCTCTTCTCCACCGGCGAAGAGGACTTCTCCATCTCTTCTCCACCTCTTCTCCACCGGCGATCAAGGGTTTAAGCTCCTCTTCTCTGCCTCTTCTCCACCGAGCTCGTGCTGCTTTTTTCACTACTCGTGCTGTTTTTGTTCCTCTCGCCGGCACTTTCGCTGCTCGTGCTACTTTTGTTCCTCTCGCCGGCTCTTTCGCTGCTCTCGGGACGCTCCTCCATTCCTCCAGCTCCGATCCCTTCTCGCTGCTAGGGACACTATACTCGCCAAGGTTCGATTTTCATCTCCCTCTTGTTCCTCGACTTGTAATTGACTCAGCTCAGAAGTTAACTTGTCGCAAGCACATGAAAGTTGCCATATGTTCATTGAGTTTCAGACATTTTCATCATTTTTTTTTGTTCTTTCATCTTCAAAACGTATTAGTGTCCATCTACTTGGATTACAAAACCACATATGCAGATCTTTCAATTTATGAACATCTTTTGTGTCACTTTTTGTGCTCCCCTTATATATGCATGTTTCGTAGAGTAAATTGATAATATTAGTTTATGAAAACAAAGAATTATAATCAGCTTCATATTCAGTCATTGAAGAAAAAAAAATAATTGTCATTTTCTATTGAACTTCGATGAAATGGCATAATTGAAATATGCTACATTTAATGATCACTCAGTTTATTCAACCAAGTCCAATTATCTATTTCATTGTGATTTATTCAACTTGATGTATTAGCCAATGATTTGTTTGTGGATTTAAATAAAATAGAAGGAGCAAGCAAAATAAAAGTGATGATACATTCTAGTTTCCAATTTGAAAGATATTAAAATACAAAAAAAGGTTAATTGACTCAGCTCAGAATCGAGTCTTGATTGTGATTGAAGGATTTTGAAACTGTTATGGACCTATCTCATTAATTAAAATCTTTTCTGTACAACACTCATACTATTTTTCTGATGTCATTATCTCATGATTGTGACTGTAGGATTTTGAAACTGTTATGGATGATGAAACAAGTAATTCTCATTTGCCACTAAATGAAATGGAGAATGAAATGGAGATTAATTCCCAAGTGTTAGGAGTGTCATCAAGCTCAAATGCGGCTGATACTCCACAATTTGGGATGAAGTTTTCATGTGAAGAAGAAGTTCGGGAATTTTACAAATTGTATGCACAATCAGTTGGCTTTGGCATTTGTAAATTGGGGTCAAAAAAGGGAGATGATGGCAAAAAGAAGTATTTCTCATTTGGTTGCTCAAAAAACTGTATGACTGTTCCTAGGGTAAAAAATGCCTTTTATCCTAGACCTTCAAGCAAAACAAATTGCAAAGCTAAGATTAATATTATCGTTCAGAATGATGGATTATGCTTTGTTAATGGTGTCTTTCTTGATCATAATCATGCATTAAATCCAAAGAAGTCAAGACATTTTAGATGCAATCAAGTTTTAGATTCCCTAACAAAGAGGAAACTAGATTTGAATGATCAAGCAGGAATAACTTTGAGTAAGAGTTTTCATTCACTTGTTGTTGAAGCTGGTGGCTATGAAAATTTATCTTTTGATGAGAGAAAGTGTAGAAATTATATTGGCGAAACCCGTAGATTAAGACTTGGCCACGGTGATGCAAAAGCCTTAAATAATTATTTCTGTCGTATGCAAAGTAGAAACTCTAATTTCTTTTACATGATTGACGTGGATGAAGATTTTCGCATATGAAATATCTTTTGGGCTGATGAAAGAAGTAGGGCTGCTTATGATTATTTTTCTGATGTAGTTACATTTGATACTACATATCTTACGAATAGTTATGATATGCCATTTGCTCCGTTTGTTGGAGTAAATCATCATGGTGATTCTGTGTTGCTTGGTTGTGGTTTGATTTCTAATGAAGATACCGAAACATTCATTTGGTTATTCAAATCTTGGTTGACTTGCATGAGGGGGCGCGCTTCACAAGGTATTATTACCGACCAATGTAAAGCCATGGAAAATACAATTGTTGAGGTATTTCCGAACACTAATCATCGATTATGTCTTTGGCATATAATTATAAAAAAAATTCCAAGCAAGTTTGGTAGTCATGCCAACTACAAAATGATAAAGAAAGAGCTAAAGAAAGTTGTTTATAATTCTTTGACAATTGAAGATTGTGATAACAATTGGCAAAAATTTGTTGAAGCTTTTAGTTTGAAGACAAATGATTGGTTGATTTCTTTGTATGAAATTCGTCATAAGTGGATGCCTGTATATGTAAATGATAAATTTTGGGCAGGTATGTCGACAAGTCAAAGAAGTGAGAGTATGAATGCTTTTTTTGATGATTATGTTCATTCCAAAACATCTTTGAAACAGTTTCTCGAACAATATGACCATGCTTTGAAAAGCAAGATTGAAAAGGAACAACATTCTGATTTTGCTTCTTTCAATTCCATGATTCCAGTAATCAGTGGGAGTCCACTTGAAAGGTAATTTCAAAAGGTCTATACAAACAAGATTTTTAAGTTGTTTCAGGATGAAATGAGAGGTTTGATGTTTTGCAATACTTCATTTATGAGGGAAGAAGGGAATATATTATTTTTTGAAGTCGTTGAAACGGTATATGGGAAGGAGGGAGGAATTTCAAAAGATGTTTCTTATTGGGTACAATACAGTGAGTTAGAGCTTCATCTGAAGTGTTTGTGTTGCCTATTTGAGTTTCATGGCATTTTGTGTAGACATTTGATTTCTGTTCTTGTCAAAAGAAATGTGAATAATGTTTCTTGAAAATATATTTTGGACCGATGGCGCAAAGACATTAAACGTGATTATCAAGGAATCACTAATATTTATGATGATTGTTGTTCTCATGAAGAAGAAAGAAGAAGATATAATATCCTACATCCTTTGTTACATGAAGTACAGAAGCTTGGGTCAAAAAATGATCAAAGGTTACTAATTTTAACTGAGATCTTGAAAGATGCAAAAGAAAGGCTTATGAATATTGATGTCAGTGATTCCTTGGATGGTGCTCAGGCTAGTAACATGGTTCATGGCAATTCATGGATTGAGAGCCAAAAGTTTCACTCTCCATTGAAAGTAAGGTCTCGGGGACGTCCACCAAAGAAAAGAAAGCAATCCATAATTGAGCAATTTACAAAAAAGGGGAAGGCAAAGTCTTGGAAAAAGGTTTGGTTTTATACCTCAAGTAATAGTTTATATTTGTGGAAATATGCTAATTTGGTTTATGTTATGCTATGGTTTATAAAATCTGATTTAGTGTATTCTCTTTGTCTATAGTGTTCTACAGTTGTAGAAAGACAAGAAGAGTATTCAAATTTAAATCCTATGGATGATCAAAACAGTCAGAATATAAGTTTGTTGATTTTTTATTGGAATTAAGATTACTAATCTATTCAGTCTTATATTTTTAACATGATTATTTTGCTAATTTTTGTCCTTACCCCTTCTTTGTTGTAGGTTGTTTTAGAAATTGCTATTGATTCAACATTTTCACAATGCCCTTGAAAATATATATCTATGTGTGTAAGTCAAATTGCTATTGATTTTTTCTTTTTTTGCTAATTTTCAACATTTTCAAACCGCTATTAGGAACTGCTATTGTAAGTCAAACTGCTAAATTTTGTCCTTGCCCCTTGATTTTTTTTCTTTGTTTCTAATGTACATTTTCACAAACTGCTATTGATTCATTTTCACACGTCCAATCTGATGATTCATAGTATCCCCATTCATAGTATCCCCATTCAAGTTTGCTTGTTTGTTTATGTTGTAAATGGTTTGTCACCTAACAATTTGCTAATCTCTAATAATTATACTTTCTAGGCATGGTGGAGCAATTTGCTGTGGCAGATCAACATAGTCGTGGTGGAGTAGTTTTTTGTGGACCATCTGAAATGCATCTGGAATAGCTTGTAATGCCTCTGGAATGTTTGTAATGCAATTGGAATGCATCTGGAATGCAATTGGAATGCATCTGGAATAGCTTTGTAAACTGCAATTGGAATGTTTGTAATGCAACTGGAATGTTTGTAATGCAATTGTAATGCATCTGGAATAGCTTTATATTCAGTGAACTTGTGTCTGTAATTCTAATGCAACTGGAATGTTTGTAATGCAATTGTAATGCATTTGTAATAGCTTTATATTCAGTGAACTTGTGTCTGTAATTCTAATGCAACTGGAATGTTTGTAATGCAATTGTAATGCATCTGGAATAGCTTTATATTCAGTGAACTTGTGTCTGTAATTCTAATGCAACTGGAATGTTTGTAATGCAATTGTAATGCATCTGGAATAGCTTTGTATTCGGTGAACTTGTGTCTGTAATTCTAATGCAACTGGAATGTTTGTAATGCAATTGTAATGCATCTGTAATGCAACTCATCTGTAATGCAATTGTAATGCATTTGTAATGCAACTCATCTGCAATGCATCTGTAATGCAACTCATCTATAATGCATCTGTAATACAAGGTTTAGGTGAGATCTGATGGCTTATTTAGTTGATAATAAATACTAATTAACATGTATAATCTATATATTTTTTCTATCTTATGCAGAGTATCTTTGCTTAATTGGCTAGCTCCTTTGCCTTTTTTTTTCCTATCCATTTCTCGAGCATTTCTTGTAAAGACCATTTTATTTGTTAGAACTTTCCTGTGCTTGTTCCTTGCGGCATTAGATTCATTCAACTGACATCGTCGATCCGATTAAGAATACGACTAACTGATAGGATTATATTATTCCTTGATTCAAACTTCAAAGTAAGAGGACGGGTTTTCCATTTCATGCATGCGCCATGTTTTGACTTGCTTTCTTCTCCAAAACCTTAAAGTACTTCTTCTTCTTCTTCTGTCGACGTTTCAGCTGCCGTCAAACTTCTGTTCTGCAAGATAATTCCTCAATCGTTGGGTGTGCTGGCACACAAGGCATGAGAATGCATGAGACTGAGTCGCTAAAAGTTCATCGTGCAATTGTAATGCATCTGTAATGCAACTCATCTGTAAAGCACCAGCTCATCTGTAAATGCAATTCATCTGTAATGCATCTGTAATGTTTAGAATGCATCTATAATGCAATTGTCAGATATTTAAGAACAAACACCTACTTAGAGTATAAAGAAACATACTTGGCCATTGACAGATATTTAAAGATGAGTATATCAACATCTTTATGCAACATTGTACTTCATTATCAGATTTTCCAATTATGTCGATAAGCATCAACATAGAGCCATCTCTAGTCAACCTGGTTTGCCATAAGTCCCCTTTAAAGCTAAAGTAGCATCAACATAGAGCCATGACCATACACCATCCACGATAAGAATGCATAAATACAACGCCAGCAATCAAATATGTATAGAATTTTGTTCCAAATACTGCTCAAGTTTCAATGGTGTGGCCTGCAACAGCTATATGGTGTAGAATGGTCAATACCAACACTTCAGAGCATGCATACTATTTCAGAGAAGAATAACATAAATTAACACTATTAAAAACCAAAAACAATAAAGATAGCAATTATAACCTTAAAATCTCAAATTATAAATTTTAGTGAACTACATCAACCAACTTACAATCATCAACTTAAAATTACATCTGTTTTTGCATATAGAAAATTACATCAACCAACTTAAAATCATCATAATACAAGTAAATACAACTACAAAGATAGCAATTCTAAACTTCCTATTTAGTGAACATATTTCAGCACTCAACCTCATAGTAACAGTATTGTTGTTAACATCATTCACCAAATCATTATATTGAACTGCACCCTTGTAACCAGTAGATGCCTTTAATTCACTGATCTCCAATTGTAGTTTTTCGTTATCCATCTTCAAATTATTAATAATTTCTTTCGTTCTTTCTAACAATTCTGGGTCATGCCATAAGAAGAAGCCACATCCCTTTTCCTGAATTTGAAATAAATTTAATGAAAACCCAATAATTAAAAAAATCATAACATTTGATGTTACCTATGTTATTTTATCAAAAACTTACTCTAAAATTTGGACATGAAAAAAATCGTCTTCCTGGATTGGTTTCATAGAGTGGTTCTTAACCCACAATAACATAATATACAGGGAGCATCCGATTGCTCGTTATTCATGCGTTTTCGATTGAAAGATGATGACGATGAAGAGCCGGCTGTCATGAATTATCTTTCCTTTTTTTCCTGCAATATTTTTTCATCTCAAAAGGGCAGTAAGCACTCGAGAACAGCGAAAGGGCAGTAAGCTTTATGAACTACAATGAGCAGCTAAGCAAACACATTTGAATTTAAAGATTAATACAAATTTGTAAACATATATGAACTAGGAAGCTGACAAGTTGGTAAGGACAATGAACAATTAAGCAAACACATTCAAATTTAAAGATTAATACAAAATTGTAAACATATACATCAATGGTTTAAGAAGCATGCATTGAAAACTTATCCAGTATCAAATACGTTACTTAAACACACCAATTGAAGAATGTGTTCTAAATAGTAAGCTCAGAGCAACTTCTTTCATTTTTATGAGCTTCAAGCGGCGAAACCTAGATGATAAACTCCTAGTTTCTTTACCAAACAAGACCCTGCCATGGTTTGAGAAATCAAAGCACATTTCCACAGAAAAAATGAATTGAGCAAATGAAGCCAACACTAAATTGTTGCATAACAAATACAATTTCTAGAGTGCATAGTGTATGATCATAGATTTTCAATTTACTCTACGAAGCATGCCTCACTAAGTGAAATAAAATGTATAATTCTGTGCTTATGTTACAAAGTTTGTTGTTGAGTCTACCATATAACAGGATAAGCAGCAAATAAGTTGCCTAGTCTCCTAGGAGTTATTTCGGTTTAGTAAATCATATAGGTAAACAGAAAAGAGACTTTTTAACACCTGTTTATTTAGATGGAAGATATAAGGGGAGCACAAAAAGCGACACAAAAAATGTTCATAAATTGAAAGATCTGCATATGTGGTTTTGTAATCCAAGTAGATGGACACTAATACGTTTTGAAGATGAAAGAACAAAAAAAATGATGAAAATGTCTGAAACTCAATGAACATATGGCACTTTCATGTGCTTACGACAAGTTAACTTCTGAGCTAAGTCAATTACAGGTCGAGGAACAAGAGGGAGATGAAAATCGAACCTTGGCGAGTATAGTGTCCCTAGAAGCGAGAAGGGATAGGAGCTGGAGGAATGGAGGAGCGTCCCGAGAGCAGCGAAAGAGCCGGCGAGAGGAACAAAAGTAGCACGAGCAGCGAAAGTGCCGGCGAGAGGAACAAAAGCAGCACGAGCAGTGAAAAAAGCAGCACGAGCTCGGTGGAGAAGAGGCAGAGAAGAGGAGCTTAAACCCTAGATCGCCGGTGGAGAAGAGGTGGAGAAGAGGAGCGCCGGTGGAGATGAGATGGAGAAGTCCTCTTCGCCGGTGGAGAAGAGGTGGAGAAGAGGAGCGTCGGTGGAGAAGAGATGGAGAAGTCCTCTTCGTCGGTGGAGAAGAGATGGAGAAGTCCTCTTCGTCGGTGGAGAAGAGGATGAATGTGGAGTTTTCGTGCGGGAGGGAAATGAATCGGCGTTGGAGGGATTTTCGTTTGGTTTTAGGGTTTGTCGGCTTAAACACACGCTGTCTTGGACAGTGACACGCTGGCAGCCAACTCATTCCCTATGACATTCACTCTGATTTTTTCACTCAGCATATCATTACTCAATCTAAAAATAACCCAACCTTATTTTTTTTTGGCTAAGACCCACATAAAAATATGTGACTAATCATGCGTAAAGCTAAAGCAGCAGTAGTTCAGTCAATCAAATTTCAAAGCCAAAGGAACTAACATACCAAAAACTGAATGAGGTTACAAATTGTATTTTAGAGGATACAATCAACACTAGACTGCTCAATGATATTGATGACTGAATCAATTGGAACTGCAAAGCTCAATCCACCAGCTACAGCAACTTTAATAATGTTAACACCTACAACCTCACCATCAAGATTAACAAGGGTTCCTCCAGAATTTCCCTATAGAATATACATATAAGTTGAGAAGAGCAGTGGAAAGCAAGATCTGTTATTTGATTGGTATTGAAGCAATAGAAAATGGTAGAGCAAAAAATAAAAGAAAAAAAGGTATTCACTCAGATGCAATAATAACATGCTAAGTCCAGACAGAAAATGAACTCTATTTTCCTTTGAAACAAAGAATGGTCATTGATCCCGGGCCAGCTTGTGTGTAGCCTGGCTCGCCAGCCTGGCGCCGCGCCGACAGAAGATAGATTTGTGGGCTTGGGAGCCCATGGGATTTAAGGCCCGTACGAGCGGCCTGGCCTAGCTCCCTCGGGAACGCGAAGGAATAGGCCCAGGTCATCGCTTAGACCCTCTCGCGAGCAAGCCCCTGCGCTTCTCTTGGAGGGTTCCCAATCGGACGCGTGGCGTCCCACGCTCCCTGGGATCCTCTACATCAAGATAATGCCTGACTCAATCTATTACCCCTCTCGGTTTGGCTTCAAGCCGACGCGTGTCGGCCCACGCTGCTGGGGTAAGCCCGAGCCCGAGGAAGCTTTAACCAGTATATCACCAAAGGCCCTCAGTCGGCCTCATCAACCAGTGCCCTCAGTCGGCACCTTCCTTCTAGGCCCTTCGTCGGCCTCGTCAGTCTGTGCCCTCAGTTGGTACCTTCCCTCGAGGCCCTCAGTTGGCCCCAGCATACAGAACAACTACTCTCTGACACAGGACTACCAGAAGCCGTGTGTGGTCGGCGCAGGTCTAGTACTATCCCGGCTCAAACGACGAGTATCCCGCTGAGATCCTAATCTTCCTGCCACACCCTGTCCCCCCGTACTTCGACCACATACGTTGGTGTCAGGCCAAGCGCGTCTGACGGTGCCAGCCTTTAAGTTGGCAGTGCCCCTTTCCCTATTCCGGCATGCGACGCTTTACCCTGCTACATCTGAGTATGCCTCGCCTTGTCCTCACTACATGACAAAAGGTGGCAGGCGGGGCAGTAACTGTCAACTTCCCCGGCTATATAAGCCTCTCTACTCCGACGCCCGCAGGTACGTGCAATAGTGCATTCTTACTGTTCTATTGATTTCCATTCTCGAGGACTGACTTGACCGTCGGAGTGCCTTGCCAGGGACTTTTCCTGTCGGATTCTAACAGTCCCTGTCTTGCAGGTAGGGAGTGAGCTTCGTGGCCAGCCTCAGCGGTTCATGATCCCCGGAGGACCATCTTGCTCTAGGGGGGGAGCCCACCTCACTTCGCGACAGGATCAAATTTGACGCTAAAAGGAGAGACACTTTGCCTGATCGGAAGTGAAGATGGAAGATCCCAACCAAGTCATGATGGCTATCACCCGCGAGGAATATGAAGCCCTGATGGCTGCTTGCGCTCGAAGGACTCCTTAGCGGCCTTTGCAAGCCGGTAGTCAAGTGCCCCGGTTCCCAGAGTCGGTGGCACGCCGGCCTTCAGGAGGTCAAGGAAGACCCGCTCGACCTGAGGGTGGTGTTGTACCCTTTCCCGCAGCCTTCTACCGGGACCAAGGTGATGAGGCTGACTCAGCCGAGGCTTCCTCATCCAATCAGATGCATGCATCGCGGCCAGACAAGGGAATGGCCCCGACCAACCCTTCTCCTTCCATTCGGTACCCAGTCCCTTCTCCTCTTGGATCCTGGAAGATCCTGTTCCCTGCCATCTCTGTTTCTTCACGATCCCCGACTACGTGGGGGCCACCGACCTAGAGGAGCACCTAATGAAGTTCGAGAGCGCGGCTCTGCTTCATCAATATCCGGAAGGTGTCAAATGCTGAGCCTTCCTAACCACTCTCTCTGGCCCATCCCAAAGGTGGTTTGACCAACTCCTCGATGGGTCGGTCACGGGCTTTGACGAGCTCAGGAGGGTTTTCCTCCAACACTTCACTAGCAGCAGGAGGCACCACAGGATGAGCCTCAACTTGTTTGCTCTGAAGCAAGGTTCAAAGGAAACTCTCCGGACCTACATTAAGAGATTCAACGGCATGGCCCTAGATGTGCCCACAGCCACGCCCGAGGTCCTGGTTAGTGCATTTTCCCAAGGACTGTAGGAGGGGGATTTATTCCGCTCGTTGATCAGGAAGCCCCCGAAGGACTTCGACAGCCTATTGGGCAAGGCTGTCAAGTATATTAACGTGGAGGAGGCCCAGGCTGCTCGGAAAAAGGAGTCAGGCAACCCTACGACTCCCAGTCCCGCCCAGAACACTAGGTCTCTAGGTGGAACCATTCGCAGCCCACGCAGACCCATCGACCGAGTGGGAGGAGAAAGACGACATGTGCAACAAGTGGATCAAGGGTGTATCCCGATCCGATGGAAACCATACTGCACATTCCACCAGAGCCATGGCCATGCCACCGAGGAATGCCGGCAGAGGTCGGGTGTTGGCTCCGCAAGGCCAAGGGCGACAAGCGTCTCCAGGGTGTGGTTCAGGCCGAGGAGGCCGGGCCATCGACCCCGTCGTCGAAGAACTCCGAGGAAACCCCCCAGTCGCCCGCAATCTATTCCCTCAGGGGAACCGGGCTGAGGCCGAGGAAATGGAGGAGGAGCAGGCCAACCAGCAGAACGCCGTCTGAGGAGGCATAAATGTCATCTCAGGCGGGCCAACTGGAGGAGACTCCAACCGAGCCAGGAAGGCACAAGTGTGTCGGTTGGAAATTCATCAGGTTGGCACTTGTTCGGCGTAGGCAGCGGGGCCCCAGATCAGTTTCGGGCCCCAAGATCTACAAGGGCTAGAGGTCCCGCATGACGATGCTCTGGTCATCACCGCCGTCATCGCCAACTACCAAGTCCACCGAACCATCATGGACACAGGAAGCTCAGTCAACATCCTGTACAAGAAGGCATTCGGCCAGCTTCAGATAGAAATGTCCCAGCTGGATTTGGTGGCGACCCCGCTGTTTCGATTCACGGGGAATCAAGTGCATCCACTCGGCCAGGTCCGACTAGTCATTTCCCTAGGTGAGGAGCCGCTGAAGAGGACCAGATGGTTCACTTTCCTGGTGGTTGATGCTCCCTCAGCCTACAACGTCATCCTGGGCCGACCGACCCTCAACAAGTTTTGAGCCGTCGCCTCCACTGTAACGACCCGGAAAATTCTCTTAATATTTTCTTTAAAATATTAAGCATGTCTAAATAATTTTCTGAAGGATCTAGAAAATATTAGTACGAACCTTAGCCTAGAAACCCAAGGTTCTCTCATTTAAATTGAGAGAAACTAAGAACTAAGGGGCCTTATAGGGGCTTCTAGTGCCATTATTATGGGTGGTTTTAGGTAGAATTCAATATAAAAATAGATGGATTGTATCAGCCTACAACGTCATCCTGGGCCGACCGGCCCTCAACGAGTTTTGAGCCGTCGCCTCCACTGTAACGACCCGGAAAATTCTTTTAATATTTTCTTTAAAATATTAAGCATGTCTAAATAATTTTCTGAAGGATCTAGAAAATATTAGTACGAACCTTAGCCTAAAAACCCAAGGTTCTCTCATTTAAATTGAGAGAAACTAAGTACTAAGGGGCCTTATAGGGGCTTCTAGTGTCATTATTATGGGTGGTTTTAGGTAGAATTCAATATAAAAATAGATGGATTGTAATGAAAAATATTAACATAATTATGGGGGAAATTTTTAAGGAATTTTCAAAAATAATAGGAAATAAATTAAAAATAAAATAAAAAATTAGTGCATGCACCAAGGATTGAACCTTGGACCTAGTCTACAACCATGCATGCACTAACCAATTCACCTAGCAAGGGAGTACTATGAGGGAATGAAGTGGATATTAGTTAAGGTGTAGGAAATGAAGAGTCATCAAGGGAAGAGGCACCATGACTCTTCATTTACCCCTTTTCAAAATGATATAAATAGGAAAGGAAGTTACAACTTCCCTTCTCTTCTTCATTTCTTCTTCCTCCTTGCTTTGGCCGAAAATTGAAGGTGCTCTTCCCCTTGAGAAAAGTTCCACCAAGGACTCTATTTGGAAGATCTAAGGCCCCCCCCCCCTACAAGGATACAAGGACTAAGGAGAATTTAGAGACAAGGAGGTTCTCTTGTTATCTTTTATCCAAAGTTGTAAGCAAGATCAAGGAAGGTAAATCCCTCTCACCTGTGGTATGATAGCTTTCAAAGTTATATGTCATGATCTAAGTCTTATTGGCATGATATGTTGGAAAAAAAAATCCATGAAAAGGGCATGAAGGTTTCGGCCAAGGCACATCTTGGGCTAGAAATCATGTTAGAGACTTGAGTTATATTTGCAAATGGTTACCTATGATAGGTGAAGTATAAAAACATGATGTTTGAAGTTTTAGGGCCCCCTAAGAACCCCTTAGGGTTTCGGCCACTTTTAAGATTAGACATAGGTTTAATCTTCAATTCTCCAAGCATGCTTAGTATGTCTTGTTATGATATAGTATGGATGAAAGTAGTGATTTGTATAAATTTTCTATGGGTTTGTTACCCTTATGGGTTTCGGCCATGTCATGTACTAGGGCTAGGGCTTAGTGTTAAGTCCAATCAAGGGTTAAATTGGTCTTCCATGGTATGATATGCAAGGTATAGGATGTTAATCTTACCCTAGGAAAATTTTCTATGAACTTAGTTTTCTTCAAGTTTCGGCCAAGACCCCAAACTTAGGGTTTGGTTTGGGTTAGGGTCTCAAGAATGCATGTTATAAATTACCATGATGCTAGTACATTTTTAAGCATGATGTAAGGGCCTCCATGTGACTAAAATCCTAGTTGATGTGTTATATAACATGACTTTGTATGCTTGATGTTAGGTTATGTTTTAATCATGAATATTTAGATCATATGCCATGGATACATGTAATTGATGTAGAAGTAGGTTATGATAAATATAATAATGCATGAATATTGATAAATGCTTATAATGGATTTATGATTCATGAAGATATATATACATGTTTTATGATGAATGCTATGAACCCTAGTAGTAGGTGTTAGGATTATATGTAGCTTCTCATCCATGTCTTATGATGAATACTAGGATTATGTATGCTAGATAAAATATGTCATGTATGAGGTGTATGTTTATTATGTATCATGATCATGCAAGCTTGATGAACCCGGATAAGGTTATGACTAGAACCATGATTATGCATGTATGTCTTATTATGCGAATAAAGAATGATAAGTATGAATGAAAGCGATGGTTATGCCTTAAGTATGTATGATAAGTATGAATGATAAGTATGAATGATGAAGGCATAACGATGATATGAAATAAGTATGAATGATAAGTATGAATGATAAGTATGAATGATGAAGCATGCATGTTTATTTTTATGTATGAGGCTTGTACCGGACCGAAGTAAGGGTCCAAGGGATGGGCACCTTAAGAACGCCCCGGTTCTGGACTACCGACTATGTTGTCCACGGTTCTGGCACTACTGAAGCTGTGCAACATGGATGGCCACCTTAAGAAAGCCCCGATTCTAGGACTACCGACTATGCTGTCCTTACCCTAGTAGGTTGAGGCTAGCTACCTCATATTTACTTAGGGATGCGCGCTTATGATGTATGTATGTGGTACAAGCCGGGGATCCCAATGATGTTATGTTTATGTTAAGCATTTAAAAGTATGATTTTAAAACTAAGCATCCTTATGTAGTAAATGCATTTGACTCATTCATACATCCATGTTATGCATCGCGCCAAGGTAAGTATATTTTATGTTTGTGTTTATGCTCATATTTCATGTCATGTATAAGTATGCATTATGTTCATGTAAGCTAAGAATTATGTTATGATAAGTATGCCTATGTTCATGTATGCTAAGAACTATGTCATGATAAGTATGCCTTATGTTCATGTATGTTAGGAATTATGCCAAGTATAAGTATGTTCCATGTCATGTATGTATGTTTTACACTCATGTATGTTAAGATTTATGACATGTTAAGTAGGTTGTAGATCTATGGTGATGTTAGGAATCATGCTATATTAGTTGTTCATATGCTTATGACTTATGCTATGACCATGCTTATGTCTATGTTCGAAGTTATGTTATGTCAGATACTTGATATGTTTATGTTTAAGTGACGTATGGTTTTAGTGAGTAGGAAAGGGTTTTACTAAGCCTTTGTGCTTATAGTTTTATTTTCCTCGTACCGCAGATCAAGCAAGAGGCTATTAAGGGAAGCCGCAGGAGAGGCAGAAGCATGTGTGTGTGTAGCAGTGACTTGGCAAAAGATTCTCGTATTCTCACATAATGCATGTCTTGGGTGTGAAAATGTTTTCTTAAATTTGATGCTACGTTTTATGGTTATGACTAATAGATGACTTAAGACTTATGATGATTATGAATAAGTCATGGAATGGTTAAGTTATGATATGATGCCATGTATGAATGTTTCATGTGTTTAGTTGCATGGTTAAAAGCATGTTAAGAAAAAAATGTTTCCGCTGCATTAAGATGTTTTTATGCACATGTATGTTTAGCATAACGACGCCTATCTCGCCACACCACGAGGTGTGGGAAAAAGGCGGGTGTTACATCCACCTTCTACATGAAGGTTAAGTTCCCGGTTGGGGACAAGGTAGGGGAGGTCAGGGGCGACCAGAGAGTGGCCCGGAGGTGTTATGTCGACGACATCTGGGTAGAGAGTCAGAAGGCGCCACGCCCCTTCTCAGACTACAATATGGTCGAAGCATCGCCCTGGGTTGAATTGTGTGAGGACAAGGAGGAGGTCCAGCTTCTTCCCGATCGAGAGGAGGCTCGAGTCAAGATCGCCACCGGGCTGGCCGAGGAGCTGAGGGAGCCCTTGCTGGAATGCTTGGCTCGAAACCAAGACGTGTTCGCCTGGTCAGTCAAAGAGCTGAAGGGCGTTCGGCCGGAGGTGGCAGAGCATCACCTCCACGTATATCCCCACGCTCAACCTGTTAAGCAAAGAAAGCGAGACTTTAGCACCAAGCAGAATAAAGTGATCTGGGCCGAGATCGAAAAACTACTAGAGGCCGGCCACATTCGGGAGGTGCAGTTCCCCGCCTGGTTAGCCAATATAGTGTTGGTGCCCAAGCCTGACAATAAGTGGAGAGTTTAAATCGACTTCCGGGACCTCAATAAAGCATGCCCGAAAGATTGCTACCCTTTGCCCCGGATAGATCAGAAGATAGACTCAACGGCCAACAGTGAGTTCATCTCGATGCTGGATGCATACCAAGGGTATCATCAGGTACCCCTAGCCGTCGAAGATCAAGAGAAGGTCAGCTTCATCACGGCAGACAATACTTACTGTTACACCGTCATGCCGTTCGGCCTAAAGAACGCTGGGGCTACCTACCAGCGAATGATGAATACGATCTTCCGGGCTCAGAATGAGAGAAATATTGAAGTATACATGGACGACATCCTCATCAAGTCCACCCGAGCAGGAGACCTGGTAGCCGATGCTGAGGAGACGTGTCAGACACTGCGCAGGTACAAGCTTAAATTAAACCCTGCTAAGTGTCTCTTTGACGCTCGGAGCGGAAAGTTCCTTGGGACATTGTGACCGAGCGGGGCATCGAAGCCAATCCGAGCAAGGTCAAGGTCCTACTGGATATGACCCCACCAAGAAATCTCCGAGAGGCACAACGACTCACCGGACGGATTACAGCTCTGTCTCGATTCATCTCCCGGTCGGCTGAGCAAGGGTTGCTATTCTTCAAGACCCTTCGCAAGGCCACCAAATTTCAATAGGGCGCTGACTGCAATAAAGTGTTCGAGGAGCTTAAGGTGTACCTCGCCGAGTTGCCTGTACTAGCCAAGGCCGAAGTCGGAGAAATTCTGTACGCGTACTTAGTTGCCTCGTTCGACTCTGTCAGCCTGGTTTTAATCTAGCAAGAGGGGACCGAGCAATAGCCAGTGTACTTTTTTGCCTACCTACAGAAGGGAGCCGAGTGTCGCTATACGACACTAAAAAAATTGGCGTATGTGTTGTTGGGGGGTGCTCGGAGGCTCGGGCCTTACTTCCAGGTACACTCCATTGTGGTCCTGACCAACAGTAATTTGGGCCGAGTAGCCTCTAATCCGGAAGCGTCAGGATGGCTAATCAAATGGACTACCGAGTTAAGAGAATATGAAATTCAATATCAGACTCGGCCAGCCATCAAAGCCAAAGTCTTGGCAGATTTTCTAAGTGAGCTGCACTCAGAGGAGGTTGAGGAAGCTTGGCAAGTTTACGTGGATGGTCCGGTAGCCCGATCGGGCAGCGGAATTGGCATCCTGATGATATCCCCAAAAGGGGAGCAGTTGCATTTGTCGGTCTGGCTGGAATACCGAGCCACCAATAATGAGGCCGAGTATGAAGCCCTCATATCAGGACTGCAAGCTGCCAAGCTTGTGGGAGCTGCTCGGGTGATACTTTATTCCGATTCCCAGCTGGTCACCCAACAAGTCACCGGTCGATTTGAAGTCAATAGCGACTGGTTGCGGGCCTTCGTTGAAACTTATGAGAAGCTAAAAGCTGAGTTTCAGGAGGTGCAAGTCCAGAAGATTCCCCGAGAGAACAACCTCAAGGCGGACGAGTTGGCTAAATTGGTCAGCTCGGTCAGTTCTTGGGTACTGCCTCAACCGGGCGACCCAGTTCTAATGATCATGCAGATAGAGAGCCAAGCCAAGCTAGAGCTGGAATCTGAATGGAGAACTCCACTCATCACGTACCTCACAGAAGGAATTGTGCCGGCTGACTGAGAATAAGCTCGACTGCTTAAAAAGCGGGTAGTGCAGTATACCATGGTCAGCGACGTGCTCTACAAGAGGTCCTTTGCCCGACCCTTACTTAAGTGCCTGGGTGAAGAAGATGCGGACTATATATTACAGGAAATCCACATGGGCGTTTGCGGAAGCCACGCTGGAGCTCGAGCGGTAGCTCGGAAAGCATTGTTGGTCGGTTATTACTGGCCGACCTTACAGAAGGATGCGGACAAGTTGGTCTCCACTTGCTTGTCTTGCCAGAAGCACCATTTCCTCCTGCACCGACCCGTAGAGATGATCAAGGAATCAACGGTTTCCTTCTCCTTCGATCAGTGGGGCATGGACATAGTGTGGCCATTCCCAACCGCTGCAACTCAAAAGAAGTTCCTGCTTGTGGCTGTGGATTACTTGTCCAAATGGATAGAAGTTGAGGCCCTAGCACGCATCACCGAGCAGACCGTGATCAAATTCCTATGGCAGAACATCTTATGTCGATATGGAATCCTCATAAACTTGTATCAGATAATGGGAGGTAGTTCCAAGGCAGGAAGATACAAGAATGGTGCTCAGAATATGACATCAAGCAGGCCTTCACTTCCGTGGCATATCCACAAAGAAACGGTCAAGCAGAAGTGGCCAACTGAGAGATCCTGAAAGGATTCACTACAAGAAAATTGTCATATACCCACAGTAAAAAACTATAGGTAAAAGCATGAACATCGTGGGTATAGACCTCAAAAGCCTATACCCACGGGCATTCATTTCTGTCATTTTTACTATGTCTTTACCGACGATTTTTTTACCGTCAGTATATCATATAGTGACGGTACTCATTACCATCAGAAAATACCTAACGTATACCTACGGATTTAATTGTATCACTAAAGGTTTTAGTGACAGAACTAAAAACTGTCATAAATAATCACCAAGTAATTACCCACGGAAATAATTCTATCACTATATACTTTAGTGCAAAAGTCTTTTTTCCATGGGTATAACTTATAGCAATATGATTTTTAATTTTCTGTGGGTATAGATTATAGCCACTCTTTTATAAAATTTAAATTTTTCGTGGGTATAATATATAATGATTTTTTATTTTCGGTAAAAAAAATTAAAATTTCGAATTTAATTTATATATATAAGAATAACAATCATATCTTAACAAAAGGCTTCAATTATATTAAAAGTAAAACAAGTTCTACACTAATAGCTAGGTATCAATATTACAAATAAACGGAATCAAGAAAATCTAGTAGAAGTACATGTTATGCTCTCATAGCCAGTAAAATACAATTCTAAAATATGATAGACATGAATCACCAACGATTAATAAAGATGAGCACCTTCACTTCTAGTTATCACCTGTAAATTAAATTACAATAAAACATTAATATTAGTGTATGTATTTAACAAAATTAACATCAATCTTAATAAAAATTAATAAAATTAAGTACATACTAAATTATAAGTGTGGGTATATATTATTTATATCTATAGAAAAAAGGTTATAGCGACAGTAAATTATAAGTGTAGGTATACGCTACTTATAATCACAGTACAAAAAAATATAGTGACAGCAAAATATAAGTGTAGGTATAGATATCCAATACCCACAGCATTGATATCAGTCCCTATAACTTATAGTGACGATTTCATATATCTGTGATTTTATGTTATCTATACCCACAGTTTGTATATGTGTAGCTAAAGCTTACCATGGGTATATGGCAATTTTCTTGTAGTGATTAAAGATCAAACTGGATCACGCAGGGGGAACATGGGTGGATGAACTTCCCAATGTCTTATGGGCCCTGCGCACCACGCCTAAGGAAACCACGGGAAGCACGCCGTTCCAGCTGGTGTATGGAAGCGAGGTCGTAGTGCCCGTCGAGGTCGGCTGTGAGTCGGATCGACGAGCGGCCTACGATGAAGATAATGCTGAAAGGAGGGGCCTGGAGCTGGACTTGGTAGACGAGATCAGGGATAAGGCAGCCGCTCGGATGTTCGCATACCGGCAGAAAATGAAGTAGAAATATGATCGGAGGGTGTTGTCGAGAACATTTCAGGTCGGAGACCTTGTCTGGAAAAGAATCAAACCAGTCGGGGATGTCAGCAAGCTGGAACCGCAGTGGGGAGGACCTTTCAAAATCACTCAGAAGCTCGCCTCAGGAGCCTATTACTTAGAGAATGAGTAAGGGAAGAGGTTGGATCGACCATGGAGCGCGATCCACCTCCAACCCTATCGAGAGTCCGAGTGATAATACGAATGTACCGCCTGACGGCAATTATAGTGGAAATACGCAGTTCTCACTCAACCTGCAGGTATTTCACAGCGGGCTTAGCTCCCGTGCACTCCTCGGATCGGCCCTCAGTCGGACGCGTGGCGACCCACGCTCCCTGAGTCTTGCCCGACTGAGTGCCCAGACTCTTGCCACGCTAGCAAGTTATAAGCGGACCAGCTTCCGTGCCTCACTCGGTTTAGTGTCTCTGATCGGACATGTGGCGGCCCACGCTCCTGAGAATTGGCCTGAACCAGTGTCCATACTCTCATCTCTGCACGAGTTATAATTGGGATTTTCTCCGATCCGCCCCTCGGATCGACCCTCAGTCGGACGCGTGGCAACCCACGCTCCCTGAGTCTTGCCCGACCGAGTGCCCAGACTCTTGCCTCGCCAGCAAGTTATAAGCAGACCAGCTTCCATGCTCCACTCGGTTCAGTGTCTCCGATCGGACGCATGGCGGCCCACACTACTGAGAATCGACCTGAACCAGTATCCAGACTCTCATCTCCGCACGTGTTATAATCGGGATCCGCTCCCATCCGCCCCTCGGATCGGCCCTCAGTCGGACGTATGGCGACCCACGCTCCCTGAGTCTTGCCCGACCGAGTGCCCAGACTCTTGCCTCGCCAGCAAGTTATAAGCGGACTAGCTTTTGTGCTCCACTCGGTTCAGTGTCTCTGATCAGACCCGTGGCAGCCCACGCTCCTGAGAATCGGCTTGAACCAGTGTCCAGACTCTCATCTCCGCACGAGTTATAATCGGGATACGCTCCCATCCGCTCCTCGGATCGGCCCTCAGTCGGACGCGTGGCAACCCACGCTCCCTGAGTCTTGCCCGACCGAGTGCCCAGACTCTTGCCTCGCTAGCAAGTCTTACCCTGAGTCTTGCCCGATCGAGCTTGGGATAGCTACTGAAATGACGGACCACATATGCGGGTCGAACATTCGCGAAGAGGGGAGGCATGCTCCTCGTTGCTCGGGAGGCAAATAGCTAGTGCATACGTGGCCCTGGTCATTAAAGCCTCAATTAAGGGATGGATACGCGATGATTCTGTGAGGGGAAGGCGAAAAGACGTTTAGCGAAGGGTCGGGTGGGTCGCTGGCTCAGAATCGGCTGTAGGAACTAGTTGCAAGTGCCGACCACTCAGATGCGCCAAGCTCAGGCAGTGATGATAGTCCAGTCAGTCGGACTCATCGCCTCCTTTGACTAGATTCGAGGGGGATGCTTATGATCCCGGGCCAGCTTGCGTGTAGCCTGGCCCGGCAGCCTGGCGCCACGTCGGCAGAAGATAGATTTAAGGCCCGTACAAGCGGCCTAGCCTAGCTCCCCCAGGAATGAGAAGGGATAGGCCCAGGTCATCGCTTAGACCCTCTCGCGGGCAAGCCCCCGCGCTTCTCTTGGAGGGTTCCCAGTCGGATGTGTGGCGTCCCACGCTCCCTGGGATCCTCTACATCTAGATGATGCCTAACTCAATCTATTACCCCTCTTGGTTTGGCTCCCAGCCGACGCGTGGTGGCCCACGCTCCTGGGGTAAGCCCGAGCTCGAGGAAGCTATAACCAGTATATCTGTAACGCCTGCTTTTTTTTCTTTCCATAAGCGGCGTTACGTTAACATGGGTAGGGCAAGTAGACATCATAAGGCATCGGACTCATTTTAACTTTACTCATACATGCCCTACAACCATTCTTAACATAATGACATGGGAACTTGGCATATTGACTTCATACTTAAGCATCATATCATGTCATACTTAACATCACATCATAGAGTTCCATAAGTCATTATTCAAGCATATAAGTAACCAAGGTAAAGTTATAGCATAAACGGTAAACATATAGTTTCCTGGGCCAAGTCACTACCACACACATGCGTTCTTGCCCTCCTGCTGCTTCCTCATTGTCCCCTTGAATGATCTGCGGTATAAGGAAATAAGACTATAAGCACACGGGCTTAGTAAGACTCATTCCTACTCACAAAAACCATTCGGCATTTCATAATGAGCACATGAAACCTTAACATACTTAGTGCTCTACTTAGAACATAACAACTTGAATCACTTATCATTTACTTGACATGGCATGAACATAAACGTAAGTGAACAGTCCTAGCATGGCATGAGACATGGCATAAACGTAAACATAGTAAACATTCTAAGCATGGCATGCTACATGGCATAAACATAAACATAATAAACATTCCCAGCATGGCATAATACATGGTATAAACATAACATAATAAACATTCCTAACATGGCATAATACATGGTATAAACATGTCTATAAAGTGTAAACCAACCCGTATAGCATAAACATAGGCATACTTCCTATCATAGCATATGAGCATCTTCTCAACATAATCATGACATAGATCATTTACTCTTAGGCATATTTCTTAACATGAAGCGTAAGCATAAAATCTTATTAGCATAGCATAATGCATAACATGAATGAATGCATGAGTGGAATGCATATATATAAGGATGCTTAACTTTTAAAACATACTTTTAAATGTTTAAACATAATCATCATATCATTGGGGTCCCCGACTTGTACCACATACATACATCATAAGCGCGCATCCCTAGCAAATCTGAGGTAGCGAGCCCCGACCTACTAGGGTAAGGACAGCATAGTCGGTAGTCCCCGAACCGAGGCGTTCTTAAGGAGCCCATCCCTGTTGCACAGCTCCGGTAGTGCCAGAACCGTGGGCAGCATAGTCGGTAGTCCATAACCGGGGCGTTCTTAAGGTGCCCATCCCTTGGACCCATACTTCGGTCCGGTACAAGCTCATTCATAAAGTAAAATACTTTACATGTTTCATCATTCATAAGACCTTCATAGCATAACCATGTTACATAAAGCATGACTTAACACATGCTTGTCCTTTCATTGTTCATACTTATTGCATACCATCATGATGCCTGGAAGGCATGGGCATTATCTTCATTCATAAACATGGTATGCATCTTCTTTCATAAACATGTCATGCATCTTTATTCATTCAACATGGCATGCATTATTATTCATACAACATGGCACACATCTTCATACATAAAACATGGCATGCATACCTAAACATCATTCCTATTCCTAGTACTTGCATGATCATAACATATAAGGTAAGCATTGCATCGAACATGACATGTTTTCATAAATATTTATCCTACTACATAGAGCTTGTATGATCATGATACATAAGGTAAACATTGCATTCCTTGCCTAAGCATGGTATCTATCTCAAGCATGCATAGGTAGGATTTCCATAACATTCTATCTACCATTCAAGTACATGGCATAAAACATAAGACATTCATAATAAACCCTATTAAGCATGACATCCAATCATAACATACAACATAAAACATGGCGCTTAAGTTTAGGGTTATAGGTAACATGATTTCTACCACATGCTTGAACCTATACATATATATACTTCATGGTAAGCATAAACCATCATCCTTCGAACCCTAACTCCACCCCAAACCCTAGATACATGGCTTGGCCGAAACCTATAAGGAGGAGTTCCATCAATTCCATAAACATGTAAGATAGCATAAGGTAAAGGAACAACCATACATCATCTATGAGACCATAGGAAGCCATTAGGGCTCATGATTAGGGTTAACCCTAACCCTTAGCCCTTCTTCCTAGGGCTGGCCGAAACCTATAAGGCCATGGGTGCATGGAAAAATTCCATTAAAACCCCCAATCAACCATTAAACATCAACTATACCACCATAGGGGCCATTGGGGCCCTTACTTGAAGTAAGTCCTAACTTTTTGCCCTATTATCAATCTTGGCCGAAACTTGTGTCTCTAGGCCATGTGAAAATTCACATAAATCATCCTCCATCTCCCTTATATCATGATAATACACAAAGTACATACTTGAAGGGTTAAAACCAACCCTAGCCATGAAATCCTTGGATAGTCCCAAGCCCTAAAGGGTCTTAGGGTACTCCAAAAATTCCCCAAAAATTATATTTATTCTCTAAACATTATAAGAACACATTAGAAACATGATTGAGATTTTTAGCATCCTCATGGACCCAAAAGTCCTTGGTGGCCGAAACCCTTAGGACTAGGGTTCTTGGTTTTTTTCTTTCAACATCAATCCCAAAAACCAACCATTATATTATGCTAAACATAAGGAACTATTATACCACAGGTGAGGGAGTCTTACCTTGGTTGATCTTGATTTTTAGACATTAAAAGAGAAGGAAATTGTAAATCCCTTGGACACTTGAACCCTCTTGCCCTTGTAGCCTTGGAAAACCTTTAGATCTTGGTGATGAGACCTTCTTGTGGAGCTTTTCCAAGGGAGAACCTCTCCTTGAGGTTTCGGCTAGGGTGAGGGAGGAGGAGGAAGAAAAATGAAATTGATGGAAGGAAGAAGGTAACTCCCAAACCCCCTTCTTTATAACACATTAAGGAGGGTAAGTGAAGAGTCATGGTGTCTTTTCCTCTTCCCTTAAGCCTTAACCAAACTCCATTTCATTTCCTCATAGCACTCCCTTGCTAGGTGAATTGGTTAGAGCATGCATGGTTATACAAGAGGTCCAAGGTTCAATCCTTGGTCCATGCACCTTATTTTTATTTTATTTTTCCTTTTATTTTCTATTATTTTCCCTAAAATTCTAAAAATTCTCTAAAAATTCTCCCATAATTATGTTAATATTTCTCATTAAAACCCCTTTATATTTATATTAATTTCTACCTAAAATTCTCCAATAATTATGGTACTAAAAAGCCCATATAAGGATCATTAGTACTTAGTTTTCTCAATTTAAATGAGAAAATATGGATTTCTAGGCCAAATTTTGTATTAATATTTCTAGGTCCCTCAGAAAATTATCTAGACATGCTCAATATTTTAAGAAAATATTAAGAGAATTTTCCGGGTCGTTACAATATCACCAAAGGCCCTCAGTCGGCCTCATCAACCAGTGCCCTCAGTCGGCACCTTCCTCCTAGGCCCTCCGTCGGCCTCGTCAATCTGTGCCCTCAGTCGGCACCTTCCTGTTGGTGCAGAAATACACCTAAGTCAAACCTGTGTTTTGATAATGGCAACATAGTGTTGGTGCAGAAGGCACCAAAGTCTAACTTGTGTTTTGATAATGGCAACATAAGTCAAAAGTTAAGTCTTACTTGTTTTCTAACAAGTTATTCTAGTGTGCAGTATCCAAGCCCTAGCGAAGGACTGCTAGGCAACTGGCGAAGGACTGCCAGTATTAAAGCCCTAGCGAAGGACTGCTAGGCAACTGGCGAAGGACTGCCAGCATCCAAGACCTGACAAAGGACCGTCAGGCAAAAGTCCAACCAGAGGAGCGGTTGGCATCAGGTAAATTCTCCCGAGAGGAGTAGGTGAGGACGCGTTCCCCGTCGAGGGAACAGTAGGCGTCGGTTCGACCTAGGGCTCCATTTTGGAGACCAAAGTCAGAACCAAGACAGCTAAGGCTGTATAAATCTAATAATTTATTATGTTATTGTGTTTTGGACTAACCCTGGATGCAGGACCGAAGGAACGTGAGTCTGCAGCTCAGAGTGCCTCAAAGGAGTAAGGCAACTACTGACCAGGACGCCCGGAGTGTCCCGGGCGCCCCCAAGGTGAACACAAACACACAATCAAAAAGTGCGCTTCGACAGTACAAGATGCGGGCGCCCCCGTGCTTCCGAGCGCCCCCTCTGCTCCCGGGCGCCCCCTGCTCTGCGGGCGCCCCCAGGCTCGTACATCGAACCAGAAGCCTTCGAAGCCAAGAGATAAGGCTTGACCCGGTCAATCCGAGCGCCCCGAACGACCCGGGCGCCCCGGTCAAAGCGGATCCAGAGGATCAGACGCGACCGAGGTTTGTGCGGATCAAAAGCCACGTGGGGGCGCCCCCGACGTCCCGGGCGCTCCCTAGCCCTATATAAAGGGCCCTCGACCCCAGGCTTCAATAATCACTTCTTCCAACGTCTCAAAGTTCTTCTACGCTCGCGCCTTGCTCCGGAAACGCTTCATCTCGAGCTGACGACGTCCTGCTGCCCCGAAAGAGTCGACCTACTCCGGGCGTCGGTAAAAAGAAGAGCGTATTTTTTATTTAATATTTTATTACACTTAATCTTGTAAATCAAATTGTGTAACTTATTTGCGCCAAATATAGAATTGCCCAAAGTAAACGGTCAACGACCGTGGGCCTTGGAGTAGGAGTCGACACAGGCTCCGAACCAAGTAAATCGATTGCGTCTCTGTGTCTTTTCTTTAATTTCCGCTGCGTACCTACTCTTACTCAAATCCGAAAGTTTTCCGATATTCACCCCCCCCCCTCTATCGGCTTTCTCGATCCAACAAGTGGTATCAGAGCGGCGAATTCAAACTTGGTGCAGCCACCAGTTTGAAATATTTTTTTCAGATTTTTTTAAATTTAATTAATTTTTATTATTATCTTTATCCCGCACTGCTAATCCAAGACCAAGTCTTGGGACACTTTTTTTTTGTAAAATTTCCTCTTACAGAACAAATGTCTATGCAAGAGGGATTCAGCACCGCTAGACCTCCACTCTTCAGTGGAGAAGACTTTTCCTACTGGAAAAGTCACATGGAGGTCCACTTGAAAACTCAAGTGGACATGTGGATCATTATCCAGTCCGGTCTGGAGATCCCCCGAAATGCAGAAGGACTTCCACAAAGCTACTCGGAGTGGGACAACACTCTAAAGCGCAAGATAGAAGCCGACGCAAAAGCAACACAAACCCTACAATGCGGGCTGACAAAGGAAGAGCTGAACCGAGTGGGCCCCTTCAACAGTGCAAAAGAGCTATGGACAAAACTGATCGAGCTGCACGAAGGGACTTCGGACACCAGGATCAGCAAAAGGGATCTGCTACTGAATAAACTCTACACTATCAAGATGGCCGACAATGAAACAGCAGCCCAGCTCCACGCACGAATCCAGGAGGTAATGAACGGTCTTCACTCAATAGGCCACAAGGTTGAAAACCGTGACCTAATAAGGTATACTCTAAACGCCTTTCCTAGAAACACCTTGTGGGCATCTATGGTAGATGCATACAAGGTCTCTAGAGATCTTTCTAAAATAAAACTAGATGAATTATTTTCTGAACTAGAACTGCACGAACAGACTAACACCAATTCGGTCGAAAAAGGTATCGCTTTCATTGCAGGTAAAAATCTAAAGACAACGAAAAAGAAAACTGAACCTGAACCCGAGTCTGACACAGACTCAGAAGATGAAGAAGGAGATCAAACTAAACTGGTCCGCCTCGCTCGAAGCTACTATAAGGAGCTGAAGAACCGAACCAACAAACGAAAAACCGACCGAAGAAAAGACGAACCAGCCGAAACCACGAACAAGCCTAATGTAACCTGCTACGAGTGCAAGAAGAAGGGCCACTACAAGACAGAGTGTCCAAATCTGAAAGAGTCCAAGAAGACGAAAAGAAAGAAGGCGCTCCAAGCAACCTGGGACGAGTCTTCCTCTGAAGAAGAGACAGAGGCACCCCAGTCCAATCTCCTAGCTCTGACCGCCTCAGTCGAGACCGAGTCAGAATTAGAACAAGAGGACGGCGAGCTGACATTCACAGAAGACGGAGAAATAAAGGTAACTGGTTTTAACAGATTACAGTTAACTGAATTGATTTCTTTTCTTTCTCGTGATTTGGCAAAAGCCAAACTCCGGGTCGAATCCCTCCGACAGGAAGTAAAACTCCTGAAAGAGGGAGCTGACTCTAAACCCTCAACCGAGAAGGTTCAGGAAGGAACTCCCACTCAAGTTGAAAAACTTGAAAAGGAAAACTCCTCCCTGAAAACTCAGGTTAAGGATCTTAGATCAGCCCTAGAACGATTCACTTCTGGTTCCAAAAATCTTGACATGATTCTTGGGAAACAGAAGTCCGTTCTAAATCGATCTAGACTTGGCTACCGAACCAAATCCCGACAAAGATCGTATTTGGCTGTACTGAATCAGTCCAGAGGCAAAATCAGTATTGGATCCCCAAGGACAAGATTCACATCTTGCCTAACCATCACCGTGGCTTTAGTCCAGGGGGAGCCAAACTGAAAACTATTTTCATTATTAGATAAATTTGTAGTTCTTGATTGAAATTGCTTGTTTGATTGTCTATTTAATTTCTACAATTTACCATGCTTAGACTTAGGTTAGTTTAAGGACTAAACAAACTTAGCTGAAATTTGACAACATAGTATTGGGTAGAGGTGAGATGATAGTACGTTAGGGAAACCAATTCTAATAAGATCAAGTTCACTTGGTCTCTTTAGACTGGTGAAACTAGCCGAAGCTACCGATCCAAAACTCAAACTAGTTAGACCAGAAATTTTTCAAATAATAATCTTGAAAATGAAATTTCATTAAAAGGCTTTGTCAAGGAAAGGGTGGATGATCCCATAAGGCTACGGCCAAAGAAGGCCTAGTGCCTCGCCAAGACCTGGAAGCCAATTTCTGAAATTCAAATTCAAATTATTTTTGTCAAATTCGAATCTAGCACAAAAATTCAGTTATTTGTAGATTTAAACTTCTTTTAAATTTCTTTTTCCCAAACTTAATCAAATTTTTCAAAATAATTCTTCTAATCTAAAACCTGTCTCACGAAACCTATAAGGTTAACGTGATTGAAAACCCTAGATTTGGGTGAGACAGACTAGGCAGTGAAACTCAATTTAAGCTATTCCTGATTCTAATTGGATCCAAATCAAGAAAATTCTTTATGTGTAGGAACATAAAGATTTGGACCAATGGATGTTGGATAGCGGTTGCTCCAGACACATGACTGGAGATAAATTGAAGTTCATCAAACTCAAACTCAAAAACCTAGGCTCAGTGGCATTTGGCAATAATGCCACACTAAAGGTAATTGGGTCAGGTAACATTGAGCTTAAATCTGATTTCATTATTAAGAAAGTTCTATTGGTTGAAAACTTTAATTTTAACTTGCTTAGCATAAGTCAGTTATGTGATTCTGGTTATAAAGTTACTTTCAACAGTTCCAACTGCCTAATTAAAAATGAACAAGACTCAGAAATCATACTTAAGGGCACTAGGAAAAACAATGTATACACTATAAATCTTCCTATTATACCCAAATGTATGTTAACACAATTAGAACAATCAAACCTCTGGCATAGAAGATTAGGACATACCAATTTGAGAACCATCTCAAAAATTACCCAACTTGGCTTAATCAAAGGTATCCCCAACATCAAAAATAATGAAAACCTAAAATGTGAATCATGTAATCAAGGTAAGCAAACCAAATCCAATCACAAACTAATTCAATCTGATTTAACTCAAACCACACTTGAGCTTCTGCACCTTGACCTATTTGATTCACATGGAGCCAAGTCACTAAGCGGGAACCGATACTGCTTAGTAATAGTTGATGATTACTCTAGATTTACCTGGGTTAGGTTCCTAAAAACCAAAGATGAAACCCTAAATCTATTTACTGAATTTTGTAAACTAATTGAAAATCAAAATGACACTAAAATTAAAAGACTTAGGAGTGATCACGGGGGAGAATTTGAAAATCAAAAATTTGATGAATTCTTTAAGGTAAATGGGTATTTACATGAATTTTCATGTCCTAGAACCCCCCAACAAAATGGGATAGTTGAGCGAAGGAATAGAACACTACAAGAAGCCGCTAGGGCTATGCTCAACGAGTTTAAACTAGCAAACCAATTCTGGGCAGAAGCAACTAGTACAGCCTGTTATATCCAAAATAGGGTTTTGATTAATAAGCGACACAACAAAACCCCCTATGAACTGTACTACCATAGACTCCCAAACCTACACTACCTAAGAGTCATTGGATGCAAAGTTCATATCCTAAACACCAAAGACTATTTAGGAAAATTTCAATCCAAGTCAAACCCAGGCATTTTTCTAGGGTATTCAACCACAAGTAGAGCCTATAGAGTTTACAACAAACAAACTAAGAAAATTGAAGAAACAACCAACTTAATTTTTGATGAAGAAATCAATTCAAATTCTAATAATCCAGAACCAATTTCATCAAACTCTGACCAAGAAAATGAACAACTAATTGAACCCTTAAATGAACTAACTATTGAACCAATTAATGAACCAAGAATCGAACCACCAAATGAACCAGTCCAAAGAGTCGAACCAAATAGTGAACCTAACCAACCAGCCGGACCTGAGGCTGAACCAAGCTCTAGAAGAACAAAGAAACCCAGACTTAGTCACCCAACCGATCAAATTATGGGTGATCCAACTCTAGGAATAAGGACTAGGTCCTCCTATAGAAACCTCAGTCAAATAGCTATGATATCAAAAATAGAACCCAAAACTATAGATGAAGCCCTTCCTGACCCTGACTGGATCATAGCGATGCAAGAAGAATTGGCCCAATTTGAGAGGAACCAAGTCTGGGAACTAGTGCCTAAACCTGAAGATAAATCCATCATAGATACTAAGTGGGTCTTTAGGAACAAGCTAAATGATCAAGGAGAAATAGTCAGAAATAAAGTCCGCTTAGTAGCTAAGGGATTCAGCCAAGTAGAGGGACTAGACTATGACGAAACATATGCTCCAGTAGCCAGACTTGAGTCCATTAGAATGTTATTGGCCTTTGCATCCCATAAAGGATTCAAATTATATCAAATAGATGTAAAGTCAGCCTTTTTAAATGGATTTATTAAAGAAGAAGTTTATGTAGGGCAACCCCCCGGGTTTGAGGACTTAGACAAACCTAACCACGTCTACAAACTAACTAAAGCCCTATATGGGCTAAAACAAGCACCTAGGGCCTGGTATAAACGATTATCAACCTATTTAACTTCTAAAGAGTTTAAACAAGGCCAAATTGACTCAACATTATTTATTAAAACCCTAGGAAAAGATATATTTATTGCCCAAATTTACGTAGATGACATAATCTTTGGATCCACCAACACCAACTTTCTAAAAGAATTTGTCAAGATAATGGAAGATGAATTTGAAATGAGCTTAGTTGGTGAGCTTACATTCTTCCTAGGACTACAAATCAAACAAACTAGGGATGGTAACTATGTTCATCAATTCAAATATGCTAAAGAATTAATAAAGAAATTTAAAATGGACAACTCTAAAAGCATAAGTACCCCCATGGCCACTAATGTAAAAATAGATAGTGACCCTGATGGTAAACCTGTGGACCTTAAGCTTTATAGGAGTATGATAGGTAGCCTATTGTACCTTACAGCCAGCAGACCTGATATTATTTTTGCTGCAGGGATGTGTGCTAGATACCAAACCTGTGCTAAGGAAACGCACTTAGTAGCCCTAAAACGAATACTAAGATATGTAAAGGGCACCCTAAATATAGGGATTTGGTATCCTAGGACCTCAACTTTTAATTTAACAGGATACACAGATTCTGACTATGCAGGCTGTAAGTTAGATAGAAAGAGCACAAGTGGTAGCTGCCAACTATTAGGACAAAGTCTAGTTAGTTGGTGCAGCAGAAAACAACACTGTGTGGCTCTATCCACAACTGAAGCTGAGTATGTGGCATTAGGAGAATGTGTTGCACAACTTTTATGGATGATGCACACACTTAAAGATTTCCAGCTCAACTACACCCAAACTCAAGTATTTATTGACAATATAAGTTCAATTAATTTAACTAAGAACCCAATTCAACACTCCAGAACCAAACATATAGAAGTCAAACATCATTTTGTAAGAGACCATGTAGCCAGGGGTGAAATAGCACTTAAGCATA
This sequence comes from Boesenbergia rotunda, assembly GCA_024364735.1. NCBI lineage: Eukaryota > Viridiplantae > Streptophyta > Magnoliopsida > Zingiberales > Zingiberaceae > Boesenbergia > Boesenbergia rotunda. Next base: position 145,562 of record JAGFNQ010007293.1, on the reverse strand, counting down.
TTGACTCTAAATCCAACCTAGCTGATATATTCACAAAACCCTTACCTGAATCTGAGTTCAGTTCACTAAGAAGGCAGTTAGGATTGTGTTCTGTAGAATAGTTTAATTCAATTGTTTTTACTCTACTTGATTTCAAAAATAAGTTTTCTAAAATTAGAATTTTGAAAAAAAAACTGTGTTATTTAAATTTCAAAATCAGTTTTCAGTTTCAACTTAGCTTTATTTCAAAAATCAATTTTAAAATCTTTTCGACTTAGTTTTATATTTATTTTAAAACTATCCCCTTCAAAACTAGGTTTTTTTTCGAAAATGGACTTAGCCTAGGCTTTAACCCTAGAACTGCATGCACCTATAGACTTAGAAGCCAGCATCTCACAAGCACCTTAGGGTACTTTTGATTGATAACCTAGAAAAGGGTGAGATGCTTAGGTCTTTGCCTCAATTCAAGATGCTTTAAGTCAGTGCATCTGCAGAAATTGGGGCACTAAATACAACTTACATAGCAATCAAGTTAAGTGTCAAGTTTAGAAAATCTAACTTGAACAAAAACACTTAAACTTGACTAACTCTAGCAAAAACTACTGTTTATAACAGTTAGTAAGTAGCTAATTGGGTTAGACAGGCCCCTACAGAGAGAATTGATTAATTTAGTGTAAATTTAATTATGAATTGATTCGGTACAGCAAAAATTTTAATTATTTCCTTTATTTATGCTGTATTTATTTGTTTTGATATATGGCAAAGGGGGAGAGATAGGAAAGGAGAGAGAAAAATTCTTTTTTCAAAACTTCTACTTAAGCTTTCAAAATTTTGATAAGTACTTAAGCTTTCAAAACTTCTACTTAAGTTTTCAAAATTTTGCTAAGAATCTTAACTCTATCCTTTATGCAAAAAGTATTCAAAAGTTTAACTTTTTGAAAAATACTTAAGCTTTCAAAACTTCTACTTAAGCTTTCAAAATTTTGATAAATACTTAAGCTTTCAAAACTTCTACATAAGCTTTTAAAATTTTGATAAGTACTTAAGCTTTCAAAACTTCTACTTAAGTTTTCAAAATTTTGCTAAGTATTTAAGTCTTTCAAAAATATCTACTTAAGCTTTCAAAATTAACTAACTACTCAAGTTTTTCAAAGCTAACACTTTCAAATCTTTGAGTACCTTGAAACTTAAAAGCCTCAAACTTTTTAAGTACTCAAAAATCATGTTTCAAAAATTTCCTATATACTTTTTAAAAGTACCTAAAACTTAGGTTTTCAAAAGTGCAAGTTTTTTACCCCACAAATTTTTGAAACATCTAGGCGGAGATCCCTTCCAGGGGGAGGGAACAAAACTTTAACTTTTTCATGCTTGATTAAACTTAACTTTTTGAACTAGGGTTGCCATAAATCAAAAAGGGGGAGATTGTTGGTGCAGAAGGCACCAAAGTCTAACTTGTGTTTTGATAATGGCAACATAGGTCAAAAGTTAAGTCTTACTTGTTTTCTAACAAGTTATTCTAGTGTGTAGTATCCAAGCCCTAGCGAAGGACTGCTAGGCAACTGGCGAAGGACTGCCAGTATTAAAGCCCTAGCGAAGGACTGCTAGGCAACTGGCGAAGGACTGTCAGCATCCAAGACCTGACAAAGGACCGTCAGGCAAAAGTCCAACCAAAGGAGCGGTTGGCATCAGGTAAATTCTCCCGAGAGGAGTAGGTGAGGACGCGTTCCCCGTCGAGGGAACAGTAGGCGTCGGTTCGACCTAGGGCTCCATTTTGGAGACCAAAGTCAGAACCAAGACAGCTAAGGCTGTATAAATCTAATAATTTATTATGTTATTGTGTTTTGGACTAACCCTGGATGCAGGACCGAAGGAACGTGAGTCTGCAGCTCAGAGTGCCTCAAAGGAGTAAGGCAACTGCTGACCAGGGCGCCCGGAGTGTCCCGAGCGCCCCCAAGGTGAACACAAACACACAATCAAAAAGTGGGCTTCGACAGTACAAGATGCGGGCGCCCCCGTGCTTCCGGGCGCCCCCTCTGCTCCCGGGCGCCCCCTGCTCTGCGGGCGCCCCCAGGCTCGTACATCGAACCAGAAGCCTTCGAAGCCAAGAGATAAGGCTTGACCCGGTCAATCCGGGCGCCCCGAACGACCCGGGCGCCCCGGTCAAAGCGGATCCAGAGGATCAGACGCGACCGAGGTTTGTGCGGATCAAAAGCCACGTGGGGGCGCCCCCGACGTCCCGGGCGCCCCCTAGCCGTATATAAAGGGCCCTCGACCCCAGGCTTCAATAATCACTTCTTCCAACGTCTCAAAGTTCTTCTACGCTCGCGCCTTGCTCCGGAAACGCTTCACCTCGAGCTGACGACGTCCTGCTGCCCTGAAAGAGTCGACCTACTCCGGACGTCGGTAAAAAGAAGAGCGTATTTTTTATTTAATATTTTATTGCACTTAATCTTGTAAATCAAATTGTGTAACTTATTTGCGCCAAATATAGAATTGCCCAAAGTAAACGGTCAACGACCGTGGGCCTTGGAGTAGGAGTCGACACAGGCTCCGAACCAAGTAAATCGATTGCGTCTCTGTGTCTTTTCTTTAATTTCCGCTGCGTACCTACTCTTACTCAAATCCGAAAGTTTTTCAATATTCACCCCCCCCTCTATCGGCTTTCTCGATCCAACACACAGGTCAAAAGTTAAGTTTTTCTTGTTTTCTAACATGTTAATCAAGTGTGCAAGAAAAGCCCTAGCGAAGGACTGCTATGCACTGACAAAGGAATGCCAGGAAAGAAAGCCCTAGCAAAGGATTGCTAGGCAACTGGCGAAGGACTGCCAGCATCAAGCCCTAGGGAAGGACTGCTAGGCACTGGCGAAGGACTGCCAGCAACGAAGCCCTAGCGAAGGACTGCTAGGCAACTGGCGAAGGACTGCCAGTTTACAAGACCTGACAAAGGACCGTCAGGCAAAAGTCCAACCAAAGGAACGGTTGGCATCAAGTAAATTCTCCCGAGAGGAGTAGGTGAGGACGCGTTCCCCGTCGAGGGAACAGTAGGCGTCGGTTCGACCTAGGACTCCATTTTCGAGACCAAAGTCAGAACCAAGATAGCTAAGGCTGTATGAACAAATAAATATTTTATTGCATTGTGTTTTGGACTAACCCTGGATGCAGGACCGAAGGAACGTGTGTCTGCAGCTCAGAAAGCCTCAAAGGAGAGAGGCAAAGGCTGAGTAGGGCGCCCGGAGTGTCCCGGGCGCCCCCAAGGTACATACAAAACACATCAAAAGAAGATGGGTTCGAAAAGCTGCTGGGCGGGGCGACCCCGTGCTCCTGGGCGCCCCCACTGCTCCCGGGCGCCCCTGCGCTGTGGGCGCCCCCATGCGCTTACTTCGAACTAAGAAGCCATCAAAGCCAAGAAGAGAGAACTTTGACCCGGTCAATGCGGGCGCCCCGAGCGCTTCGGGCGCCCCGGTCAAAGCGGATCCAGAGGATAGACGCTGACCGAGATCTGTGCGGATCAAAGGCCACGTGGGGGGCGCCCCCGACGTCCCGGGCGCCCCCTAGCCCTATATAAAGGGCCCTCGACCCCAGGCTTCAATAATCAATTCTCTCAACGCCTCAAAGCTCTTCTACGCTCATGTCTTGCTCCAGAAACGCTTCACCTCGAGCCGACGACGTCCCGCTGCCCCGAAAGAGTCGACCTACTCCGGACGTCGGTAAAGAAGAGCGTACTTAATTTATTATATTTTATTGCACTCATTTTGTAATTAAATTGTGTAATCTATTTGCGCGAATATAGAATTGCCCAAAGTAAACGGTCAACGACCGTGGGCCTTGGAGTAGGAGTCGACACAGGCTCCGAACCAAGTAAAAACCACTGTGTCATTGTGCTGTGTCTCTTATTTTTATTTCCGCTGTGCACTTACTCTTAGTTTTCCGAAAAAGAACGATTTCCGATATTCACCCCTCCCTCTATCGGTTTTCACGATCCAACAAGTGGTATAAGAGCAGGGTTTTTCAAACTTGGTGCAACCACCAGTTTGAATTTTTTTTTCGGATTTTTTTTTTCGAATTTAATTAATTTTTTTTACTTAATTATCTTTATCCCGCACTGCTAATCCAAGACCAAGTCTTGGGACACCTTTGTTTGTAAGTTTCCTTTTACAGAACAAATGTCTATGCAAGAGGGATTCAGCACCGCTAGACCTCCACTCTTCAGTGGAGAAGACTTTTCCTACTGGAAAAGTCGCATGGAGGTCCACCTGAAAACTCAGGTGGACATGTGGATCATTATCCAGTCCAGTCTGGAGATCCCCCGAAATGCGGAAGGACTTCCACAAAGCTACTCGGAGTGGGACAACACTCTAAAGCGCAAGATAGAAGCCGACGCAAAAGCAACGCAAACCCTACAATGCGGGCTGACAAAGGAAGAACTGAACCGAGTGGGCCCCTTCAACAGTGCAAAAGAGCTATGGACAAAACTGATCGAGCTGCACGAAGGGACTTCGAACACCAGGATCAGCAAAAGGGATCTGCTACTAAATAAACTCTACACTATCAAGATGGCCGACAACGAAACAGCAGCCCAGCTCCACGCACGAATCCAGGAGGTAATGAACGGTCTTCACACAATAGGTCACAAGGTTGAAAACCGTGACCTAATAAGGTATGCTCTAAACGCCTTTCCTAGAAACACCTTGTGGGCATCTATGGTAGATGCATACAAGGTCTCTAGAGATCTTTCTAAAACAAAATTAGATGAATTATTTTCCGAACTAGAACTACACGAACAAACTAACTCAAATATGGTCGAGAAAGGTATTGCTTTCATTGCAGGTAAAACTGGAAGGACAACGAAGAAGAAGCCTGAACCTGAACCCGAGTCTAACTCTGACTCAGATTCAGAAGACGAAGAAGGAGAACAAACTAAGTTGGTCCGTCTCGCTCGAAACTACTACAAGGAGCTGAAGAACCGAACCAATAAAAGGAAAATCGGCCGAAGAAAAGACGAACCAGCTGAACCCGCGAACAAGCCTAATGTGACCTGCTACGAGTGCAAGAAAAAGGGCCACTACAAAACAGAGTGTCCAAATCTGAAAGAGTCCAAGAAGACGAGAAGAAAGAAGGCGCTACAAGCAACCTGGGACGAGTCTTCCTCAGAAGAAGAAGAAGAGGCGCCTCAGTCCAATCTCCTAGCTCTGACCGCCTCAAAAAAAGTCGAGTCAGAATCAGAACAAGAGGACGGTGAGCTGACCTTCACAGAAGACAGAGAAATAAAGGTAACTGGTTTTAATAGATTGCAATTAAGTGAGTTGATTTCATTTCTTTCTCGAGACTTGGCTAAAGCCAAACTCCGAGTCGAATCCCTCCGACAGGAAGTAAAACTCCTGAAAGAGGAAGCTGACTCTAAACCCTTAACCGAGAAGGTTCAGGAAGGAACTCCTATTCAAGTTGAAAAACTTGAAAAGGAAAACTCCTCCCTGAAAACTCAGGTTAAGGATCTTAGATCAGCACTAGAACGATTTATATCTGGTTCCAAAGGTCTTGACATGATCCTTGGAAAATAGAAATCTGTTCTAAATCGATCCGGATTGAGCTATAGAACCAAATCTCGGCAAAGATCATACCTTGCTGTACTGAATCAGTCCAAAGGTAAAATTCAGGCATGGGTACCTAAACTATACCTGAACAAACCAACTGGATCAAATCAATATTGGATCCCCAAGGACAAGATTCACATCTTGCCCAACCATCACCGTGGCTTTAGTCCAGGGGGAGCCAAACTGAAAACTATTTTCATTATTAGATAAACTTGTTATTATTGATTTAAATTGCTTGATTGTTTGCCTGTTTATTTAATTTCTGCAAATTACCATGCTTAGACTTAGGCTAGTTTAAGGACCAAACAAACTTAACTGAAACTTGAAAACATAGTATTGGGTAGAGGTGAGATGATAGTACGTTGGGGAAACTAATTCTAATAAGATCAAGTTTACTTGGTCTCTTTAGACTGGTGAAACCAGCCGAAGCTACCGATCCAAAATCCAAACTAGTTAGACCAGAAATTTTTCAAAGAATAATTTTGAAAATGAAATTTCTTTAAAAGGCTTTGTCAAGGAAAGGGTGGATGATCCCATAAGGCTTCGGCCAAAGAAGGCCTAGTGCATCGCCAAGACCTGGAAGCCAATTTTAGAAATTCAAATTCAAATTAATCTTTGTCAAATTCGAATCTAACACAAAATTTCAGCTAAGTGTAGATTTTAACATCTTTTCAAAAATTTCAAAAATAATTAAGGTTTTAAAAATTTTATTTTTTTTCAAAATTAATCAAAACCTTCAAAATAATTTTAACTATCAAAACCTGTCTCACAAAACCTATAAGGTTAACGTGATTGAAAACCCTAGATTTGGGTGAGACAGTAGGATTAAGACTCAATTGAAAATTCTATTAATACCTGTACGATGAGATAATCTTGTATTTGTCAAACTATGGTCAAAGCAGTCAAAACATGGTCAAACCAAGGTAAACGAGGTCAAAACATGATTAACGCAGTCAAACCACAGTCAAAACCGTCAATCCAATTCAAGCCATGGTCAAAAGTAGACAAGACAAAAAATTTGACTCTACCTACCCTATTCGGGGCGCCCGGAACCACGCGGGCGCCCCCTCCCATACTTTTCTCTACTCCCTAGTCAAAAAAGCTGCCAGTACTTTTGACCAGGGCGCCCGAAACCACGCAGGCGCCCCCATCAACTCCAACGCAGCAAAAGCTGCAAAGCTCTCTGTTGAGGGCGCCCGGACTGTCCCGGGCGCCCCCAACCAGTCCTTCACACTGCCCCTAGCAGTAACCCTGACCAGGGCGCCCGGAAGCTCCTGGGCGCCCCCATGAGTTTGCCTATAAAAGGCACCCGAATTCCCCTTCCCTTCCCACACCAAAATCCACCTTCTTCCTCACTTCTTTCTCTTCAAGAAGACCTTGCAAGTCCTCATCATCAACTATGCCTCCCCGAGCCGTCCGGTATGATTATTAATTATTTTTAGTGCATTTAAATTTATTTCATGCAATATCTTTATTCATTCCTTTGACTCCCTTAACTTCGAAGACGCCGACCGAACTCGGCCAACCCCGGTGCCCAACCTAGTCCCGACCCTAGATTTCCTAACCTAGAGTTATGTAATAGGTTCGCACAAACAATCTACAAGCCTATTAAAACGAGTTATCTCAATAGGCACTTTTTTACCCAATCATGTCCTGTCACCATGAACATCATCAATTTCTATCAATTGGATAATCTTGTCTTCTGCACACATACCATAAATGAAACCCTATGTGCAGTGTTTTACAATAATATTATTCGACAAGATAATCTTATGGTTCAAACCACTGTCCAAGGGATTCCTTTAACCATCACCCCTACTCTGTTAAACCGCTTCCTAGGACTGCGACCTTCACAGTCCACATTCTGCTGTTATCCTCCTAGGAACCCCCTATTTGATCCCCCCCTACTCAGATATTACCCTAGATACCATTCACTCCTATTTCTTTAGGGCAGACCTCCCCGCAAACAGACGCTTCCTAGCTGTTGAACTTCAGGCCCAGAACTATGCCTTGTATAGAGTTCTGGTCCGCTGCATCCTACCACTCTCTACCCGAGATCTAGGGACTATGAGACCCTTTCATGCTTTTCTTCTTTATGCCCTAGTCCACCACCTTGACATAGACATTGGACTCCATATGTTTCATACCATTCTGCATGCGTCCAGAGTCACGACCCAGGGACGAGTACGCACACCATACTGCCACATCATCACGTCACTCCTTCATCACCACGGTCGTGACGTAACCTTGGGTGAAATAACCACTATGACCGACTTTGACGAAATCGGATTTAGGAACTTCTCCTTAGCGGGTCTAGAGGTGTTGGCCACCGAGGTTCTTAGTTGGCGATGACAGCAGGCCGGAGCACCAGTCGACTCAGACGAGGAGGTTGAAGTCGACTTCGGGGATCTAGCAATAGTAGCCCGAGCGCACATAGATGAGGCCGCTCCACCGACACTTTACTATCGAGTGACTCAGCTAGAGACCAGCGTACAGAGCCTTCGAGAGGAAGTGGAGGCCAATCACGCTGAAGAAATGGAGACAAATCTGGGCTACTACAACAGTTACATGAGCGCCCTTCGAGCCGAGAGGGAGGCCAGAGAGGCAGAGTATCATGAGATGATGACCCTATTTCGATCCTGGCAGCCAGGCTCCTCCGATCATCCCGGTCCTTCGTCTTAGATTCACTTAGTACTATACCTATTTGACTGCCCCTACTCAGTAGGGTTGACTTGGGTTTGACTGTTTGACTGTATTTGAACCTTGATTATCTGCTTTATTTTCTGTTGACCAGTTTATGCGTACTTGTTCTTTTTGCAGTTAGGATTGTGCTTTGTAGAATAGAGTATCTCAATTTTTTTGCTCTACTTGATTTCAAAAATCAGTTTTCTAAAAATGGATTTTGAAAAACTGCTTTACTTGATTTCAAAATCAGTTTTCATTTTTTTTCTTAGTTTTATTGCAAAACTACCCCCTTTAAAAAAATTAGGGCTTTTTCGAAAATGGACTTAGCCTAGGCCCTAACCCTAGAACTGTATGCACCTATAGACTTAGAAGCCAGCATCTCACAAGCACCTTAGGGTACTTTTGATTGACAACCTAGAAAGGGTTGAGATGCTTAGGTCTTTGCCTTAATTCAAGATGCTTTAAGTCAGTGCATCTGCAGTAATTGGGGCACTAAATACAATATACATAGCAATCAAGTTAAGTGTCAAGCTTAGAAAATCTAACTTGAACAGAAACACTTAACTTGACTAACCCTAGCAAAAACTACTGTTTATAACAGTTAGTGAGTAGCTAATTGGGTTAGACAGGTCCCTACAGAGATAATTGATTGATTTAGTGTAATTAATTGTTTGATTGATCTAGTGTAAATCTAATTATGAATTGGTTCAGTACAGCAAATTCTTATTCATTTTTAATGCTATATTTATCTGTTTTGATATATGGCAAAGGGGGAGAGATAGAGATAGGAAAGAGAAAAGCAATTTTTCTAAATTTTTCCTTTAAAATTAATTTTTCTAAATTTTTCCTTTATTCAAAATTTTTCCTTTATTCAAAAAGTTTCATTATTAAAGCTTTCAAAATGTTGCTAAGATTTGTTTTCAAACTGTCAATTTTGCTAAGTACTCTAGCCCTTCAAAAGTTTCTTACTTAAGCTTGTCAAAATTCTTATAAGTACTGTAAAGCTTAAGTTTGTCAAAATTGTTAAGTACGTAAAGTTTTCCAAATGCACCTTAGTTTTCCGAATATACTTTATACTTAAGTTTTTCCAGATATACTAAAGTGTTTCAAAACCTACTAAGTACTTAAGCTTGTTATATCTTACCGAGTACTTAAGCTAACATTTTGAGTACTTTAAAACTTAAGATTTTAAAATTTTTTAAAGTACTCTAATTATGCTTTAAAAACTCTACTATGTATTTTTAACTTAAGTTACTTCTAAGAATCTAAAACTTAAGTTTTCAAAGTACAAGTAAGGTTTTTTTACCCCACGAATTTTTGAAAAATCTAGGGGGAGATTCCCTCCAGGGGGAGGGAACAAAAGATAAAACATTTTCATGTTTTGCTTAAACTTAACTTTTTGAACTAGGGTTGCCATAAATCAAAAAGGGGGAGATTGTTGGTGCAGAAATGCACCTAAGTCAAACCTGTGTTTTGATAATGGCAACATAGGTCAAAAGTTAAGTTTTTCTTGTTTTCTAACAAGTTAATCAAGTGTGCAGGAAAAGCCCTAGCGAAGGACTGCTAGGCACTGACAAAGGAATGCCAGGAAAGAAAGCCCTAGCGAAGGATTGCTAGGCAACTGGCGAAGGACTGCCAGCATCAAGCCCTAGCGAAGGACTGCTAGGCACTGGCGAAGGCCAGCAACGAAGCCCTAGCGAAGGACTGTTAGGCAACTGGCGAAGGACTGCCAGTTTACAAGACCTGACAAAGGACCGTCAGGCAAAAGTCCAACCAAAGGAACGGTTGGCATCAGGTAAATTCTCCCGAGAGGAGTAGGTGAGGACGCGTTCCCCGTTGAGGGAACAGTAGGCGTCGGTTCGACCTAGGACTCCATTTTGGAGACCAAAGTCAGAACCAAGACAGCTAAGGCTGTATGAACAAATAAATATTTTATTGCATTGTGTTTTGGACTAACCCTGGATGCAGGACCGAAGGAACGTGTGTCTGCAGCTCAGAAAGCCTCAAAGGAGAGAGGCAAAGGCTGAGTAGGGCGCCCGGAGTGTCCCGGGCGCCCCCAAGGTACATAAAAAACACATCAAAAGAAGAAGGGTTCGAAAAGCTGCTGGGCGGGGCGACCCCGTGCTCCCGGGCGCCCCTGCTGCTCCCGGGCGCCCCCTGCGCTGCGGGCGCCCCCATGCGCTTACTTCGAACTAAGAAGCCATGGAAGCCAAGAAGAGAGAACTTTGACCCGGTCAATGCGGGCGCCCCGAGCGCTTCGGGCGCCCCGAGCGCTTCGGGCGCCCCGGCCAAAGCGGATCCAGAGGATAGACGCTGACCGAGATCTGTGCGGATCAAAGGCCACGTGGGGGCGCCCCCGACGTCCCGGGCGCCCCCTAGCCCTATATAAAGGGCCCTCGACCCCAGGCTTCAATAATCAATTCTCTCAACGCCTCAAAGCTCTTCTACGCTCGTGTCTTGCTCCAGAAACGCTTCACCTCGAGCCGACGACGTCCCGCTGCCCCGAAAGAGTCGACCTACTCCGGACGTCGATAAAGAAGAGCGTACTTAATTTATTATATTTTATTGCACTCATTTTGTAATTAAATTGTGTAATCTATTTGCGCGAATATAGAATTGCCCAAAGTAAACGGTCAACGACCGTGGGCCTTGGAGTAGGAGTCGACACAGGCTCCGAACCAAGTAAAAACCACTGTGTCTTTGTGCTGTGTCTCTTATTTTTATTTCCGCTGTGCACTTACTCTTAGTTTTCCGAAAAAGAACGATTTCCGATAAACCCCCCCCCCCCCCCCCCCGTATCGGTTTTCACGATCCAACACTTCCCTCTAGGTCCTCAGTTGACCCCAACATACAGAATAACCACTCCCTAACACAGGACTACCAAAAGTCGTACGGGGTCGGTGCAAGTCTGGTACTATCCCGACTCAAATGACGAGTATCCCGCTGAGGTCCTGATCTTCCTGCCACACCCTGCCACCCCCTACTTTGACCACATATGTTGATGTCAGGCCGAGCGACGTTTGACAGCGTCAGCCTTTAAGTTGGCAGTGCCCCTTTCCCTATTCTGGCATGCGATGCTTTACCCTGCCACCTCTGAGTATGTCTTGCCTTGTCCTCACTACATGACAAAAGGTGGCAGGCGGGACAGTAACTGTCAACTTCTCTGGCTATATAAGCCTCTCCACTCCGACGCCCGCAGGTATGCGCAATAGTGCATTCTTATTGTTCTATTGCTTTCTATTCTCGAGGATTGACTTGACCGTCAAAGTGTCTTGCCGGGGACTTTTCCCAACGGGTTCTTATGGTCCCTGTCTTGCAGGTAGGGAGCGAGCTTCGTGGCCAGCATCAACGGTTCGTGATCCCCGGAGGACCATCTTACTTTGGGGGGAGTCCACCTCACTTCGCGGCAGGATCAACCATGATGTTGTTTTATTATGTCAAGCAAAGACTACAAGACATTTTAGAAGATAGGTAAGGATCAAAGATCACAAGTTTGAAATGAAAAGAAACAATTAGATTTTTAGGGAAGTCCAATAAGGTTGAATTATGAATCCTAGATAATAGTAATATTTAATTAAATTAATTATCTTAAAAAATCATCTTTATACGAAAACTAACAAATTTGTTTAGATATAAACTCACTGTCCATAAATTCTGCTATTTTGAGTAAAATAAAATTAGCAAATATGTTGTTAATGGCCAACAGCACTGACACTGAAACCCCTGCAAATACCTACAATTTATCTCAAATATAATAACAATTTTAATTGCATATTAATAAAATTCTGGATAAACTAATAGAAAATGAGAAGAACATATTACAAAATAGCAAAAATTAAATCATCAAAAAATTCATAGCAACATCAAATATCTTACTATACCAGATTTTATGGTATTTTGCAGAGTAAGTGGTCAGCCCAAGGCTATAACCGAATCACCTAGAAGAAGCTCAGAGGATGATCCAAGTTTCACTGATAGTAGTGGAGTTTTGGAATGTATATTCCAAACAGCAAGGTAAAGTCAGCATTGATCACAGTGCCTTTAAATTCATGTCGATCGTGTGAATTTTGTTAATAGACTTTGTCATTATTTATTTTGATAATTATTAATGATGAAATAATATATGTCATCTACTTTGATAATAAATTTAATATAGTAAATATTATTTTAAATTTCATAAGTTAAAAATAGAGACTTCATTTCTAATTTTATTTGATATTTTACAATATAATATTTATTTGATGAAGTAAAAAAAGTTATAAAATAAAATTGATATGGTAAATATTGAAATAATAAATTTGAACCGTTTAAAATATTTTTTTCTCTTATAATTGATTGAACCGATTTTTAATTTTATCATCTGACCCGAGATTCTCTCTCTCCTTGTGTCCCAACTCGTTAGCGATGGTCGGTGAATCTTTCGATCGTCAATCGGTACCATCATTAGTCTCCAATCGTCGTCTCGAATCAAACGATGTCCTGCGAGAATAGTGAATCGGTCGAGATCGTCGCAATTGCGATCTCGCCGAATTCGATGGTGAATCCGGCGAGATCGCAATTGCGACGATCCCCGACGGATTCACCATACCCCTTAGGGTATAGTTTTGTTTGGGACGGCGGCCAGAGGCCGCCGGTAATGTCCGATCGATGATTGGAGATCTCGTCAGCCATCGTCGACGAGTTGGGACACGGGAACAAAGAGAATCTCGGGACTGTTCTCCCTAATAGGCCTCATTTTTCTCCGAAAATGCTTCACCCATCAAGTAAGTATCCCTCGCGCGTTTTTCCACAGCAACACTTCACCCATCGAGTTTTTCCCCGAAGCACTAAACTCGTCAAGAAGTCGGCCTCGTTTTGCACCGACACCCTCTTTTTCCCAATCGATAAGTTCATTTTCGCACACCACCACTTACCGTTGAATCCCTTTCTAATAATCCTCATCTTGGCCCCAGGTGCTTTATCCGACCAATAAATCATGATTTGTCTCCTTCTGAACACCCTGAGATAGAGATTGGGGGCGCTAAGATGACAATCCACCTTTTTGTTCCTTCCAAATAATCCTTCTCCGTTCCATCCAAATGCTCGTTAGAGATTGTGATAGATCAATCGGTTCATGGGCGAATTCCCGAGCACGGAGTACGAGTTCCTCTCCGAGCTCGGACTCGGACCCCGCAATCCAGGATGCTTGGTGAATGGCGCCTAGAGCGGCAACTGCCTCGTCATCGGCTCCCTCAACCCCACCAACAACCAAGTGAGTTCCGTCTTCCCTTCGATCTCGAAAGTGGGCTATTTTTTCCCCCGATTCGTCTTCTTTGTTCATGTGATTTGGGGTTCTTGATTCAGGTCATTGTGGATTTGATTGAAGGATCCATTAAGGACTATGAAGGGGGCCTACGAGCTTGTGCTGATGCGGCTATGATCTGGATGCATGTTAGGGGCCACTTAGTGATGGATGGGATCGATTAATGTTTTCGTTCACTAATCGTGTTTGCATGAGTTGAGATTGACTAAAATGCTGTTGTTTTCAAGTTTTTTTTTTCAATTCGTATTAAAATGGTTGGTAGTTAGAAAGATAAATTCGGAGAGAAATTAAATGTGTTGCCATAATGATGTCTTGCTCATTTTCTAATTGCAAACGCTCTCAAAAGGTATTTGATTACTCGCTAATCTTGTCAGTATGAGAGATGTAACTGTGAGAGCTATTGTAACTTTTTAATCATATCATAATGTTGGTAGTTAGAAAGATAGTTGCCTTTAGAGAATTATTGTGGGGAGGGAGATGATTGTGAGTGCACATTTTTAAGCTATAAATTCTCTCAAAGCAATTTTTTTTTCTTGATGCATAGGATTTGTTAAGTAATTGTTCACTTACTCAAATTCAGTGCTGTGCAATTATGAGAATGGTGTCCATCTTGGTTACTGTTTGCTCGTTACTTATTTTGGGAGTGGAACATGCTAAATTGTATCAATTTATTTCAACATATAATGCAGATAGTATGTACCTTTTATCAATCTTTTGTGGTACTTGTCTTGGTTCTTTGTTTGAGCTGAAGTATTTAATTTACAATGATTAACCAGATTCCAGCTCCTAAAAGAGGAGAGATTGTCAGACAGATTGGCGAAGCTCTAAGAACAAAGCTACAATACCTTGGTAGACTTGCCTCCCTTGAGATGGGGAAGAGATTTCAAGAAGGGATCAATGAAGTTCAAGTAAGACATTATGTTACACTGCTATATCAATGAAGTTCTTTGTTTAAAGCTGTGTTCACTTTGTTGGCGTTACAGGCATTGCTGGCCTTCATTTTGGAACGTTGAAACGTTGACGTTACTATTCAGAGTATTGAATACCTCCATTGATGGAGGATGGAGGTAGAAGAAACGCCTGATTCTCCCTATAAATATGGCGTCCAAATGCAATCCAAGAAAGGCAGACGAAGAGGAATCGGAGCATCAAATCAGAGTGGGTTTAGGTTTGTGAAAGATCGAGATTTGTCCGTGGTGATTTTCTCGTGACAGCAGGCAAGCAGAAGGAAAAGAACAAGAAGGAGATCACTGTAAGTCTTATTCATTTGCAATCCATTCATAGATTTCATGCTTTCAATCTGATATTGGTATCAGAGCAATTAGATTGTGAGAGCATGATTTACCTTTGTGCTTAAATTCTTTTGAGTTCTTCAATCGCTGCGCATTTTCACTCCCATGACCGACGATCAAATCACGCGCGCAAGGGAGCCGTCGCTGTCGGCTGGATGGGTCGATGGAGGCGGCCATAGCATTGGTGATGGCGGAGAAAAAAAAAATTTTGAGTCGGCTAGGTGGGGAAGAAGGATGCGCGGAGAAGAAGAAGAAGAGGCGGCTGCTTTGGCGTTAAGAGGCGTCTACGTGCGTTGAGATTGAGATTAGGTTTTGTGGTTTTATTAAGGAGAAAAAGTTGATTTTAGAAAAAAAAACTGCTGAAACCTATTCGCTGAAAAAAAACCCTTGCTGCCCAAAGGAGGTTCGAAACCTTGACCTCTCCCTAGGTGGAAAGAGTCTCAACTAGAAGGAGTATTCGATAATTAGTTTAGATTTGGTTCAATTTATTGAAATTAGATTCTAGTTTGGTTGAAAAAGATTAAGTTGGTCAAATCGATTTTGGTTCAAACCATTAGTTGGTTTAACCAAACCAGTTTGATCAAATAATCTGAACTAAACAGACTGATTTGATCATTATGTTGAACCCCAAATTTAAATAGGCTTAATTAAAGCTACAAACGTAAAGGAAACTTATATGCTTTTATCGATTTGTGTGCTTCTTTCTATACATATGTGTGAATTGAGAAAAAAAACTGGTTTTGTCAGTTTTGTACTGACTATGTCGTTTTTCAATTCCAGATGTCGCATGAGATATGCACCACGATTCGTTGCTATGAGCGAAGTCGATAGAAGAAGTTTACTATAGTCCCATTCTCGGGATCCAAGGAAATATAGAAAAATTGGATCGACTATTTTGGAAACTCGAGCAGGAAGAGTTTCCAATCTTGGATGACTATAGGATTGGAGCATTGATTCGTTCATTGCCAAAGCGTGCGAGAGAAGTTGCACACCAAATATGGGGGCATCATGAATGTCGCATCTCATATGCTGAGTTATGTAAGCAACTACTTCGCCATGAGTTTCCAGAGGATCTACGAGATTCTGAGGAGGACCCAGAGGACGATCCCGAAATGTTCGAGGACAATCCTGAAATGTTCGAGGAAGATCCCGAAATGTTCGAGGACGATCTTGAAATGTTCGAGGAAGATCCCGAAATGTTCGAGGACGATCCTGAAATGTTCGAGGAAGATCCCGAAATGTTCGAGGACGATCCCGAAATGTTCGAGGAAGATCTCGAAATGTTCGAAGAAGATCCCGAAATGTTCGAGGAAGACCCCGAAATGTTCCAGGAAGATCTTGAAATGTCTGGGGAAAATCCTGAAATATTTGAGGAAGATCCGATAGAATCTGTGGAAGATCCCAAGCCTGATCAGACTGACCGATTAGAGATGAACGAGAGAGTGATAGCTGTTGGTGCAAGTTGCATCAATGATATTCCTCTTTAAGTGTTTTAATGTTTGACAATACACTTAAGTCAGTGATACATTGAACAGACAAAGGGGAGTAAGAGAGAAGTAACCTTAGCTGAAGAAAAGTCCTAGTTAAACTAGGCATCGAAATCCTAAGTCCCAGCGAAGGGCTGCTGGGCACCTAGCAAAGGGCTGCTAGGTATCAAAACCCCAAGTCCTAGCGAAGGGCTGCTAGGCACCTAGCGAAGGGCTGCTAGGTATCGAAACCCTAAGACCTAGCGAAGGGTTGCTAGGCACCTAGTGAAGGACTACTAGGCATAGAAGACCTAGCGAAGGGCTGCTAGGCATAGAAGACCTAGCGAAGGATTACTAGGCACCAGGCGAAGGACCGCTTGGTAACAAAGACCTAGCGAAGGGCTGCTAGGCACCTGGCGAAGGACTGCTAGGAAATGAAGACTTGGTCCGAGGGACTAAGCAACTTAGCCGAGCGATGACTAAGGACAGGAGTAGAGACGGGTCAGGGTTTGGGCGTCTCGAGATCCGGAGTAATCGGAAGCTAAGTAAAAGTCCACCCGAAGGGCTGGGTGGCAACCGTCTCCTGAAAGGAGTAGGTGAAGGACGAGTTCTAGGGGATGGGAACTCGTGCCGGTTCGACCTAGGGTTTCGTGCAAATCCGAAGTCCGAACCAAGTCCTTAGGCTTAATATTATATGTATCCATGCTTTGTGTTTGTGTATCTTGCAGGTATCAAAAATCGGAGACAAAGCAGTTAAAATAAGCAAAACAGTGTTGGAGGCCCTAATCAGGGCGCCCCCATCATTGGGGGCGCCCCCAGGCAACCAGGGCGCCCCCAGCAGTGGGGGCGCCCCCATGACCAGGGCGCCCCCAGTGCTGAGGGCGCCCCCAGGTAGTACTACGAGGCTGCTTCGCTGTTTCGAAACCAGAAGCAAAGGATAAGCGCTACAGAGGGCGCCCGGGTCATCCGGGGCGTCCTGGTCAAAGGTCTTATCACTTGCAACGAAGTAGGCGCAAGGATAAGAGTTGACCGAGTCTTCCGGGGCGCCCCCAGCGTCCGGGGCACCCCCAGGAAGCCTATATAAGGGGTCTCGACCCCCTTGCTTCAGGCAGAACTTCCAAGAGCGATCCTAAGCTTTCTGACCGACGACAACACGCTAGAAACGAGGTTCTACGACCGGGAGGCTCCAAGAGGAGGTGCGCAGCACTTCGGAGGTCCAGATCGGCCGAGCTTCAGACCTATTTCCGTTGGTTTGCTTTTTAATTACTGTACTTAAATTTCCATATTATTGATTGTAATTCTGCACTGTAAGTCGGGTTTCTCCGCCTCCGGAAAGTCCGGAAAAGAGACCAATAGTGGACGGGCGTTCCCGTGCATAGGCCTTGGATGTACTGACCCTGGGGGGTCGGGAACCAAGTAAAAATCCACGTGTCATTCTGTTGTGCATTTATTTTTCTGTTCTTATTTTCCACTGCGCTACTAATATTCTAAGTCTAAAACGAACGAGTTTTCCACGAAGTTTTACGAAGATTTCGGACGTTCGATATTCACCCCCCCCCTCTATCGACGGCACCGGTCCTACAATTGGTATCAGAGCCGAGCCGCTCTTCACCGGACTAACCGCCGACGGAGCAACGAGCCAGGAGTTGAGGGGGAGCCCAGGGGTGAATCAGGTACAATTTTTTTATGTCAAATTTTAAGTTGCATATTATTTGTTTCACGTGCAGGGAGAGAGGGCACTATAAAAATCAGTGCCCTACTCGTAAGACTTGGTCTACACCACCGGCGGCAAAGGGGGTACCAGCGCCAGGAGTCCGGAAGAACAAGGATCACGTACGATGCTTCAAATGCGAGAAGTACGGACACTACAAAAACATGTGTCCGGCAAAGGTACGTAAGATTTATGTTCCAAAAGTTTTACAAATTTCTGCAATGTCTTTTAATAATTTAGATCATTTTCCTGAGAAATTAGAATTATTGCATAGTCAATTAGATATTTTAAATAATCAGTTACAAAATGTGAATATGGCTAAAATGTCAGAAATAAATTATTTAATCATTAATACCAATTCAATAATTGCTAAAATTAATTCTGATATTAAATCTAAAATAAACTCTGATAATTCTACAGATAATGATGCAATTAATTCTGGATCTAAATCTAAAAACAATTCCGAATTCAAATTCGAAAATCCTAAGGATAAAACCGAATTCAAATTTGAAAATCCTAAGGATAAAACCGAATTCAAATTTGAAAATCCTAAAGATAAAGTTGAATTCAAAAATCTTAAGGATAATTCTAAGTCAGAAAAACCTTTAGATAGATACAAATTCAAATTTGAAAATCCGTTGTATAAATTTGAATTCGAATCTAAAAATTATAAAGATAACTCTGAAAATCTCAAGATTAATTCAGAAATTAATTCTGAAAATCTTAAAGATAATCTGAAGATTAATGTTGAAAATATATCTGAGGATAATTCTAAGGATAATGGTGAAGATACAATTCTCCTAGATAATAACTTAATCATAGATAATATTGAATATTATTATGAAATTTTAACTAGTGGCCCAATTTACTCCACCTACTGTGAGGATATTGAAAAATTTAATCTTGAGGAGGAGATAGAATTTTCTAAGATAAAGGCCATAATTAATAAAAATAACAAAATTTCAAATAAAACAAAATTATTAGAAAAACTTGAAAAGAAAGATAAAAATGAAGAAGAAATTTTTGAAATAATGAAAATGATGAATTTAAACCCACAATTATTAATTAATCCTAATTAAATTCGAATTAATTCTTAATTTAATCCTATTAAATTCGAATTAATGCTTAATTTAATCCTAATCCAAATTAAATACAAATTAATTAAAATTAAATCCAAATTAAATACAAATTAATTAAAATTAAATTCAAATTAATTCAAGTTAATTAAAATTAAATCCAAATTAAATTCAAATTAAATACAAATTAATTAAAATTAAATCCAAAATAAATTCAAATTAATTAAAATTAAATTCAAATTAATTCAAATTAAATCCAAATTAAATCCAAATTAAATTCAAATTAATTCAAAAAAAAATCCAAATTAAATCCAAATTAAATTCAAATTAATTCAAATTAAATCTAAATTAAATTCGAAATTCAAAATTTAAATTAAACTTCAAATTAAATTACAATTCAAATTTAAATTACTTTAAATTCAAATTCATACATAAATTAAATTAAATTCAAATTTAATTTAATCCAAATTAATTGAAACTTAAATTCATTTATTCTCAATTGATTAATTAATTGTCTAATCCAATTCTTAATTAACATGAACTCAACTAAAATCTTAAATGACTTAAACTCAAACTAAAATAAAATTTTACCCAAACTATAACATTTAAAAGTAATAACATTAAATATGGTAAAGTGGGTTGACATATTCGCGGGTTCACTCGACATGTATCAAATCGGGAATTTGATACATTTTTAGAAATTTAAATAAAATGATTTGAATTGTTTGACTCATGCATAATTGTCATTTCATGCATTTGCTATTTATTTTGTTAATATATGACATGTCATTCATTTTCTTTATGCATAACTTAGAACGGCTACAGGAAAAAGAATGATTGAAACTTGATCAACCTAGTATTTGGTGGAGGTGAGATGATAGTACGTTAGGGAAGCCATCTTGGCGGAACTAGCCGAAGCTACCGATCCAAGATCCAAACTAGTTAAACTAGAATTTTTTAAAAAGTAATTTTGAAAATGAAATTTCATTAAAAGGCTTTGTCAAGGAAAGGGTGGATGATCCCATAAGGCTACGGCCAAAGAAGGCCTAGTGCCTCGCCAAGACCTGGAAGCCAATTTTTGAAATTCAAATTCAAGCTACTTCTTGTCAAATTCAAATCTAACACAAGCTTCAATTAAATCTTAGAATTAAAATAAATTAAAGAAAAATTATTCAAGCATCTCACAATACACTTATAAGGCAATCATGCTTGTTGTATTGATACATCTAAAATGGGTGAGATGTTAAGGACTAATAAATTGAAAAATATTTTTCAAAATTATTTTTTTTAAAAATCATTAGAATATTTTTCTAAAAATATATTTTCAAAATAGTGCTTCAACATAATAATGTTTTTATGGAATTCATGCTTGTCTGATTGAATATACATATCATATGTTTTTCAAAAATTATATCTTTTCAAAAATTTGTTTGACTCACTCTATTAGACACAAGCCTCTTAGGACAACACTAAAGTTCCTTAAGGCACTTAGATAGAGTCAAATGGTGTTGGATGCAGGGGGAGTATTTTGTTCTTTTTATTAAAAATATTTTTCGAAAACTGCACCTTAATTTGCATTACATATATTTTCAAAATTATCTTCTTTCCAAATTGTGACTTCAAAATTTATCTTCTTAAAAATTATCGGTTCTTTGACTTTGATAAACCCTAAAGACACAGAGGAAAGGTCCACTTTATGATCTTCAAGGACTCCTAGGACGTGTCAAATTTAGGGGGAGTCTAACAAGTTTTAAATAATTTTGAAAATTATTATTCTTTTGATCTGACTTAAACCTTAAGACTCAGAGGAAGAGTACTTGTGGTCAACAAGCTTCCCGGGACTGGGTCAAGTTTAGGGGGAGGTCAAATTAAAAGGATTATTAAATATTTCAAATGTTTTCATGCGCGGTATTTTCAAATCCTGTTGAAAACATAAGTATTATTTTTAAATGCTATCAATTATAAATATATATATATATATATATATATATTCATTCATCTGATTTTTTTTTCAATTTGAAATAATATCTTGAGTTTGGATAATCTTCCAGGACACTTAGGAAAATGACCTTGTAGTCAACAAGGTTTCCTATGATTGTGTCAGACTGAAAGATAAACCAAATCAAGTACTATCACTTTAAAATCTTTACATTTTTCAAAATTAACTTACATCATATTATTCTGTGACTTATGAAATTTTTCATAATACTTACTTGGGTTGGAAAACTTCCAGGACACTTAGGAAAATATCCTTGTAGTCAACAAGGGTTCCCAGGATAGTGTCAGACTGGATAATCAACCAAGTGAAGTCAAATATTATGTTTTCAAAAGTACTTATGTCTTTCAAAGCCAAATATTCTTTCAAAAGTACTATCATTTTTTTTAAAATTCTATTAATATTTACTTGACCTTGAAAAATATTATGTTTCATAAAACACTTATTTTCGAAACACAGTCAGTACTTGCAAAATAGGCATAACATTTATATTTTCCAAAATAACATTCTTTCAAAAGTTATGCATATTCCAAAAGTACTTAATTATTCAAAAATTCAATATATTTTCGAAGGCACTTATATTTTTCAAAAATTACATAACTTTTGCAATATATTATTCAAAATACAATGCTTTAATAAAATTTTTGCACTAAGTATTTTCAAAAAAAACCAAAGGTTTTTAATGTTGGTGCAAGTATTTTATTTTTTGATATATGACAAAGGGGGAGAGATGTGTGCTTAAGTTAGAAATATTTTCCCCAAAGATCAAAAATGTAGTTTCTATCATTTTTTATCTTTTTCATTTTTACCCCAAGGACAGTAAGTTAGCCCCTTTAAACCAATCTAACTTAAGTTATTATCAAACATCAAAAAGGTAGAGATTGTTGATGCAAGTTGCATCAATGATATTCCTATTTAAGTGTTTTAATGTTTGACAATACACTTAAGTCAGTGATACATTGAACAAACAAAGGGGAGTAAGTGAGAAGTAATCTTAGTTGAAGAAAAGTCCTAGTTAAACTAGGCATCGAAATCCTAAGTCCCAGCGAAGGGCTGCTGGACACCTAGCAAAGGGTTGCTAGGTATCAAAACCCCAAGTCCTAGCGAAGGGCTGCTAGGCACCTAACGAAGGGCTGCTAGGTATCGAAACCCCAAGACCTAGCGAAGGGCTGCTAGGCACCTAGCGAAGGACTGCTAGGTATCGAAACCCCAAGACCTAGCGAAGGGCTGCTAGGCACCTAGTGAAGGACTACTAGGCATAGAAGACCTAGCGAAGGGCTGCTAGGCATAGAAGACCTAGCGAAGGATTGCTAGGCACTAGGCGAAGGACCGCTTGGTAACAAAGACCTAGCGAAGGGCTGCTAGGCACCTGGCGAAGGACTGCTAGGAAATGAAGACTTGGTCCGAGGGACTAAGCAACTTAGCCGAGCGATGACTAAGGACAGGAGTAGAGACGGGTCAGGGTTTGGGCGTCTCGAGATCCGGAGTAATCGGACGGTAAGTAAAAGTCCACCAGAAGGGCTGGGTGGCAACCGTCTCCTGAAAGGAGTAGGTGAAGGGCGAGTTCTAGGGGATGGGAACTCGTGCCGGTTCGACCTAGGGTTTCGTGCAAATCCGAAGTCCGAATCAAGTCCTTAGGCTTAATATTATATGTATCCATGCTTTGTGTTTGTGTATCTTGCAGGTATAAAAAACCGGAGACAAAGCAGTTAAAATAAGCAAAACAGTGTTGGAGGCCCTAATCAGGGCGCCCCCATCATTGGGGGCGCCCCCAGGCAACCAGGGCGCCCCCAGCAGTGGGGGCGCCCCCATGACCAGGGCGCCCCCAGTGCTGAGGGCGCCCCCAGGTAGTACTACGAGGCTGCTTCGCTGTTTCGAAGCCAGAAGCAAAGGATAAGCGCTCCAGAGGGCGCCCAGGTCATCCGGGGCGCCCTGGTCAAAGGTGTTATCACTTGCAACGAAGTAGGCGCAAGGATAAGAGTTGACCGAATCTTCCGGGGCGCCCCCAGCGTCCGGGGCGCCGCCAGGAGGCCTATATAAGGGGTCTCGACCCCCTTGCTTCAGACATAACTTCCAAGAGCGATCCTAAGCTTTTTGACCGACGACAACACGCTAGAAACGAGGTTCTACGACCGGGAGGCTCCAGGAGGAGGTGCGCGGCACTTCGGAGGTCCAGATCGGCCGAGCTTCAGACCTTTTTCCGTTGGTTTGCTTTTTAATTATTGTACTTAAATTTCCATATTATTGATTGTAATTCTGCACTATAAGTCGGGTTTCTCCGCCTCCGGAAAGTCCGGAAAGGAGACCAATAGTGGACGGGCGTTCCCGTGCATAGGCCTTGGATGTACTGACCCTGGGGGGTCGGGAACCAAGTAAAAATCCGCATGTCATTCTGTTGTGCATTTATTTTTCTATTCTTATTTTCCGCTGCGCTACTAATATTCTAAGTCTAGAACGAACGAGTTTTCCACGAAGTTTTACGAAGATTTCGGACGTTCGATATTCACCCCCCCTCTATCGACGGCCTCCTACAATTGGTATCAGAGCCGAGCCGCTCTTCACCGGACTAACCGCCGACGGAGCAACGAGGCAGGAGTTGAGGGGGAGCCCAGGGGTGAATCAGGTACAATTTTTTTATGTCAAATTTTATGTTGCATATTATTTGTTTCACGTGCAGGGAGAGAGGGCACTATAAAAATCAGTGCCCTACTCGTAAGACTTGGTCTACACCACCGGCGTCAAAGGGGGTACCAGCGCCAGGAGTCCGGAAGAACAAGGATCACGTACGATGCTTCAAATGCGAGAAGTACGGACACTACAAAAATATGTGTCCGGCAAAGGTACGTAAGATTGATGTTCCAAAAGTTTTATAAATTTCTGCAATGTCTTTTAATAATTTAGATCATTTTCCTGAGAAATTAGAATTATTGCATAGTCAATTAGATATTTTAAATAATCAGTTACAAAATGTGAATATGGCTAAAATGTCAGAAATAAATTATTTAATCATTAATACCAATTCAATAATTGCTAAAATTAATTCTGATATTAAATCTAAAATAAACTCTGATAATTCTACAGATAATGATGCAATTAATTCTGGATCTAAATCTAAAAACAATTCCGAATTCAAATTCGAAAATCCTAAGGATAAAACCGAATTCAAATTTGAAAATCCTAAGGATAAAACCGAATTCAAATTTGAAAATCCTAAAGATAAAGTTGAATTCAAAAATCTTAAGGATAATTTTAAGTCAGAAAAACCTTTAGATAGATACAAATTCAAATTTGAAAATCCGTTGTATAAATTTGAATTCGAATCTAAAAATTATAAAGATAACTCTGAAAATCTCAAGATTAATTCAGAAATTAATTCTGAAAATCTTAAAGATAATCTGAAGATTAATGTTGAAAATATATCTGAGGATAATTCAAGGATAATGGTAAAGATACAATTCTCCTAGATAATAACTTAATCATAGATAATATTGAATATTATTATGAAACTTTAACTAGTGGCCCAATTTACTCCACCTACTGTGAGGATATTGAAAAATTTAATCTTGAGGAGGAGATAGAATTTTCTAAGATAAAGGCCATAATTAATAAAAATAACAAAATTTCAAATAAAACAAAATTATTAGAAAAACTTGAAAAGAAAGATAAAAAATGAAGAAGAAATTTTTGAAATAATGAAAATGATAAATTTAAACTCACAATTATTAATTAATCCTAATTAAATTCGAATTAATTCTTAATTTAATCCTATTAAATTCGAATTAATGCTTAATTTAATCCTAATCCAAATTAAATACAAATTAATTAAAATTAAATCCAAATTAAATACAAATTAATTAAAATTAAATCCAAATTAAATTTAAATTAATTAAAATTAAATTCAAATTAATTCAAGTTAATTAAAATTAAATCCAAATTAAATTCAAATTAAATACAAATTAATTAAAATTAAATCCAAAATAAATTCAAATTAATTAAAATTAAATTCGAATTAATTCAAATTAAATCCAAATTAAATCCAAATTAAATTCAAATTAATTAAAAAAAATCCAAATTAAATCCTAATTAAATCCAAATTAAATTCAAATTAATTCAAATTAAATCTAAATTAAATTCGAAATTTAAAATTTAAATTAAATTCAAATTAAACTTAAAATTAAATTACAATTCAAATTTAAATTAATTTAAATTCAAATTCAAACTTAAAATAAATTAAATTCAAATTTAATTTAATCCAAATTAATTGAAACTTAAATTCATTTATTTTCAATTGATTAATTAATTGTCTAATCCAATTCTTAATTAACATGAACTCAACTAAAATCTTAAATGACTTAAACTCAAACTAAAATAAAATTTTACCCAAACTATAACAATTAAAAGTAATAACATTAAATATGTCAAAGTGGGTTGACATATTCGCAGGTTCACTCGACATGTATCAAATCGGGAATTTGATACATTTTTAGAAACTTAAATAAAATGATTTGAATTGTTTGACTCATGCATAATTGTCATTTCATACATTTGCTATTTATTTTGTTAATATATGACATGTCATTCATTTTCTTTATGCATAACTTAGAACGGCTATAGGAAAAAGAATGATTGAAACTTGATCAACCTAGTATTTGGTGGAGGTGAGATGATAGTACGTTAGGGAAGCCATCTTGGCGGAACTAGCCGAAGCTACCGATCCAAGATCCAAACTAGTTAGACCAGAATTTTTCAAAAAGTAATTTTGAAAATGAAATTTCATTAAAAGGCTTTGTTAAGGAAAGGGTGGATGATCCCATAAGGCTACGGCCAAAGAAGGCTTAGTGCCTCGCCAAGACATGGAAGCCAATTTTTGAAATTCAAATTCAAGCTACTTCTTGTAAAATTCAAATCTAATACAAGCTTCAATTAAATCTTAGAATTAAAATAAATTAAAGAAAAATTATTCAAGCATCTCACAATACATTTATAAGGCAATCATGTTTGTTGTATTGATACATCTAAAATGGGTGAGATGTTAAGGACTAATAAATTGAAAAATGTTTTTCAAAATTATTTTTTTTAAAATCATTAGAATATTTTTCTAAAAATATATTTTTAAAATAGTGCTTCAACATAATAATGTTTTTATGGAATTCATGCTTGTCTGATTGAATATACATATCATATGTTTTTCAAAAATTATATCTTTTCAAAAATTTGTTTGACTCACTCTATTAGACACAAGCCTCTTAGGACAACACTAAAGTTCCTTAAGGCACTTAGATAGAGTCAAATGGTGTTGGATGCAGGGGGAGTATTTTGTTCTTTTTATTAAAAATATTTTTCGAAAACTGCACCTTAATTTGTATTACATATATTTTCAAAATTATCTTCTTTCCAAATTGTGACTTCAAAATTTATCTACTTAAAAATTATCGGTTCTTTGACTTTGATAAACCCTAAAGACACAGAGGAAAGGTCCACTTTATGATCTTCAAGGACTCCTAGGACGTGTCAAATTTAGGGGGAGTCTAACAAGTTTTAAATCATTTTGAAAATTATTATTCTTTTGATCTGACTCAAACCTTAAGACTCAGAAAAAGAGTACTTGTGGTCAACAAGCTTCCCGGGACTGGGTCAAGTTTAGGGGGAGGTCAAATTAAAAGGATTATTAAATATTTCAAATGTTTTCATGCGCGGTATTTTCAAATCCTGTTGAAAACATAAGTATTATTTTTAAATGCTATCAATTTATTATATATATATATATATATATATATATATATATATTCATTCATCTGATTTATTTTTCAATTTGAAATAATATCTTGAGTTTGGAAAATCTTCCAGGACACTTAGGAAAATGGCCTTGTAGTCAACAAGGTTTCCTATGATTGTGTCAGACTGAATGATAAACCAAATCAAGTACTATCACTTTAAAATCTTTACATTTTTCAAAATTAACTTACATCATATTATTCTGTGACTTATGAAATTTTTCATAATACTTACTTGGGTTGGAAAACTTCCAGGACACTTAGGAAAATATCCTTGTAGTCAACAAGGGTTCCCAGGATAGTGTCAGACAGGATAATCAACCAAGTGAAGTCAAATATTAAGTTTTCAAAAGTACTTATGTCTTTCAAAGCCAAATATTCTTTCAAAAGTACTATCATTTTTTTTAAAATTCTATTAATATTTACTTGACCTTGAAAAATATTATGTTTCATAAAACACTTATTTTCGAAACACAGTCAGTACTTGTAAAATAGGCATAACATTTATATTTTCCAAAATAACATTCTTTCAAAAGTTATGCATTTTCCAAAAGTACTTAATTATTCAAAAATTCAATATATTTTCAAAGGCACTTATATTTTTCAAAAATTACATAACTTTTGCAATATATTATTCAAAATACAATGCTTTAATAAAATTTTTGCACTAAGTATTTTCAAAAAGAATCAAAGGTTTTTAATGTTGGTGCAAGTATTTTATTTTTTGATATATGACAAAGGGGGAGAGATGTGTGCTTAAGTTAGAAATATTTTCCCCAAAGATAAAAAATGTAGTTTCTATCATTTTTTATCTTTTTCATTTTTACCCCAAGGACAGTAAGTTAGCCCCTTTAAACCAATCTAACTTAAGTTATTGTCAAACATCAAAAAGGAGGAGATTATTGGTGCAAGTTGCATCAATGATATTTCTCTTTAAGTGTTTTAATGTTTGACAATACACTTAAGTCAGTGATACATTGAACAGACAAAAGGGAGTAAGAGAGAAGTAACCTTAGCTGAAGAAAAGTCCTAGTTAAACTAGGCATCGAAATCCTAAGTCCCAGCGAAGGGCTGCTGGGCACCTAGCAAAGGGCTGCTAGGTATCAAAACCCCAAGTCCTAGCGAAGGGCTGCTAGGCACCTAGCGACGGGCTGCTAGGTATCGAAACCCCAAGACCTAGCGAAGGGCTGCTAGGCACCTAGTGAAGGACTACTAGGCATAGAAGACCTAGCGAAGGGCTGCTAGGCATAGAAGACCTAGCGAAGGATTGCTAGGCACCAGGCGAAGGACCGCTTGGTAACAAAGACCTAGCGAAGGGCTGCTAGGCACCTGGCGAAGGACTGATAGGAAATGAAGACTTGGTCCGAGGGACTAATAAACTTAGCCGAGCGATGACTAAGGACAGGAGTAGAGACGGGTCAGGGTTTGGGCGTCTCGAGATCCGGAGTAATCGGAAGCTAAGTAAAAGTCCACCCGAAGGGCTGGGTGGCAACCGTCTCCTGAAAGGAGTAGGTGAAGGGCGAGTTCTAGGGGATGGGAACTCGTGCCGGTTCGACCTAGGGTTTCGTGCAAATCTGAAGTCCGAACCAAGTCCTTAGGCTTAATATTATATGTATCCATGCTTTGTGTTTGTGTATCTTGCAGGTATCAAAAACCGGAGACAAAGCAGTTAAAATAATCAAAACAGTGTTGGATGCCCTAATCAGG
The DNA here is from genome assembly GCA_024364735.1 of Boesenbergia rotunda. Lineage (NCBI taxonomy): Eukaryota > Viridiplantae > Streptophyta > Magnoliopsida > Zingiberales > Zingiberaceae > Boesenbergia > Boesenbergia rotunda. The sequence continues at coordinate 116,983 of JAGFNQ010007293.1, read as the reverse complement.
GCGCCCCCATCATTGGGGGCGCCCCCAGGCAACCAGGGCGCCCCCAGCAGTGGGGGCGCCCCCAGTGCTGAGGGCGCCCCCATGTAGTACTACGAGGCTGCTTCGCTGTTTCGAAGCCAGAAGCAAAGGATAAGCGCTCCAGAGGGCGCTCGGGTCATCCGGGGCGCCCTGGTCAAAGGTCTTATCAGTTGCAACGAAGTAGGCGCAAGGATAAGAGTTGACCGAGTCTTCCGGGGCGCCCCCAGCGTCCGGGGCGCCCCCAGGAGGCCTATATAAGGGGTCTCGACCCCCTTGCTTCAGACAGAACTTCCAAGAGCGATCCTAAGCTTTCTGACCGACGACAACACGCTAGAAACGAGGTTCTACGACCGGGAGGCTCCAGGAGGAGGTGCGCAGCACTTCGGAGGTCCAGATCGGCCGAGCTTCAGACCTTTTTCCGTTGGTTTGCTTTTTAATTACTATACTTAAATTTCCATATTATTGATTGTAATTCTGCACTGTAAGTCGGGTTTCTCCGCCTCCGGAAAGTCAGGAAAGGAGACCAATAGTGGACGAGCGTTCCCGTGCATAGGCCTTGGATGTACTGACCCTGGGGGTTCGGGAACCAAGTAAAAATCCGCGTGTCATTCTGTTGTGCATTTATTTTTCTGTTCTTATTTTCCGCTGCGCTACTAATATTCTAAGTCTAGAACGAACGAGTTTTCCATGAAGTTTTACGAAGATTTCAGACGTTCGATATTCACCCCCCCCTCTATCGACGGCACCGGTCCTACAATAGCCACTGCCATAATATTTTTTATTATGGGAATGATGTCAAATTATTTAATTCATTAAATTCTGTTTGTTGTACCAACTTATTAAGCCTATTAAATAAAGTTATGTTATGTGTTAATTGACTTGTCAATGATTAGTTCATTTATATGATTAGTTTATATTCAAGACAAATGATTAGTTCGTTTAATGGGATGTATGTAATATAATTGATCAATGTTAATTAGATTGGATGATACGAATGATGAGTGAAAACGTAGTTATCACTTAATTTCGTAAACCAAGTCAAGTTTATATTGAGTCAATCAAAAATTATGTACAGATGATATACACTGAATTAATGAATAATATGTTTATTTATGATAGATCATGGCAACTAAGAACATCATAGCTGAACTGAACATGGGAGAGAAATTGAACGGGGACAACTATAAAATATGGCATCTCAAGATACAATATGTTCTTGAGGAACAAGAAGTTCTAGAGGCTGTAAATCATTTTATGGTAGAACCTGCTGTTGGTTCAACTGCACAGTACAGACTTAATCTAGATGCTTATAGGGCATGGAAGAAAAAGGACTCCACAGCAAAGGGGATATTGATTAGTTCAATGGTAGATGACCTAATATTTGAGTATGAGCCACTACCATCAGCTCATGCTGTCTGGGTTGTCCTGAAAGAGAAATACAGTGGAGTTAGTGTTAGCAAGCTTCGTCAACTGACAATCAAGTTTGACAGTTGTAAAAAGCGCCCGAATGTGACGATGACCCAACATCTGAGAGAAATGGGTAATATGATTCGGGAGCTTAAGATTGTTGGTCATGAGTTGACCGACGAACAACAGGTTCAAGCAGTTATTCGTTCCCTTCTTGATTCTTGGGAAACAATGAAGCAGAACCTTACTCACAGTGAGAGTATCAAGACTTTCATTGATGTCTCACACCATATTGAACTGGAGGCGGAGAGAATAGAATCCGCAAGGATTTCTAAGCAAGCTTTTGTAGCTGAAGGTTCTGGATCCAAGAACAAGAAAAAATGGTTTAAGAAAGGAAAGGGTAAGGGAAAAGAAGCTGGTGCTACTACTGTGCAAGACCCAATCAAGAAGAAAGGAAAGAAGTATGGAAAGAAACCTAAAGGCAAGCTAACTTGCTACAACTGTGGCAAGAAGGGCCATTTTGCTCGGGAGTGTACTGAGCCGAAAAAGGTAAATCCATGTTTGTCTTCTTTTCATGAGCTTTATGTTGCGAGTTCGGTGTTGTTAGCTGATTCTTATCCTTTGTGGATTATAGATTCAGGAGCAACGAACCATGTAGCTCGTGATCGAGCTATGTACGTGGAGTACCATCGCGTACCAGCTGGCAATAAATGAATATATGTGAGAAACAATGCAAGAATTGAAGTCAAAGGAATTGACACTTGCAAACTCAACCTTCGTGGTGGGCATATATTGTTTCTGCATGATGTCCTGTATGCTCCTGAGATTCGACGGAATCTGGTTTCTGTGAATTGTCTTCTTGAATTGGGTTATTGTATGAATTTTTACAGTTGTCGTGTAGAACTTAAAATTGACTCTGTGTTAATTGGATATGGTTTTATATCAAACGGTTTCATGGTTCTTGATGCAGAACCAGATGTTAATTGTGGAAATCATGGTTGTTTTTCAAACATTGCTCTTACTAGTGATGCTGATGTTAATGATGAAGTTTGGCATGCTAGATTGGGACATATAGGACAGGAAAGAATGAATAGATTAGCAAGAGAGGGTCTGCTCGGCACTCGTGCTAAAGTTGACTTGTCTATATGTGAGCATTGTCTTGCTGGAAAAGCAACTAGGAACCCGTTTGGTAAGGCTATTAGGGCTGATTCACCATTGCAATTGATTCATTCGGATATTTGTGGTCCGATGAATATGAAGGCTAGAAATGGTAGTTCATATTTCATTATATTTATTGATGACTTCACGCGTTATGGCCATGTGTATTTGATTTCTCACAAATCTGAAGCATTAGATTATTTCAATCGTTATTTGAACGAAGTTGAGAATCAATTGGAACGTAAGGTTAAAACCTTACGCACTGACTGTGGAGGTGAATATTTGTCTGATCAGTTCAAGACAATATATAATGAGAAAAGGATTGTTAGACAGTTAACTATCCCTGGAACTCCACAGCAAAATGGAGTTGCTGAAAGGAGAAATAGAACTCTTCTTGAAATGGTTAGGTCGATGATGGCTCAAGCTAATTTGCCTATTTCCTATTGGGGTGATGCATTATTGGCTGCAACCTACATACTTAACCGGGTGCCTTCTAAATCTGTTCCATCTACTCCATATGAACTTTGGACAGGCAAAAAACCAGATTTGAGTAATCTGAGACCATGGGGGGCAGCTGCTTATATTCATGACAAGACTCACAAATATGGAAAATTAGGACCCAGAGGTAAGAAATGTATCTTTGTAAGATATTCCGATACCTCTAAGGGTTATGTCTTTATTGGTGAGCAACAAGATGGAACCATCTCTGAAATTGAGTCAAGAGATGTTACTTTTCTCGAAACTGAGTTCCCAACGAGAGGTGAAGTTGATAAATCAACTCCTCTATTTGCAATAGAGGAGGAGGATACTGTTCCTCCATCAACAAACCAAGAATCACAGGGGATACCTGAATCTAGTCAAGCTAGTGGGAGTAAATTGCCTATAAGTGAATTAGTTTCTCAACAGTCAAACCTGCGAAGAAGTAATCGTAAGATTATTCCTCGGAGAAGGTTTGACATTGAAAATGAGGCATTAATGATTCTCCCAGTTGACGATGAAGAATCTCGAACGGTTGAGGAAGCATTGAGATGCTCAGTTAGAGAAAAATGGAGAAATACAATGGATGAAGAAATGGAGTCTATGAGAAAGAATCAGGTTTGGGATTTAGTCGATCTTCCTCCAGGCCGAAGGGCTATTGGGAATAAATGGATTCTCAAAATCAAGAGGAAGGCAGATGGATCGATTAATAGATACAAAGCTCGTCTGGTTGCAAAAGGATATACCCAAATGGAGGGTATTGATTTTGAAGAGACATTTTCCCCTGTTGTGAAGTTTGTGTCAATACATGTCATTTTAGCTATAGTAGCACATTATGACTTGAAATTACATCAGATGGATATAAAAACGGCTTTCCTTAATGGTAATCTTGACGAGGAAATCTATATGGCATAACCAGAAGGTTATATTGCTGATGGCCAAGAGGAAAAAGTATGTAGACTTAAAAAGTCTATATATGGGCTAAAGCAAGCGTCAAGGCAATGGAACATAAGATTCAATGATGTCATTTTATCTTATGATTTCGAAATGATCAATGAGGATCATTGTGTTTACCTAAGAAAGGATAAAGGAAAGTTGGTCATTTTATCATTATATGTTGATGATATGCTAATAGCTGGAAGTGACTTAAAAGTTGTGATTGATGTCAAGTCTTGGCTTTCATCACAATTTGACATAATTGACATGGGAGAAGCTGAGTATATCTTAGGAGTATGGATCATTCGTGATCGATCAAAAAGACTTTTGGGTTTGTCCCAAGAAGCTTATATTACTAAGATACCACAACACTTCAATATGTTTGATTGCAACGTTGAACAAACACCTACAGCAAAAGGTATTGTTTTGAGCAAAAGTATGTCTCCCAAGACTCCTGAAGAGATAGCCGAGATGAAGAAAAGACCATATGCTAGTGCCATTGGTAGTTTGATGTACACTATGTTGTGTACTCGTCTTGATATAAGCTATGCTGTTGGCTTAGTTAGTCGTTTCCAGTCAAACCCAGGATCGAGACACTGGAAAGCGGTAAAAAGGATATTCAGATATCTCAAAGGGACGGCAGATTATTGTCTCTGCTTCCAAGGATCAAAGCTGAGCTTGAAGGGTTACGCAGATGCAGATTGGGCAGGGGACCTTGACGACAGAAAATCCACATCTGGCTTTATTTTTTTGCTGAATGGAGGTGACATTTCATGGAACAGCAAGAAATAGGCTTGTGTAGCACTGTCGACAATGGAGGCTGAGTATGTGGCTTGTGCAGCGGCTGTACAAGAAGCTGTCTGGTTGAGAAGGTTCCTAAAGCATCTGAAAATTGTTGAGGACAGCGGGAGCCCTGTTACAGTGAATTGTGACAATCAAGCTGCTATAGCCTTTTCCAAGGATCCTAAATATCACAGCAAAGGCAAGCATATAGAAATTAAATACAATTTTGTAAGGGATATTGTTGACAAGAAAAAGATAATTCTTGAGTGCATTTCTACCCGAGCAATGCTTGCAAATCCTTTTACTAAGCCATTGACTAAAGAGTCATTTCATGAGCATGTGAAGTCTTTGGGACTACGCAAAATGTAAAACATTGTAAATGTATTTGTTACATTTATATAAATGAAATGTTATGATCTATTCAGTGTAAATGTATTTGTTACATTTGGAAGAAGTCTCGATGAGCATGTTGACAGGATTAGATTGGTCCACTCACATGGACAATCGTCTCTATTTGTTGAGTATAAATAGAGGTAAGACCATTACTTATGAGACAGCTTATGTAGTTGTAAAGAGAGACATACTCATAAGTTGAGGTCGCCTTGATTTTGTATCAAGATGAGGTCATCTATGTAATGATCGAAGTAAATGCACCCACCATTTATTAAACATGTTTAAAGCCAGATTGGAATTCATAAGTTGAATTCGGATTAGACGTTAGGTATGTCTAGATCGAAATCTGTACGATGTTAAATATTTGAGAAAAACATGCACTCTTTTTGGTAAAGAGAAAAACATCGTAGCATGTGATTCATACCACATGTGCTATAGCGACAATAAGGGTAGTAGGAGAATGGATCCCTGCTTCTCTACTATGTGAGACCCTTGAGATTATCAGTTAATCTCAATCTTACCCTAAGTGACTATTTAGCTGTCTACTTGAAGTTTTAATCAATGTTTGCTACTTTAGTGTGTGTCCTATCGACTATGGATGATTCGGTCTATGGAGCATAACTAGGAAAGCGACTGATTAGAATGAATAGATTCTAGCTGAAAAGGAAGATTAAAATTGGTTTACATCTGTAATACTTATTCACTGGTCGACCAGTTACATTTTTTTGTTAAGTACTTAAAAATGTGATTGTGAATAAAAGTATTGATTTGAGATGTCGAACATGCTCTTGACATAGATGTCATATGAGGGATTAGAGATGTTCATATTGATGTAAATATTTAATCTGGGGTAAAGGCAAGTTATTGATGTCTCTGATTCATTCTATAGAGCAGCTAAGTTATGTGTAACAACTTTCTTAACATTAATTGCTCAGTGTGCTTACTGTCGCACGAACCATTTTCCCTGAAGTATGAATTGAATGCTCCTATATGGTCTTTGTGACTTCCTTACATAGTCTTAGTGACTAGATGACCTATATGGATAGAATTGGACGAGTGGGAGATGTTGGCGTTACAGGCGTTACTGGCCTTCATTTTGAAACGTTGACGTTACTATTCAGAGTATTGAATACCTCCATTGATGGAGGATGGAGGTAGAAGAAACGCCTGATTCTCCCTATAAATATGGCATCCAAATGCAATCCAAGAAAGGCAGACAAAGAGGAATCGGAGCATCAAATCAGAGTGGGTTTAGGTTTGTGAAAGATCGAGATTCGTGGTGATTTTCTCGTGACAGCAGGCAAGCAGAAGGAAAAGAACAAGAAGGAGATCACTGTAAGTCTTATTCATTTGCAATCCATTCATAGATTTCATGCTTTCAATCTGATACACTTAAGATCTGTTAACTGATTACCTGACATAGTTCTATGGTCTTCCTCCATTTTACATGGGGTAAATTACGAAGATGAAAGAGGTAGGTGCCAGATAAATTTTGGTTTACATGGGGTATGTTATCTTAAATACAATATTTACATGGGGTAAATTATGATAGTTCGCATGCTTTTACTTTGATTTTTATTTAAAAGTCATGGTTACGAAGGGGAACCACTATATAGTAATGTTCGCATACAATATTTCCATGATTTGTTCGTAACTGTGATTTGTTCTCTTAGAGAGTGGAAAAAGAAAGAACAAACCCTGAGTACTACTTACAAACAGGCACGTTTCCTTAGAAAACTAGCCTTTGGAAGATTTGGGGATATGACTATGCCTCGGGACATGGCACGGCCGTTTGCCTTTCTGGAATTAAACTTGGGGTGCTTAAAGAAAGATACGATCGGGCATGACACGATCGTGTGTGTCACGCCCCGAGATCAATGGAGCCGCTGATCCAATATAAAATCAGACATCCATCCTGTCCGATGGGCAATTTACATATACATACAACCCACGCAATTCATAAATTGACCTCAGACCTCAAAACAGATATATAACATAAGGGAAATAGAAGCACCACAATATTGTAAACCGTAAAACTCACCTGAGCTGCCCTCGTAGCAAGTGCGCAACAAAACAATCACACAAAGTCCAACAGGGGGCTCAAAAATACAATACCGCACGAATGAATCAAAATATAAGTCTGCGATATAGTATTGAATACAACACCAATGAAAATGCTATAAAGAAAGCATAATGCGCGAAAGCACCCAACAAATGGAGTCGTGGGGGCCCGGGACTGACAACTGGACCCCTCTGGCGAGCTATTAACCTAAAAACAAAAATATTGTGACGGGTGGTGAGTCCAAGTGGACTCTGCAGGTATAGAGAAAGATATGCATGACTGAATAAATAGCTGAATAAGCTATACAGAAACAATAGGATACAGCCTCAACAAGTATATCAGAATATGCATAACTAAAAGTAACAAATGAATGTACATACTAGAAATCAGCCTATCCTGATCATAAAAAAGACGTATCATATGAGCAAGTGCAGAGTCATCAAACCACACAAATGGTATATCATGTATGTGCATGTCAAACAAGTGCAGCAAATAAATGCAGCAAACACAATCAAATGCACAAATGCATCATATGCACATGATGCAATGACATGGTCACATCTAACACCAGTCAAGCCACTGAGACATGCAATAATGTGTCGGCCGAGTGGGTAGAGTTGTGACACTGTCCGCACTCTACCATCATTGCTCCTGAGTGACCGAGTAAACAGGATGCTGGTGGAGTAAACACTCCACCCCATATGTATATGGGGGAGATATTTCTCCCATATTCTCTGGTCTATGGGAAGAAAAAAGATCCCTGCCTGCTATCACACTCTAAAACTACTACCCATGAGCTATCAAGCGGAGCAGTACAAAGCAAATGCACACACCCAATGGTATCCATTAACCCATGAGTGTTCATGTGTGCATATCATGTGTCGGAAAACGATAGGCTCAACCACAAAGGAGTCGCTAATCGTCGGCATGCAGCAATGCAGAGATGATGCATGACTCTAACACATACAACCCCTACCAGGTCATCGACACATAACTCAACCTAACATGCACAAGCATAAACATGTATCATAACTCAATCATCAAATATCTAGATACACATGCAAGTATGACTAGAATCAATTAATACAACCATATAGTGGTATGCTATCCTATATCTACATACTATGCTCATACTGATACTATACGGAATTAGATAACAAATAAAAAAGACTGTATAGAAGGAAATCTAGATCATATCTAAGATTAAGCATAAGTATCAAGCAGGATAGCAAACGGTAGCAGATAAAGGTAAATAACAGTCTACTGCATAAATAACAAATAGTTATGCATAAAGGTAAAGTGGAACTACAGATACAAGTAAGAAGTACCTGTCTCTAAATAGTAGAATCCGAAGAGAAGAGAACCATTTGCTAACAATTAGCAGCAATAATCCAAATCAAATCCCTGTATCAAGGGTATATTTAATTAGCTATTACACAGTAATGGTAACTAGCTAATAAATCCATAAACCATACTAGGGTTAACCTAACCGTTCTCTTTCGCTTTAATTACCTCTAATTAAATGGAAGGTTCCTAATTATCCCGCGTAATTAAGATTAGATTCATTTTTAGATTTAATCCAAAATTCAGATTCGTCAAGTTAGGTTATTAGGTTTACATCTCCAATTAAACCTACCCTTAACCCAACCGAAAGCTCACCCCAAAACATGATTAACTTCCCACCTCCAAAGTTGCACACAACCACCACTCAACCATTTCTAGCTAATAGCATACCACGGTTTCCAATTTTTAGCATCCATTATAGTTTCAAAAATCCAACTACAGCTAAGAACCATTTCAAACAAAATAGTTAAGGGATATACTACTCCATATAAATCAAGCTTCGAAGTTACTCACGGCAGCCTAGGGTGTGATTTGAAACCTAAGCTACAGCTTTCACCTACACAATATCTGAATTTGAATTGTATACCTCTTCAACTCAATTAGCTTACGGTAGGAGTTGGCACACCAAGGTACACATCCCAAATTCAAGCTAACTCCTAGTTATCCCTTAATTAAACATTAATCCCTACTGTTTCCTGGAAACCAGTTCCAATTAAATCGATCAAAATAGAACATCTCAAGAACAACTCACACAAATCCAAATTGGAGCAATTCTCCAACATCAACTTCGGAATTCAACACAAAATAGTCATATCAGTTCCTTACCTCAAATCCCAGGAGATCCGAAGCCAACAACAGCCAGATCCTAGAAGAAAGAATTGCTGGGTAGGAGATCGTACGATCCCTTGGTGAGAACCTGGTCGAGTGCAAAATCTGCCAAAGGCACTACATCCACCGGCGCAGCAGATCCTCAGCCCTAGATCCACCATCGGAGTGAAAGCAACTCACAGCCAGAAAGATTGGCTCTGGTTCACCAAACCAGTGGAAATGAGATCACCCGCGGATCGGAAGAGGAGAAAGCCATGGGAATACAAAGACAAGATGAGTCAAGAATCGTTTACCGCCGTAGATGATGGTTGGCCAATGAACCCAGCCTCGTCTAATCACCACCACTGCCTCGCCATGCTCGCAACCCCTTCTCAATCCTCGTGGGCATAGTTGATGTGGTTTTGGATCTGGATCTAGCTATAAAGCAGCGATATGGTTCGAGGATGTTGATGTAGTCTGACCTGATTGTTGTTTTGGTGTTAACACCGATTTAAGTTTAAGTGAGTAAGATAAGTTTGGCTTAAGTCCTGGTCGGGGACTGGGCATGAATTCCGATGAATGAAGTCGGGTGAAGAAAATCTTGGTGAGTGAAGCTGGGTGATGGAAACCCCGATGAGTGAAGCTGGATCTTGGTGAGTGAAGTCGGGTGTCAGAAACCCTAATGAGTGAAGCTAGGTGAACGAAACCCTGGTAAGTGAAGCCGGGTGACGGAAGCCCCGGTGAGTGAAGCCGGGTCCTGGTAAGTAAAGCCGGGTGACGGAAACCCCAGTGAGTGAAGCCGGGTCCTAGTTAGTGAAGCTAGGTGAAAGGAAACCCCGGTGAGTGAAGCCGGGTCCTAGAGAAGGAAGTCAGGTGAGTTCACTAAGGTGAAAGGAAACCCCGGTGAGTGAAGCCGGGTCCTAGAGAAGGAAGTCAGGTGAACGAAACCTTGGTGAGTGAAGCCAGGTCCTAGCGAGGGAAGTTAGGTTGAACAAAGTCCCGGTGAGTGTAGTTGGGCATGAAGTCTTGGTCCGGGGGATTGAGCATGAGTCAGCCAAGCGACTGGATCGGTTTAGAGTCCGATCAGAAGTTCGCACGAGCTCCCTTGTTAATAGATTGGTCTGGAGACCGATCCAGGGAGTCTGATCTTTCTGGTGAACTATCAGAAAGAGAATAGAGACATTCTGTATGGTCTCTGATCATTCTGGTGAACGATCAGAGAGATCAGAAGATATCTATAAGAGACCATGATCGGTCTGTCTGACCGATCAGGGACATCCTGACTGATTAGGATGGCTCCTGATCGGTCAGGGAGTGACCTGATTGGTCACTATGACTGATCAGGCCCTAACCTGATCGGTCAAGTGACCGATCAGGGCTTGGCTTGGATCCCATGACCTTCTATATGGTCTCGGATCGGTCTGATGAACGATCAAAGACCCTGATCGATCTACGGATAGATCAGGCCATTACTGGACCGATCAGGTAGGAGCCTGATCGGTCAAGATCTGCCAGATCGGTCATGATGGTCGATCAGGGCTCGAGAATGATCGGTCAAGTGACCGATCAGGGTTGCGAGTCGGGCCTTGGCTGCTTCTTGGTTTTCCTTGTGATCGGTCAGTGGACCGATCCTTATTCTCTGATCGGTCAAGGAGATCGATCAGAGCTTCACTGGATCGATCAGGCAGATGTCTGATCGATCAGGACCTCAACTGATCGGTCCGAGTGACCGATTAGTGTCTGATAACTTTAATTTGAATCGTTGTCAGACTTTCTGATTTCACTTTGATTTCGTTTGATTTCTTTCTGATACTGTTGATTTCTTTTTGATTTGCTGTGCTAAGCCTCTGATGAGTGTGTAGGCTATACAGGGATGACACAAACCAAGAAGGAGGGTCAAGCGGCGACTTTCACTTCGGTCAGGTTTGTTTCTTTTCCATTCGCAGGATTCAACATCTTCTGGCGTGGGCTGGCAACTGTCTGGCGAAGCTGGCGACTGACCTGATACTCGGTTGAAGAGGTTTCAGTGGACTGAGCCCAGTAGAGGTCAGTGGGTTGGTGACGGAGCTTGTTGCAGACGCGCCTGGTGAGCTACAGACGCGCCTGGGATAATCTGGCGATGAGCAGAGGTTTAAGAGAAGGCTGAAGAAGATGAGACAGTATCTTTTGCATCTTTGCAACTTGGCAACTTTGAAACTGTGGAGAACTTCGCGGGTTGATCAGCAAGCAGACACGAAGAGCTGAGTGAGAGTTCTTGCGTGTGAGTTGTGCTGGGTTGAGCTCGGTGAAGTGTTCGCGTCTTTGTGCCTTCTGTCCAAGTGCTCTGTAAGCTTTCTCGAGTTTCTGTGTGCTTAATCTAATATCATTCTTGACACTGTTGTGGAGAGGTTACTCCACCGAGAAGGAGTTCTATTCTATCTGGATTTCCGGGGCTTGATCTGCGGACGATCAAGGGATCGCCCACCTCACGTGCACGCCAAGGAGTAGGGGCAAGTTATCCCCGAACCTTGTAAATCTTTGTGTCATTTCTGTTTGGTTTTGTTTCTGTCTTTCTGTCTATTTGTCTTCCCTGCTAACCCTAAGTGCAGAGAGATTTCAAAGAATCGAAAAGTTTATGTGTCTGGCTATTCGCACCCCCCTCTCTAGCCATCCAAGGTCCAACAAGTGGTATCAGAGCCTGGGACTCTTTCCAACGGTCTAACACCCGAGAGCATAACAAGAATGACTATGAGGGAAGGCTTTAGCACCAACAGACCTCCATTTTTTGATGGAGCTGACTTCTAATACTGGAGGTCAAGGATGGAATACTACCTGAAGACAAATATTGGTATGTGGTTCTCTGTGAAGGAGGGTTTCATCCCTCCAAAAGATGCTGAGGAAAAAGAGCTAGACTCATCAAGACGGTCATCCGAGCAAACCCGGAAGGGAGAAGCTGATGCGAAGGCTGTAGTCACCCTGTAGTGTGGGATGACCAAGGAGCAACTGATCAAAGTTGGTCACTTCACCAGTGCTAAGGATCTGTGGAACAAACTTATTGAACTCCATGAAGGAACTATAGATTCCTGGATAGCCAAGAGGGATCTTTTCCTCAACCAACTCCAAAACCTCACCATGAAGGAGTCCGAAACGGTAAGTGAACCCCATGGATGATTCAAAGAAATACTTAACGGTTTACATTCCATCGATGAGAAGGTCGAGAATCGCGACCTTATAAAGTACGTACTAAAATCCTTTCCTAGGAATGCTTTGTGGTCATCCATGGTGGATGCCTACAAGATATCTAAGGACTTGTCTATTGTTAAGATAGATGACTTATTTTGTGAAATGGAATTACACGAGATCACTAACAAAGGCCCCAAGGAGAAGGGGATTGCTCTTGTGGCAGGGGACAAGGCAAAGAAGAAGAAAGAAAAGAAGAAGGAGAAGGAGGTTTCATCTTCGTCATCCGAATCCGAGGAGGATGGAAGCGAGTCTTCATCATCCGAGATGGCTAACTTCGTGAGAAGGATGATGAGGAAGAGCCGACGCTACAAAGGGAAAGGTAACACGAGTGAAGTTAAAGTTGATAAATCTAACGTCACATGTTATGAGTGTAGCAAAAAGGGACATTATAAGAATGAATGTCCAAAACTAAAGAAGAAGGAGGAGAAATCAAAAAGGAAGAAGAAGACATTGAAGGTCACATGGGATGAGTCTTCTTCCAGCTCACCCGAAGAAGAAAAGGAGGAGAAGAGCACTCGCCATGTAGCTCTCATGGCCATAGAAGACGTAGAGAGCAGTGACGAAGCAAGTGAGCTATCAACCGCGGCTTCATCATCTTCGGATGATGAAGAGGTAATCTCTCCTGAGTTAGATAAATGCTATAGAACCATTGCATGTTTAACTAATTTGTTAAAGAAGTCTAAGGAAAAAGTGAAGTTCTTAAAAGTAGAAGTAAAGCAATTAAGATCCTCTAAGGATGAGGATATTGATGACTTACATGTTGAAGTCCTAGAGGATGAGAACAAAGCCTTGAAGAGTAAAGTTAAGAAACTCAAGAGTCTTCTTGACAAATTCTCAACTAGCTCCAAGACTTTGGACATAATCCTAAACGCTCATAGAGCGGTTTACAACATGGTCGGTATAGGTTACCGACCTAAAGAACCAACCTTTGTTTCATTGATGTATAGAACTTATGTTAGATCATCAAAGGTTTCTAGGGTTCAAAAGAAAGTGATCAAGGCATGGGTGCCTAAATCTTGCATTGTAGATGCACTAGGTCCCAAGGTTTGGGTACCTAAATCTTTCATTTTTCGTATTATGTAGGCAATGATTGAGGGGGAGCATCTATCAACTTGGTTTGTTGATAGTGGATGCTCCAAACACATGACCGGGGATAGATCATCGTTCACTACCCTACAAAGCAAAAGTAGAGGTAATGTATCATTTGGTAACAATGGTAGCCTTAAGGTTGTAGGGATAGGAGACATTCAAATATCCGAATGTATGTTAGAATAAAAAATGTCCTTCTAGTCAAGGGGATGACTTTCAATCTCCTAAGTGTCAGCCAGTTGTGTGATGCGGGATACACAATTGAGTTTCACCGAAGTCAATGTCTTGTTAGTCATAATGACACACTTGACACGGTACCAGTAGGCACAAGAATAGAGAATATTTATCAAGTTTCATTTAAAAGTGCTATTAATGCTTCTATTAAGTGTTTCATGTCAAAAGAAGAAGAGTCTTGGCTTTGGCACCGGAGATTAGCTCATGTGAACATGAAGAATATCCGAAAATTGGCCAACAAAGGACTTGTACGAGGCTTACCAAGCATCAAATACGAAAAGGAAAAGCTATGTGATGCATGTCAAATGGGTAAGCAAATGAAAGCTTCTCACAAAGGTAAAAGCGATGTAAGTACCTCTACCGCCTTAGATTTACTGCATATGGATTTATTTGATTGTAGTACTATAATCTCATTAAATGGTAGTAGATATTGCTTTGTAATCATTGACGACTATACTAGATATACTTGGACTTATTTTCTAAAACATAAGGATCAAACTCTAGATATTTTTATTTCTTTTTGTAGAAGAATTGAAAATGAAAAATCTACAACAATTAAAACAATTAGGAGTGATCATGGAGGAGAATTTCAAAATCATAGGTTTGTAGAATTTTGTCAAGAAAAAGGGTATAGACATGAGTTCTCTACTCCTAGAACACCACAGCAAAATGGTGTTGTAGAGAGAAAGAACTGAGTCTTACAAAAGGCTGCATGAAGCATGCTTAATGAGTACTCTTTACCGAGCTACTTATGGGATAAAGTTGTAAGCACAGCTTGCTATGTGCAAAACTGGGTCCTCATTCATAGATTTTTACGGAAGACTCTTCACGAACTTTAGTTTGGAAAACCACCTACAGTTAAACATCTTCGGGTGTTTGGGTGTAAGGTGTTCATTCTAAACATCAAGGATCATCTTGGGAAGTTCACATCAAAAGCTGAAGAAGGGATACTGGTCGGGTATTCCCTTGTCAGCAAAGCTTATCGAGTCTACAACAAGAAATCTAGATTAATTGAAGAATCTTCTGATGTTGTATTTGAGGAAATCCCAAAAGAAATTGATTAATCAGAAAAAGTAGAGGGAGTTCAATTCGAACTTAAGAGACTGGGATTGAATGAGAGTCCAAGTGTTGAAAATGTAGCGGATGAATTCGATGATGGTGAGCCTAGACAACATGGAGCTCAGCCGGACCCTGAGTCTGAGCATGTGTCTAGTGAGACCATCCAGGAAGCACCTCCAACACCAAGGCAAACTAGGTTAGCCTCTAGTCATCCCCAAGACTAAATTGTTAGAGATATCCATCATGGAGTTAGAACTAGATCATTCTTTAGGAATGAGGCTAAAGAGGTTGCTTTGATATCTGAAATTGAACCTAGAGTAGTTGACGAGGCATTTCATGATCCCGATTGGATTATCGCTATGCAAGACGAGTTAGGTCAATTTGAGAGAAGCCTAATAGATCGTCTAGGCGTGCTAGAGGGGGGGGTGAATAGCACTTTTTGGATTTGATCTCTACAATTTCGTTAGCACAGCGGAAATAACATGCAAATGAAAAGATTAACAATGCTAACAACCAACCGTTTACTTGGTATCCACCCCGGACGGGTGACTAATCCAAGAATCCGACGGTGGATCAACCCCCGGATAACCTCCGGCTAGATCTGTCGCTCCTTGTGGGCGGAGAAACCTCGCCACAATACTTTGGACGCTCTCTGATCACAATAGACTACTAACTCACTTTACCCAAGCAAGTTTCGTGAAAGAAGATAGTAGGAAACGAGCCCCCTTTAATAGGGCTCGAATCTGAAACAGCCGCTATCAATCGACTACCCAAATGGCAGTCACCTGGTTCCACTCAGATTCGACCGTTACACACAACGTTCGAATCTGTCAGCCTGTTCCAGCATATACCAGTCGACTGCCAATAGGTCAGACGACTGGGACACCCTTAAGCCTAGGGTTTCACTCCCGAGTACAAGTCCCTCCGCACTCAAACCCTCCCGACTTAGACCCCTGAGTACAAACCCACATACTCAGATCCTCACAACTCAGTTCACTCTTCACCAGCAGTCTTGACTGTTGCCTTTACGCCCTCTTCATCTTTGGCCCTCGTCCCTCGGATGCGCACGCAAGCCTCCAGCTTGCCTCCATGCCACCCTTCACGTACACCTCGAAGTCCGCATCCCTCGGCTCATCATCCCTGCTATCCAATGGTCCCTCGAATGCGCGCGTAAGCCTCCAGCTTACCTCCATGTCATCCTTCACATGATGACATCAACCAAGTCCATGTGTACCTGTACACCTGCACACTCATGTACACATATGAGAACAACACAAATCCTAACTTAACCGTATTGCCCACACATCAAAATATCATGATCCTCCATATCATCTCAGGGTCGATTGCCCCAACAATCTCCCCCTTTGAAATCCAATCATGGCATCCTATAGTTTCCACTTTCTATCAACTTCATTTGATATTTAAAATGATTCCCAAACTCTCCTTTTTCATATAAATGTATCCTTTGACAAGAGCTCCCCCTCTTTCCCTCTTGAGTCTAATGATCATCCCTTTTATATATAACACCACTATTCGATTTTCAATCAACCCATATTAGATGATATAACAATATAAAATTTCAAACATATCATGAACACATATATAACGATCATAAAGAAAAACAATTTTCAAACCATCATTTAGCATGATAAAATTTCAATAACCCAATAGAAAACTAATGAAACAAGTCACAAGCCATGAATCTACAAAGTGAAGTAATACATAAATGTTTTATACAATAAACATAGAGATAGCCATGACATATGGCCTGAAAGCGTATCTAGGGCCAAAGCCCTGAAGTCATCCAAATAACTACAATCATCAAAATAGAAGGTGTTTGAGAGGTATAATACAATAATCAATGAAAATACTCTCAACACTGAAAACTACCAGAAGCTGCACCATCTGATCAGAAAAATATGTGCTCATTACCACCTGGAGGTGGAGGAGGAGGAGGACCCTGAAATGCGAGATGCCACTGTTGCATCATCTTGTACATATCGTCCTGGCAGCTAGTAATCCTATCAACTTTTGTCTCAATCCGTTGCTCTGCCTGCCGAAGTTCATGTACATCCTCATAGATGACATGAACATCCTCCTGAAGTGTATGTACATTGGACCGGAGCTGGGTGTACTCTGCACGTGTGACCAGCTCAGCGGGCTTCTCATCTGCGTCAGCGGCCTCCGGGCGCTCCCTCCAAACAAAAGTCCCCTGTCTACACTCAATACCTGCCAAGGACAATTGACGCGTGTCAATCTGATCATAGTCCTTTGACAGGTGTCTAACCTGACCTCTACCCACATGGATACCAAAACGTAAATGAAGAAACTCGGTCAGGATGTGGCAGAAGGGCATATATATCTTCCCATTGACACTATGGGAAGAATGACAAATAGCACTAAAAACCTGTAGGGAAACATCAATGTCCAACCTCCTCTCTAAAGCATACATCATCACTAAATGTGGGAGTCTTACCTTAGACCTCCCCTTGGTGACAATCGGCAAGATGCACTCGACAACGACCTTATACAATACATGGCTAAATGGTCTCATGGGCTTAGCATCAAAAAGACCCTCTGAGTCATTCCTATGTCTCCTGAAATAATGCATGTGAATCTGATCAATTGTGACTTCAGGAAACTCTAAGGGTTCAACAACAGTAGGAAAATAGACAGATGCATTGTTTGAAGCCCAACACTGTAGGAACCTGGCTAAGCCCATGACAGATAAGGGGATAGGAACACCATCAACTCGAGACTCATACAAATTGCTATCAGAGTCAATGCAGGTCAAATTTGCGTAAAACTCCATACACAGGTCAACATCTATGTCATGCTGGCAATACACCAGCCGATCCAGCTGAAAATGAGTGATCATTTCAGCTAACTGAGAGGACTTTTCTTGAAAGAAAGTCTTGTTCAGGTATCTGCAATTCATTGCCACGAACTCATTTTCTTCAAAAGGCTTCTTACACTCCAGGGACCTAAACCTGGACTCCCCCTGACCTTGTCGGGAGGATCCCTCACCCCTAGGTCTCTTAGAGGCCATTCTAGACACAATACATACCCATGCATGTCAAGACAACCCCCCAAAAAAGGAAAACATCAAAGAATCATGCGAAAATACCATGTTAGTGCCAAAATATGGTTTAACAAAGAAAAATACACCTTAAAATGTAATACCTTTTCATTCTCCTCATGATTACTTGATTTTGAGAGTATGGCTTGTAGAAGAGGGGTTTCAACAAATCCTAGAAGTAGATCGAGGTTGGAGGATGACTTAGAAAGGGTTTTTAGGGCTTGGAGGGGCCTAGGATCGAAGGAGGAGCTTGGAAGAGGTGAATATCGTCGGGAAATCGCCAAAACCCTAGAGTTTGGCTTTCCCCGGCGCGCGTTTTCCTTTTATAAAACCTGCGTCCCAGTCGACTGGTATTTGGCAGTCAACTGGGCCAGAATGTAATTACATTCTGTGTGTTTTCCCAGTCGACTGGTATTTAGCAGTCGACTGGGCCAGAGAGTAATTACATTTTGTGAGTTTTCCCAGTCGACTGCTTAATCCCAGTCGACTGGTATCTGATTTTCAACCTCCCAACCCGAACTTCAGAAATGTCTAACTAATTCCACAAATTCTAAAAAATTATGAATTTTTATGGGGAGATTTGTGGATCCTATATTTACCTGAGAAAAACAAGATTGATTGAGGATGACACGGTCTATGCCACATTGGTCAATCTAAATATCAAGAATAGAAGGACAAGGTCATACACTATCATAGTCACGGAGATTTAGTCGGATCTTGACTTTTCTTGTTACTTGGGTAGCAATGATGCATTGCTAGATGTCGCTCATTGTTTATGTGTCTAAAGTGTTTAGGTGCATTGCCAACGTCACGAGAACCTATTAGGTCACACACAAAGGACACAATGCTTTGGGAAATCTGATCGGCTGATAGGAGCCCGAGTTGGGGAACTCGGGAGTCCGAGCCCAACTTGGGAACTCGGGGGTCCGAGCCCGAGTTAGGAACTCGGGGAGTCCGAGCCCGAGTTGGGGAACTCGGGGAGTCCGAGCCCGAGTTGGGAAATCGGGAGATCTAAGCTCGAGCTGGGAACTCGGGAGCACAGGTCGGGAGCTCGGCACTCGGCAGACTGAGCTGGGAGCTCGGCAGATTGAGTCGGGAGCTCGGCACTCGGCAAACTGAGCTGGGAGCTCGGCAGTCCGAGTCGGGAGCTCGACACTCGGCGGACTAGGCTGGGAGCTCGACAGTCGAGGCTCGGCACTCGGCAGTCGGGGCTCGGCACTCGGGAGACTTGGTCAGGAGACCGAGTCGGAAGCCCGAGAGGCCCGATCGAATTTGCATGCAGGAAAGAGAAAAAGTCTCTCTTCATTGGATGAAGAGAAGATGAAGAGTCACACGGAAAGATGCGCTCTTTATTGGCTTTAATGAAGGGAAGGCAAAGAAACAAATGACTCTTGGTATTCATGGGATGAATATAAAAGGGGTCAAGTCATTTTGAATGAATAACTAAGTGTTTTCCTTCTTCCCTTCTTCTCTTCTTCCTCTCCTCCCTCATGGCCGAAACCTTACTGTAAGGTTTTTGGTGTTTTCGAGCTACCTCAAGTCGCTAGCACAACTAAGGTAGTTCTCCCGAAGTTGAGAGATTGTGTCTGTGTGGATACGAATAGAGGCACGGACGTTTGAACGTGCAAGAGATCCGGCGCATCTTGGACGAGCGGGATAAACGAATGGCACGCTTCAAAGGTATAAACAGTAGATAAATCTATTAGATAGATAACTTTTTACGAGTTTTCTTTCGCATGGATCGCTCGTGGGTTCTTGTTTCCGCTGCATTTTTATTGTTTTGTGCCGGGAGATCCCAACACTCTTCATCTTTGGCCCTCGTCCCTCGGATGCGCACGCAAGCCTCCAGCTTGCCTCCATGCCACCCTTCACGTACGCCTTGAAGTCTGCGTCCCTCGGCTCATCATCCCTGCTATCCAACGGTCCCTCGAATGCGCACGTAAGCCTCCAGCTTACCTCCATGTCATCCTTCACCTGAAGACATCAACCAAGTCCATGTGTACCTGTACACCTGCACACTCATGTACACATATGAGAGCAACACAAATCCTAACTTAACCGTATTGCCCACACATCAAAATATCATGATCCTCCAGATCATCTCAGGGTTGATTGCCCCAACAAAGCCAAGTTTGGGATTTAGTTCCTAGACCTAAGAAAACCATAATTATTGGAACCAAATGGGTCTTCAAAAATAAATTGAACCATAAGGGAGAAATCGTAAGAAACAAGACACGCTTAGTAGCCAAGGGCTATAGTCAAGTTGAAGGCCTTGATTACGATGAGACCTCACCTCGGACTTGGTATGAGCGGTTGTCAACATTTCTAATTGAAAAAGGTTTCGTGAGAGGACAAATAGACCCTACACTATTTCTACGAAGAGATGATGATAATATATTTGTAGCCCAAGTATATGTCGATGACATAATTTGTGGCTCCAACAACAATGGTTATTTGAATGAGTTTATTGGACACATGGAGAGTGAGTTTGATATGAGTCTTGTGGGAGAATTGACTTTCTTCCTTGGACTTGAGATCAAACAAACCCGAGATGGAATCCATGTGCATCAATATAAATTTACTCAAGAGATGCTCAAAAAATTCAATATGAGTTACTCTAAAGAGGTAACCACTCCTATGGTGACAAACACGAGGTTAGACAATGATGAGAGTGGGAAGTCCGTTGACCTAACCCAATATCGAAGTATGATAGGTAGTTTGCTATACCTCACAGCTAGTCGCCCGCATATTCTTTTTGTTGTGGGTATGTGCGCTAGATACCAAGTCTGTGCCAAGAAATCTCATTTGATTGTTGTAAAGAGAATTTTGAGATACCTTAAGGGTACAATTGGAGTCGGTCTTTGGTATCCCCGTACAGAGTCATTTGACTTAATTGACTATACCGATTCCGACTATGTTGAGTGCAAGTTGGATCGGAAAAGCACAAGTGGGGGTTGTCAATTTTTAGGATCATCTTTAGTAAGTTGGTCAAGTCGGAAGCAATATTGTGTTGCTCTCTCCACAACCGAGGCGGAGTATATTGCCATGGAGAGAGTATATCTCAATTGTTGTGGATGATACACACATTAGAAGACTATGAATTGTCTTACAAGGGTGTGCAAGTGTTGTGTGACAACATAAGCACAATAAACCTTACAAAGAATCCAATCCATCATTCAAGGACCAAACACATTGAAGTGCGTCACCACTTCATTAGGGATCATGTTGCTAGAGGAGATATTGTACTCTCACATGTGGAGTCAAAATTGAATCTAGCTGACATTTTCACTAAATCACTCCCCGAAAATGAATTTAGTTTCCTAAGGAGGGAGTTAGGAATGTGTCGTGCTCAATAGGATTGTGAAAACTCTTCATGATCATTTTGAATTGTGGGGCAACAATTGTTGGGCAACTTGGGGGTATCTCACACAAACTATAAGGGTTAACAAAATATTTTTGATTGCTAGAAATGGGGTGAGATGTTAGGATCAACCTAATTACTCAAAATGTTCGTGCATCCCTTGAGCAATTAGGTTGAAGAGACAAAAATCATTAATTTGACCAAGTATGGGGAAAACCAATGCATAATACATGTGCATGTAGTTCCAAGAACATACTTGGACATTCCAATCAAGGAAACTTGATTGGAGTTTTGTTTTTGATACAAACTTGATTTCAATTGGTTGGATATTCTGATTGAATTTGACTTCACTTGGTTGGAGCATTGTTTTTACAACAGAAAGGTTGTAAATTCATAAGGATTCGTGATTCTTGTTAAGGAATAGACTCTAGTTATGAGAACACCTCCATGTTCAAAGAAATTATATCTGATCGTATCAGAAGAATTTGAAAGGGGTGTTTTAGATGAGAATTTTTGAAACGTATCGGGAGTTTCAGAAACTCTTCTGATATCTGATCGGTCCATAGACCGATCAGGGTCACCTCTCAAATCGTTTTGTTGAATCAGAACCCTCTGTATCGAACTTGATCGGTCCACCGACCGATCAGGACTCACCCTGATCGGTCAAGGAGACCGATCAGAGCTGTTACTGATCGGTCAGCAGACCGGACAGAGCGTAGGAATCGATTCTCAAAGGTCCACTGATCGACCTCTTGATCGGTCCATAGACCGATCAGGCCATCCTTCTGATTGGTCCACAAACCGATCAAAAAGTTATCAGAACTCTCTATTCAGTTCCCTGATCGATCCGCAGCCCGATCAGGGACCTCCCTGATCAGTCATGGTGACTGATCAGGAGTTGGGCTGATCGGTCCACAGACCTATCAGAAGGATCACAGAACCTTTCTGTCCGGTTCTCTGATCGATCGGTAGACCGATCAGGGACTTCCCTGATCGGGTCACGCAGACCGATCAGAACCCACTCTGATCGATCATGAGGTCTCCTGATCGGTCTGGGTACTTTGGATCGAACGGTCGATCTGATCAACAGCACTGATTTCGGTTGGTGATCGGTCCACCAACCCATTAAATCATTCTTCCCCTCATATCCTCCAGCCCTAGTCGCCGAATACTCCTTACTGTGCGTTCCTCTCGTGCAAGTATTCTCTGCATCTTCTCTCTTGCGAACTCTTTCCTCTCCCGCAAGCTTTTGAGTTTCTCTCCTGCTCAAGCCCTTGATTTCATCTTTGCACAAGTTTCTGTCTCCTGCGAGGTCGCGAGCTCTTTTTGCTATGCAAGTTCCTACAAGTAACTTGTGTGTTCTTCTCTCCCAATCAAGCAACTTCATGGCTCCCAAGTAAGTTTGATTCTTGTGGTTTTAGGATTTTCCTTTTCTATTTGTTTCATAATTTGTGATTTTGGGAACTAATCAGTATGTTTCATCTCCTTGTGTCATGCCCGTAAACTCAAATCCTACTCGAATTGTTATTTTGGTTGTGTGGTTGTCATAACCTTAACTTCACTTGATCAACTCAACCTTGTGCCGTGATCCAACCTTGTGCCGTAATACAATTTTGTGGCGTGACCCTCTTTCCCAACTTTAGGAAGTCTTCCAAGAGTAAGGCTCCGGCTGAGGGACCTTCAAAGTCCAAAGCCCCGTCTTCATCTAGATCGACCCAGCCATCCTCCAGATCTCAACCCTCGTCCAGTTCTCGATTTCCTAATGCCGCATTTGAACATTCTTTTAAAAATAGAACCTTTAAGCTCCTCCCGTGTAGATCTGTTGATAAATCTTTTGTATACGAGTACTGTCCCTCTGTGAGACAGGTTATTAAGTTCTACAACCTTGAATTTTTTATTTCTTTCGAAAGGAACATCAACTCTGATCTTGTGTTCGAATTTTATAACGAGGGGGTTTGGAGTTTATAACTCGGGTAGCCAAAACCAATCTTGATTTACCTACGATAATTTTTCTGAGTATCTTGGCTGTCGACGGTCGCCAAATTTCTATTCTATCTACCCTAAGATTCCGGATCCTTTACTGCCTCCCTTCGAGAGGGACACCTCTAACTCCATCTACGAGTATTTCTTTGGACAACCCAGACCCGATGGGCTCGATGAGCTAGCCACTGCGTTTCCCACTTTTGTTGCTCTTCGACTCTCCCCAGTTGATTATATCCTTTTCAAGATCATCACAAGCTGCTTTCTACCCATCACTTCAAAACCTCTCACTGAAATCCGTCCATATCATTGCTTGATGCTTTACGGGATGCATCGCCACCTTGATTTTGATATCACGGCGTGCATTCTCTTTTTCATCATGACCTATAGTGAGCTCGGGCGTCGCACGGTTTACATGCCTTTTGTCACATTATTACTGATTGGCTCTAGTCAGTCGATATTGATGTGTCCAAGGGCAGGACTGTGCCGATGGTTCGGCAAGACTGCAGACTTGGGAGACGCGCGTTTGCTAAGTCTGGCATTCTTACCGATTCTCATGGCCTTCGGTGGAAGGATGGGAGGGGTCTGGGGGAGCTTCCACGGGCAGCACACATTCAGGTAGCAGCAGCTCCAGGTGGACATCAGGATGCGGCCGCTGCAATAAAGGACGAGTACGAGGCGGACCCAGATCACCGATGGCAGATCGCCGAGCTCGAGCAGATGTTCGACCATAGATTTCATATGTTGGAGCTCGGGCAGCAGGAGTTTCAGTCTGAGATCCAGTTTGAAATTTTTGGGTTGCGTGCCGGTCAGCAGGAGTTTCAATCAGAGATCCAGTCTGAGATTTTTGGGATGCGTGCAGACCAGAGGGAGATGTTTGATGAGTGGCGCGCATGGATGGCTGGTCATCCGCCACAGCAGACATTTCTTGGTTTTCCGCCATCCAGCAGCACTGCGCCGGGGAGCTTCCTGCCTATCGATGATACCGCGTTCGACCCGATGCAGTCTGATGATCCCCCTGCTCAGGAGTGATACTTTTGGTTGTGCTCTGATTATGACTTCTATTCTATGACTTTATGTGTATGACATTCTGATGGATTCTGTGTATGACTAATATTCCATGATTTTGCTGTCCATGTTTACTTTCATATGATGCATATGAATATCTTATCGTGCTGTATTTATTTCATATGCTTTCTACTTATTATCTCTTGTTTGTTTTGGGGGAGACCCTCGTTTAAGGGGGAGTTGTTTTAAACTTAACAACCAGACCAGGCCCTTTTCGGTGTTTGACAAGGGGGAGAGGATGGTTAGTTAAGTTTAGGGTTATCACGAATATAACTATTGTAACATCCGCTTTTTTTTTTTGACCACCATAAAGCGGTGTTACGTTAACATACTTAGGGCATGTAGACATCATAACGCAGCGGAAAACTTTAAACTTACACCTACATGCACTTTCTACCATTCCTAGCATCATAACATACTTAGCATCATGTCATACTTAGCATCATGTTATACTTTAGCATTCTGTCATACTTTAGCATCATATCATAGAGTCATAGTCATATTCAAGTACTTAGTAGTAAAGGTAAAGTTCTATCATAAGGCAAGCAAACATATGGTCTCTTGGCCAAGTCACTATCACACACATTCTGCAAAGCCCTCCTGCTGCTTCCTTACTGTTCCTTTGCGTGATCTGCGTTATAAGATAATAAAACTATAAGCACACAGGCTTAGTAAGACTCTTTCCTACTCACTAAAACCGTCCGTCACTTAATCATAAACATATGAAACATTAGCACTCTTAGCGCTTTACTTAGAACATCATCCTTAGCATCACTTAGCATTCATTTGACATGTCATGGACATAGCTTCACCCCATTCATAGCATGTCATAAACATAACCATAAACATTCGGGTATGGCATAATTATTGACATAACATAAACATCGTAAACAATCATAGCATGACATAATACTTGATATAGACATAAATAAAATCATGACATAAATCTAATTACAATCATGGCATCCCATACTAGCATGAGCATGAACAAAATAATGGCATTCTAACGTAACATAAACATAATTAAACCATGACATCCTAAACTAGCATAAAATCATGGCATCCTAAACTAACATAAACATAGATAAAGTCATGACATCCTAAACTATCATAAACATAAGTAAAGCAAGGCATTCTAAACTAGCATAAAATCATGGCATCCTGAACTAACATAAACATAGATAAAATCATGGCATCCTAAACTATCATAAACATAATTAAAGCATGGCATTCTAAACTAGCATCAAATCATGGCATAAACATAAATAACATCATGGCATAAACCTAAATAATATCATGGCATAAGCTTAAATAATATCATGGCATAAACATAAACAAAATCATGGCATAAACATAAATAAAATCATGGCATAAACATAAATAAAATCATGGCATACACATAAATAAAATCATGGCATAAACATAAATAAAATCATGGCATGAACATATCTTCATAACATACTTTTCGTAAACATACTTTTCATAACATAATACATAGCATAAATGGATGCATGTAGCAACTGTGCATATATATATATAAGGATGCTTAATCTTGAAAACATGCTTTTAAATACTTGAACATAATCATAACATGCATTGGGCCCTGGCTTGTACCACATTCATTCATCATATGCGCGCATCCCTAAGTAAATACGAGGTAGCTAATCTCGACCTACTAGGGTAAGGACAGCTTCATCGGTAGTCCCGAACCGTAAGGACAGCATCATCGGTAGTCCCGAACCGTGGACAGCATCATCGGTAGTCCAGAACCGTGGACCTTACTTAGGTCCGGTACAAGCCCATAAAATAAAATAAATGCTTTCATGTGCTTCTTCATTCATCATCATTCATAGCATATTCATTCGTTCATCATTCTTTCATCATCATTATGCCTTAAAGGCATCATCATGCATAGCATATTCATTCATTCATCATACTTAGCCTTCATTCATCATTTCCATTATTAGACATGGCATAGGTACACATCATTCATATAGTATGGCATACACACACAAGCATGGCATGCATTCATATCATTCATAAGACATGACATACATACATATCATTCATACATCATGTCATACATACATATCATTCCTAAATCATGGCATATGTCTAAACATTCTATGACCTAACGTATATTTCATGACATATAAGCTATAGGTTTAGTTAACATGGTATTCCTTCACCTTACTTAAGCATACCTCCTAATTACCTATACCCTAGGGTACTCTAGGGTACCCCAAAAATTCCCAAAAATTATATTTACTTACTACACATCATAAGGGAACAGTAAATAATATTATCATGATTTTTAACATATTTTTAGACCTTTAAAACATGTTGGCCGAAACCCTTGAACTTAAAGTTCTGGGTTTTGCTTCCCTCATGTTGGCCGAGACCCTAGGGTGTCCTAGGGTACTCTAAAAATTCCCAAAAATTACAGTTAACTTCTAAACATCATAAGGAAACAGTAAATAACATTATCATGATTTTTAACATAATTATGGACCTTTAAAACATGCTGGCCGAAACCTTTGAACATAGAAACCTTGATTTTGTTTTTCCTTCAACATTAAATCCGAAACTAACCCATATATCATGCCAAAAATCCCCAAAAATTTCAATTTACTTCTAAACATCATAAGGGAACATCAAATAATATTATCATGATTTTTAGCATAATTATGGACCTTTAAAACATGCTGGCCGAAACCTTTGAACCATAGAAACCTGGATTTTGTTTCCCTTCAACATTAAATCCGAAACTAACCCATATATCATGCCAAAAATCCCCAAAAATTTCAATTAACTTCTAAACATCATAAGGGAACATCAAATAATATTATCATGATTTTTAGCATAATTATGGACCTCTAGAACATGCTGGCCGAAACCTTTGAACCATAGAAACCTGGATTTTGTTTCCCTTCAACATTAAATCCGAAACTAACCCATATATCATGCCAAAAATCCCCAAAAATTTCAATTAACTTCTAAACATCATAAGGGAACATCAAATAATATTATCATAATTTTTAGCATAATTATGGACCTTTAAACATGCTGGCCGAAACCTTTGAACCATAGAAACCTGGATTTTGTTTCCCTTCAACATTAAATCCGAAACTAACCCATATATCATGCCAAAAATCCCCAAAAATTTCAATTAATTTCTAAACATCATAAGGGAACATCAAATAATATTATCATGATTTTTAGCATAATTATGGACCTTTAAACATGCTGGCCGAAACCTTTGAACCATAGAAACCTGGATTTTGTTTCCTTTCAACATTAAATCCGAAACTCACCCATATATCCAGCCAAAAATCATGGAAAATGTTGGTAACTATTATACCACAGGTGAGGGAGTCTTACCTTAGATTTCTTGATTTTTTTAGACCTTGGATGGAAAGAAGGAAGAAGACTTGACCACACCTAGCCCTTGGAAACTTGAGAAGACCTTAGATCTTGGAGGATGAGACTTTTTGTGAAGTTTTCTCAAGGGAGAAGTCCTCCTTGAGTGCTCGGCAAGAATGGAGAAGGAAGAGAGGAGCAAATGCACTTGATGGCATGAAGAATGAAACCCCCAAACCCCCTTATTAATCAACCATTAAGGTGGTGAATGAAGAGTTTTCTATGGCCCTTCATCTTCCTCTACCATTTAACCACCATTCACTTCCTTTCCTCACAAGAATTCCTTGCTAGGTGAGTTGGTTAAGGCATTTATTGGTTGTATAAGAGGTCCAAGGTTCAATCCTTGGCCCATGCACCTTTATTTTTATTTTATTTAATCCTTTTTCTAATTTTCGAAAATTCCCCTTTTATTTCGAAAATTCTCCAAAAATGACCCATAATTTTGCCAATATTCCCAAATAGAATCCTTTTATATTTATATGAATTTTACCCAATTAATACCCATTTTTCGGAGCCCATTTAAGGCCCATTAGTACCTAATTCCTCAAATTAAATAGGAAAATTAAACTAATACTTACCCATAATCATGCTAATATGTCCAATTAAATCCTATTTATCTTTATACTAATTTCCACCTAAAATCCACCGATAATTATGGTACTAGCAAGCCCATATAAGGCCCATTAGTGCCCTTTTTCCCAATTTAAATGGGAAAACATGGATTTTCTAGGCCAAAGTTTGTATTATTACCTCTAGGTCCTTCGAAAAATTATCTAGACATGCTTAATATTTTAATAAAATATTAAGAGAATTTTCCGGGTCGTTACAACTATTGTAGGGGGAAGACTCTGATTCCCATGTAATAGTGAAATTTGATGTCAATTGATTTATAATACCTAAACATAGAATCGGGTTGTCAAACAACAAAAGGAGGAGATTGTTGATGCAATCTGANTACTTGCTGCAAGTCATGCAAGTACTAACATACCGAGCCACATCCCTCTTCATACCGGACCACCAAAACTTCTCCTTTCAAATCCTGATACATCTTGGTGGATCCTGGATGCATCGAATAAGGGGTTCCGGAGCTTCCGCTAGTATTTCCTTCGAAGCTCCGAATCATTAGGAATACATAGATGATCCCTAAGGTATAATTCTCCCCCTTTTGCGATATGGAAAACTATCGCCCTTTCCTTCTAGGATCTCCTGTTTTATTTCTGAAGACCCAGATCACTATTCTGTTTTTCCAAATATCCCCAAACAGCGTGGTGATATGTCATGTGCAAGTCGTCCGGTGATGACCTCGACCCCAAAATTAACCATTTCTCTTTTGAGTGGTCGGGGTAATCCAGATATAAACATCAAAGTGGCACTTGACTTCCGGCTGAGTGCCTCGGCCACTTTGTTTGCCTTCCCAGGATGGTAGAAGATCTCGCAGTCATAGCCCTTCACCAACTCAAGCCATCGGTGTTGCCTCATATTCAGGTCCTTCTGAGTGCAGAAATATCACAGACTCTGGTGGTCTGTATAAATTCGACACTGCGCTCTGTACAGAAAATGCCTCCATATCTTAAGAGTGAAGACCACCGCGGCCAATTCCAGATCATGAGTGGGGTAGTTCTGCTCATGTTCCTTGAGTTGCCTAGAGGCATAAGCAATGACCTTACCACTCTGCCTAAGTACAACTCCAAGTCTTAGCTTGGAAGCATCGCTGTATATATCAAAGTTCTGATTATCCCTTTGACATATAATTGGCTAATGTCATTATTAACTCCATGATATAATTATATGCATATATCATAGTTATATACTTATTTTAATTATGGTTAAACCTAATAATAGTATGCTTCCGAATATTAGTTCTCAGCCCGAGTTACGAATTATATTAGTTGTATGATTATTATAGAATAGGTGAGATCCTACTTATTATATTACCATAAAATAACTTAAGGTAGGCTTATATATTATATATAAGATATCAGTGACCCATAACCTATAATAAGTGTTAACATAGTTAGAACCCTACCCTATGCGTCCCTACCTAAGTTATACCATATGACCTATACCATTAATTATATCAGTATTAATATCATGGAACTAATGTTATACGCTAACATAGGTGAGAGTGTTATAATCTCCTGTGGGTAGGCTATCAGATAATTTTCTACATGTGACTAGATTATAGATTATACATAATATCATAAATTATAGTTTCTTTTCTACGCCTATATTATTCTAACTATTTAATTCCTAAAATAAGATAAAGCATCATTCATCGTTACATTTTGTAACGTACTTTTCATCATAAATACCGTTCATCCTTGCATACTCTATAGTCATAGGTATCATCATTCTAGAATCATAATAGACATAAAATACACTTAAAGGTACTTACTTGGAAGCTGCAGGAGAGGGCTTGATGTGTGTGTAGTGAGATGGTAACGGCTCTGATACCAACCTGTAACACCCGCTTTTTTTTTTTTGACCACCATAAAGCGGTGTTACGTTAACATACTTAGGGCATGTAGACATCATAACGCAGCGGAAAACTTTAAACTTACACCTACATGCACTTTCTACCATTCCTAGCATCATAACATACTTAGCATCATGTCATACTTAGCATCATGTTATACTTTAGCATTCTGTCATACTTTAGCATCATATCATAGAGTCATAGTCATATTCAAGTACTTAGTAGTAAAGGTAAAGTTCTATCATAAGGCAAGCAAACATATGGTCTCTTGGCCAAGTCACTATCACACACATTCTGCAAAGCCCTCCTGCTGCTTCCTTACTGTTCCTTTGCGTGATCTGCGGCATAAGAAAATAAAACTATAAGCACACAGGCTTAGTAAGACTCTTTCCTACTCACTAAAACCGTCCGTCACTTAATCATAAACATATGAAACATTAGCACTCTTAGCGCTTTACTTAGAACATCATCCTTAGCATCACTTAGCATTCATTTGACATGTCATGGACATAGCTTTACCCCATTCATAGCATGGCATAAACATAACCATAAACATTCGGGTATGGCATAATTATTGACATAACATAAACATCGTAAACAATCATAGCATGACATAATACTTGATATAGACATAAATAAAATCATGGCATAAATCTAATTACAATCATGGCATCCCATACTAGCATGAGCATGAACAAAATAATGGCATTCTAATGTAACATAAACATAATTAAACCATGGCATCCTAAACTAGCATAAAATCATGGCATCCTAAACTAACATAAACATAGATAAAGTCATGGCATCCTAAACTATCATAAACATAAGTAAAGCATGGCATTCTAAACTAGCATAAAATCATGGCATCCTAAACTAACATAAACATAGATAAAATCATGGCATCCTAAACTATCATAAACATAATTAAAGCATGGCATTCTAAACTAGTATCAAATCATGGCATAAACATAAATAACATCATGGCATAAACCTAAATAATATCATGGCATAAGCTTAAATAATATCATGGCATAAACATAAACAAAATCATGGCATAAACATAAATAAAATCATGGCATAAACATAAATAAAATCATGGCATGAACATATCTTCATAACATACTTTTCGTAAACATACTTTTCATAACATAATGCATAGCATAAATGGATGCATGTAGCAACTGTGTATATATATATATATATATATAAGGATGCTTAATCTTGAAAACATGCTTTTAAATACTTGAACATAATCATAACATGCATTGGGCCCTGGCTTGTACCACATTCATTCATCATATGCGCGCATCCCTAAGTAAATACGAGGTAGCTAATCTCGACCTACTAGGGTAAGGACAGCTTCATCGGTAGTCCCGAACCGTAAGGACAGCATCATCGGTAGTCCCGAACCGTGGACAGCATCATCGGTAGTCCAAAACCGTGGACCTTACTTAGGTCCGGTACAAGCCCATAAAATAAAATAAATGCTTTCATATGCTTCTTCATTCATCATCATTCATAGCATATTCATTCGTTCATCATTCTTTCATCATCATTATGCCTTAAAGGCATCATCATGCATAGCATATTCATTCATTCATCATACTTAGCCTTCATTCATCATTTCCATTATTAGACATGGCATAGGTACACATCATTCATATAGTATGACATACACACACAAGCATGGCATACATTCATATCATTCATAAGACATGGCATACATACATATCATTCATACATCATGTCATACATACATATCATTCCTAAATCATGGCATATGTCTAAACATTCTATGACCTAACGTATATTTCATGACATATAAGCTATAGGTTTAGTTAACATGGTATTCCTTCACCTTACTTAAGCATACCTCCTAATTACCTATACCCTAGGGTACTCTAGGGTACCCCAAAAATTTCCAAAAATTATATTTACTTACTACACATCATAAGGGAACACTAAATAACATTATCATGATTTTTAACATATTTTTAGACCTTTAAAACATGCTGGCCGAAACCCTTGAACTTAAAGTTCTGGGTTTTGCTTCCTTCATGTTGGCCGAAACTCTAGGGTGTCCTAGAGTACTCCAAAAATTCCCAAAAATTATACTTAACTTCTAAACATCATAAGGGAACATTAAATAATATTATCATGATTTTTAGCATAATTATGGACCTTTAAAACATGCTGGCCGAAACCTTTGAACATAGAAACCTTGATTTTGTTTCCCTTCAACATTAAATCCGAAACTAACCCATATATCATGCCAAAAATCCCCAAAAATTTCAATTTACTTCTAAACATCATAAGGGAACATCAAATAATATTATCATGATTTTTATCATAATTATGGACCTTTAAAACATGCTGGCCGAAACCTTTGAACCATAGAAACCTGGATTTTGTTTCCCTTCAACATTAAATCCGAAACTAACCCATATATCATGCCAAAAATCCCCAAAAATTTCAATTAACTTCTAAACATCATAAGGGAACATCAAATAATATTATCATGATTTTTATCATAATTATGGACCTTTAAAACATGCTGGCCGAAACCTTTGAACCATAGAAACCTGGATTTTGTTTCCCTTCAACATTAAATCCGAAACTAACCCATATATCATGCCAAAAATCCCCAAAAATTTCAATTAACTTCTAAACATCATAAGGGAACATAAAATAATATTATCATGATTTTTATCATAATTATGGACCTTTAAAACATGCTGGCCGAAACCTTTGAACCATAGAAACCTGGATTTTGTTTCCCTTCAACATTAAATCCGAAACTAACCCATATATCATGCCAAAAATCCCCAAAAATTTCAATTAACTTCTAAACATCATAAGGGAACATCAAATAATATTATCATGATTTTTAGCATAATTATGGACCTTTAAAACATGCTGGCCGAAACCTTTGAACCATAGAAACCTGGATTTTGTTTCCTTTCAATCATTAAATCCGAAACTCACCCATATATTCAGCCAAAAATCATGGAAAACGTTGGTAACTATTATACCACAGGTGAGGGAGTCTTACCTTAGATTTCTTGATTTTTAGACCTTGGATGGAAAGAAGGAAGAAGACTTGACCACACCTAGCCCTTGGAAACTTGAGAAGACCTTAGATCTTGGAGGATGAGACTTTTTGTGAAGTTTTCTCAAGGGAGAAGTCCTCCTTGAGTGCTCGGCAAGAATGGAGAAGGAAGAGAGGAGCAAATGCACTTGATGGCATGAAGAATGAAACTCCCAAACCCCCTTATTAATCAACCATTAAGGTGGTGAATGAAGAGTTTTCTATGGCCCTTCATCTTCCTCTACCATTTAACCACCATTCACTTCCTTTCCTCACAAGAATTCCTTGCTAGATGAGTTGGTTAAAGCATTCATTGGTTGTACAAGAGGTCCAAGGTTCAATCCTTGGCCCATGCACCTTTATTTTTATTTTATTTAATCCTTTTTCTTATTTTCGAAAATTCCCCTTTTATTTCGAAAATTCTCCAAAAAAATGACCCATAATTTTGCCAATATTCCTAAATAAAATTCTTTTATATTTATATGAATTTTACCCAATTAATACCCATTTTTCGGAGCCCATTTAAGGCCCATTAGTACCTAATTCCTCAAATTAAATAGGAAAATTAAACTAATACTTACCCATAATCATGCTAATATGTCCAATTAAATCCTATTTATCTTTATACTAATTTCCACCTAAAATCCACCGATAATTATGGTACTAGCAAGCCCATATAAGGCCCATTAGTGCCCTTTTTCCCAATTTAAATG
Organism: Boesenbergia rotunda; assembly: GCA_024364735.1. NCBI lineage: Eukaryota > Viridiplantae > Streptophyta > Magnoliopsida > Zingiberales > Zingiberaceae > Boesenbergia > Boesenbergia rotunda. Next base: position 82,809 of record JAGFNQ010007293.1, on the reverse strand, counting down.
GGAAAATATGGATTTTCTAGGCCAAAGTTTGTATTATTACCTCTAGGTCCTTCGGAAAATTATCTAGACCTGCTTAATATTTTGATAAAATATTAAAAGATTTTTCCGGGTCGTTACAACAAGTCGGGACGCTCAAAGGTATGTCTTAAATACGTTTCCGATTACCCCGGAATGGACCTCGGTAATCGACACTTATTTCATTTTGAAAGATTTAACAGTAAGTACATTAGAACAATTATTTTCTACTTTGGAACTTCACGAATCTCGTTTTGTAGAAAAGAATAAGAAAGTAGGCATCGTCGCATTGAACACAAGGAAGATCCAATTCGACGAGGAATCCTCGACTGACGATGAAACAACAAAAATGGTAAATTCTTTTAAAAGTTTTTTTTAAAGCTAACAAATTTTTAAGAACGCAGAAAAGAAGACGGTCCCCAAAGAAGCGAATAATCAGATGCTACAACTGTATAGAGGAGGGACACCTGAAGGACCAGTGTCCTAAACTCAAAAACCAGCAAAAGAAGAAAAAGGCACTGAAGGCCACCTGGGATGAGTCCTCGTCAGAAGAGTCAGAAGGTCAAGAATACGCGGGACTTGCACTGATGACAAATCATCAAGAAGGGAGCACTGATGAAGGGGGAGAGACGCCAGAAGAAACCAATGATGAAGAAAGAACCTCGCTTTTCGAAAGCGACCCGGTAAGTGAGGTTTGTTTTCTTCCTCATGATCAATTATATGCAGGAGTTAAAGCTTTGCTCAAATCTAATTGTAGATTAGAAAAAGAAAAATTAAAATTAAAAAATGAATTAACACTTATATCCTCGTCTGAAATTTTGAAAAATAAAAATGATAATTTGAAAAATATAGTGCAAAAATTAGAGCTTGATATTACATATTTACGTCAAAAGAAAAATAGCTTTCTTGATAATTTAAATTGGAATTTTAAAAATCATAAGGGCCAATTTAAAAAGGTGCCCAAAAGTTATATTCCGCCTAAGTTTTTTAATTAATCGTGTAGACAGGAACTTATTTTGGGTTTCTAAATTTGTATTAAACTGATAATTTTTTTTGTTATTATATATGTGCACATTTTGTTTGTCTAACAAAAATTATGTCTTTATTTTTTTATGCACAATTATGCTGTCTACCTACTGGAACTTCATTAAAAAATTTTTGAATATTTTTCTTCCCTCGAAATTTGAAATTAAGAGTTTAAGGGAAAGACTTATTACAATTTTTTTGCAAATTTTTCGAAGTATTTTTTCCAATTTTTTAAAAATTTATTTTTCAAAAACTCTTATGTGTTGATTTGTCATTTTTGGACTTGATGAACGAATTTAAAACTCTAAATTTTTGTCCAAACTCATATCTTTATCTTCAACTTTAACAAAAATATTCAGATTTTTTTTCGATTTTTTATGAATTATTTATCAAAATATGATTTTTTTTTTTCAAAATTCGGTAGAAAAATATTTTGACAGGATTCGATTTTTTTTGGAACTCCTCATCAGCTGTGGATTTTATCAAAAAAAAATATTTAGATTTTATTTAAGTCATTTTTAAAAAAAAAAATGGAATTAACTTTGAAAAAATATGCCATTTTAAAATTTGAAAAATCTATGGCAACGCGATTTTTTCACTTAGAATATTTTTTATTGCACTAAAAAATTTTTCTTCTTCCCTACTTATATTTCCCAATTTTTTGATGTGATCAAAGGCGGAGGAATAGTATTAAGTTAAGGGGTAGAATTATAATTTACTCGAAATTTAAGTTTTTTTTGAACTTATACTGTTTACATTATTATGTATGTTTTTTTATTTTGATTATCCAAATTTAACTCGGATTGATGCACATCAAAAAGTGAGAGATTGTAAGTACCCTTGGTTGATTTTGATTTGATCAACCGATTTAAGTTAGGTTCTGGTATGTTTAATCCCTCTTCTAAGTGTGTAGGAGCTTAGGTATGGAGGAAGTCGAGCGTAAGACGTAGCGGGCGAGAAGGATTGTGCGGGGAAGTGAGCTGACGGGCTCGGTACAATCCGAGAGACGCGGAAGCTGCGGAAGAGTACGCCGGTGGAGCGAGAAGGACGTGCGCGGTGTCCGAGGGACTAGAAGCCGGGAGGAAGGACACTCGAGGGGCGAAAGGCCGGAGTCGGGTTCGGGTGAGCCAAACTCCGATTGGCCGGAAATCACCCAGAAGATGAACCAAAAGACTGGTTAGTTTGACCAAGTCAAACCAGGCACCTGAAACAAAAAAAATTTTATTTGTTGAAGATTCGAACCAACAACCTTGCTTACATATATCACCAGCCTTACCGACTGGGATAAAGAAAAGATGTGATTAAAGTTGTTGCGAGCAGATGATAAAGTTATTTATTTGTTGCGAGCAGAAGACAAAGTTATCTCTTAAAGGATAACATTATCCTTTAATCAGATCCAATGGATGCAGTTTAATCCCATCCAAGATCAACCATCCAGATTACATCCATGGATCAACGGTCAAGTGAAAATTCCTCAACAATCAACAATCCAGATTTATTATCTGAGGCTATAAATAGGATTAGAGTTTCAACCTTTTCAATCATTCAATTAATTCATTCTTGTAAAACCTCTAAAAGTCTAGTGTGCTATTTTTGTAAGGCTTCTCCACCACAAGGAGATTTTTATTGAGCGTCCACTTCCTTGGAAGCAACATTCTCAGTTGCAACCAAGTTTTTTTTTAAAGACGAGTGCCTCCACTTTCATAATTTTTTTTACCGTCTATTCACCCCCTCTAGCCGGTCCAACCCGATCCAACAAAGTTAAGGCTTTGGTTTCATGGCTTATGAGGGTATTTATAGGCTACAATAGGAACCATGTGGAGGAGTTGGTTTTGGTTTCCAATCGGATCCTCAACCCGACCCGTTAATAATAACCTGCTCCACTAATGGGTTATTATTGAACTACCGCACCAACCCCATAATTAAATATGGGCTCCATCTTATTATGTGTACATTATCTCCCCGTGTTTAAGATATCGCATGTCTATTAATTAATTAAATTATTGACAATTTAATTAATTAATATCTAACTCCATGAGTAGTACCACTCAACCTTATCATCATTTCGGACCAAGTCCACCTGTAGGATTTACATGATAATTTTTATGAGCTTCTCAAGGGGACATCATCATCCTAAAATAATTAGGGCATGATTTCCTTCTATAATCAATGGAACACCATTTATATGATATTATTTCCCAATTTACCGGGCCTATTGATTTAACAAATAAATCTCGCCAATTGGTAAATTAAAGAATTAAATATTAAGTACATATGCCCATTATTATATCGAGATTAAGAGCATGTATATCCATAATAACTGTGATTTGATTCGATTATATAGTCACTATAAATCGAATCATCTCAAATCGGTCCAGCTCAATACACACAAAGAGCACTAATGTAATTCTATAATCAAGATATGTGGGATCGTTTATAATCGATAGAGGGGGGGGGGGGTGAATACCGATAAAATCTTTTCGGATTAAAAAGTGCAATTACACAGCGAAAAAATTCAAATCATTGCTAACACTTTATTTTTTTACTTGGTTCGGAGTCTAAATCTGCTCCAACTCTAAGACCCATGGTCCTTGACCGTTTACGATGGACAATTCTATATTCTGAAAATGTAGTACAAAATGAAGTACGAATATAGAAATTAATTATAGCACTTAATTAAGAATTATACCGACAACAAGAGAAGATTCATTGATCGGAGCCGCTGGTCGTCGTTGGTGCTTGAGACTTGAGCATGGAGTGTTTGGAGCAGAGTGCTTGAAAGAATTCGTTGGAAGCAATTGTCTCTGGAAGCCAGGGGTGAACCCCTATTTATAATGCATGCTTGGGCACCTGTGTTGAAGGGGGCGCCTGACACATGGCCTGTTCTGTGCGAATCCTCATCCGCAGACTTAGCCAGCGCTTATTCCTTCAATTGGGGTGCCTGAATCAACACAGGTGCCTCATTTGCTGATGTGGAGGCTTGCTTCGAGACTACTTGGAAATAGCCCTTCTTGGACTCCATTCAAGCGCATGGGAGCAGAAACCTTCAACCTTTGTTCCTGCAACCGGGGTTAGTTCCTAAACACAAATAATAAACAAATAATATATAAGTTAAGCACAATTAACATCCTGAGCTATCTTGGTTCTGAATTTGGGCTTCTGAAATAGAAACCTAGGTCGAATCGACGCCTAGTGTTCCCTCCTACGGGGAACACGTCCTCACCTACTCCTCTCAGGAGAGTTTACCTTTTCGCCAACCGGCTCCTCCGGTTGTACTTTTGTCCAATCCTCCGGATCAGGTCTTCATGCCCAGTTCACGACTAGGACTTATTGCCCAACCCTCGATCAGGTCTTCGGTGCCCAACCCTCGGCTAGGACTTATTGCCCAATTCCTCAAATTAGGGCTTCGTGCCCAGTCCACGACCAGGACTTATTGCCTAACCCTCGGTCAGGTCTTCAGTGGCCAGCCCTTAGCCAGGACTTATTGCCTAATTCCTCGAATGAGGACTTCGTGCCCAGTCCACGACCATGACTTATTTCCCAACCCTATGTCAAGACTTAGGTGCCCAGCCCTTGGCCAGGACTTATTGCCCAATTCCTCGAATCACGACTTCGTGCCTCGTGTACCTAGGACTTTTCCTGCACACTTGAATAACTTCATTAGATCACAATAAAACCTTAACTTATGAACCCTTTGCCATTATCAAAACTCAAGTTCGATCTTGGTGCTTCCGACACCAACAATCTCCCCCTTTTTGATTTATGGCAATCAGGTTCAAAAAGTTAAGTTTAAACCATTTGAAGCATATATAACAAGCATGTTTATAAGAAAATCACTTTTTGAAAAAATCTTTAGTAAACTCCCCCTGAAATAGAAATTCTCCCCCTGAAGCTTTTTATGATATGCAATTCAAAAAGTCTGAGTGTTTACATTTTGACTAAGTGTTTTGCAAAGCATTTGCATACTTACAATGATTTTCAACTTAAAACATTAAAAAAACTTTTTTCCAAAACATTTGCACTTAGAAAAATTTTACTTTAGAAAAGTTTTTCACTTAGAATAAATTTTGAAAAAAAACATTTACTTAAAAAAAATTTTGTGCACTTAAAAAAATTTGACTTAGAAAATTTTGTGCACTTAGAAAAATTTGACTTAGAAAAATTTTCAACACTTAGAAAAATAAAAATATTTTACTTAGAAACATTTATGCATTTAGAAAAATATTTTACTTAGAGAAACATGTGCACTTAACAAATATTTCACTTAGAAATAATTTCACTTAGAAGGATTTTGTGCACATAGAAAAATAATTTCACTTAGAAGGATTTTGTACACTTGAACAAATTTTACTTAGAAGGATTTTGTACACTTGAAAAAATTTTACATAGAAGGATTTTGTGCACTTGAAAAAATTTTACTTAGAAAAATATTGTTGTGCACTCGGAAAAAATATTTTTAAAAAATATTCACTTGAAAATATGATGCCTAAATAACCTTCAAAATTTAACTTTACTTTTGGGGGGAAAAATTTCACTTTACTTTTTGAAAAAAATGAAAAATTTTGAAAAATTTTACTCTCTTCTAACCTCTCTCCCCCTTTGCCATATATCAAAAAAAATTTGATAGAGGACCAATGGCGAATCAATTTCACTTGAAGTAAAGCCAGTTACACAAATTTTAATACGTATTGAACCAATTCTATTGAACCCAAGCAACAAAAAGGATCAAACCAATTAAACTGAACTTGTTCAGGTCCTGTGTAACCCAGTTAGCTACTTTCTAACTGTTATGTAACAGCAATTTTCACTGGGGTTAGACAAGTTAAGTGATCAGATCAAATTAGATTTTCTAAGCTTAAACACTTAACTTGATTGTTGTTCAATTATATTTATCACCCCAACTACTCTAGATGCACTAACTTAAAGCATCTTGAGTCAAGGCATAGACCTAAGCATCTCAACCTAGTCTAGGTTATCAATCAAAGTTTCCTAAGGTGCATGTGAAATGATGGCTTCTAGATCTATAGGTGCATGCAATTCTAGGGTTAAAGCCTAGGCTAAGTCCATTTGCGTAGAAAACTCCTAGTTTTGAAGGGGGTAAATTTTTTAAAAAATCTAAGATGGAAAACAATTTTAAAATTTCAAGACTTAATAAAGGAAATGATTTTTTTAAAAAATTGCAAATATAAAAGATTTTTGGGATAAAATTAGAGTAGTTCTATTCTACTAAGCACAACCCTAACTGTAACAACCCGGAAAATTTTCTCAATATTTTCTTTACAAATATTGACCATGACTAGATAGATTCTCGAGGAACATATGGACACTATTATAAACCTTAGCGTGATTATCCATGATTTTCGATAGACTAAGAAGCTAAGTACTAATGGGCCTTACATGGGCTTTTTTAGTACCATGGTTATTAGTGGATCCTAGGTAGAATTTAATATAAATAGAAATGGGTTTCAATTAGGAATATTTGCATGGCTATTGGTGGGCCTTAGGGGGCATTGCCAAAAAATAAAAATAAAAGTTTCAATCAAAGTTTCCTAAGGTGCATGTGAAATGATGACTTCTAGATCTATAGGTGCATGCAATTCTAGGGTTAAAGCCTAGGCTAAGTCCATTTGCGTAGAAAACCCCTAGTTTTGAAGGGGGTAAATTTTTTAAAAATCTAAGACGGAAAACAATTTTAAAATTTCAAGACTTAATAAAAGAAATGATTTTTTTAAAAAATTGCAAATATAAAAGATTTTTGGGATAAAATTAGAGTAGTTCTATTCTACTAAGCACAACCCTAATTGTAACGACCCAAAAAATTTTCTCAATATTTTCTTTACAAATATTGTCCATGACTAGATAGATTCTCGAGGAACATAGGGACACTAGTATAAACCTTAGCATGATTATCCATGATTTTCGATATAGATTAAGAAGCTAAGTACTAATGGGCCTTACATAAGCTATTCTAGTACCATGGTTATTAGTGGATCCAAGGTAGAATTTAATATAAATAGAAATGGGTTTCAATTAGGAATATTAGCATGGCTATTGGTGGGCGTTAGGGGGCATTACCAAAAAAAAAAGTGCATGCACCAAGGATTGAACCTTGGACCTAGTGTAACACCATGGATGCACTAACTAATTCACCTAGAAAGGGAGTGCTAGTAGAGAATGAAGTGGATTTTGGTTAAGGCTTAGGGAAGTGAAGAGTCATCAAGAGAAGAGGCACCATGACCCTTCACTTGCCCCCTTTCATGTAGTATAAAAGAGTAGAGGAGAAAGGAAGAGACATTGGAGTTACTCTTTTTCTTCTCTTCTTCCACCAAGGCTATTCCTCTCCTTCTTTCATCTTCTAGTCGAAACCCACAAGGGTTTGGTTTCCTTAGAAAAACTTCACCAAGGACTCCATCTTGAAGATCCAAGGCTTTCTACAAGGCTACAAGGGATAAGGAGAAGTTTAGGGTCAAGAAGGTTTCTTTTTGTTATTTCTATTCAAGGATTATATCCAAGATAAGGAAAGGTAAGACTCCCTCACCTGTGGTATAATAGTTTATGTAGCGATCTCGGCCTCTATGGTCCCCGGAGGCAACCCTCTAGGCCCGAGACCCTACGGGTCTTCCCACCCCTGGCCAGTGGATTTTTGCCTTTCCCAGGATTCGAACTCTAGACCTCCAGGCTAAGTACAAAAGTTCCTGAATCCTGGTAGCAATTGAGCTCAATTGCTACCAGGATTCAGGAACTTTAGTACTTAGCCTGAAGGTCTAGAGTTCGAATCCTGAGAAAGACAAAAATCCACTGGCCAGGGGTGGGAAGACCCGTAGGGTCTCGGGCCTAGAGGGTTGCCTCCGGGGACCATAGATGCCGAGATCGCTACATAAAAAGGCACCTTTTTATTGTAACGACCCAGCCCCTCGGCCCCTTGGGTGGCCCAACTAGCGGCCCACTTGGTGGCCCAACTGGCGGCCCACTTGTAAAATACGGCAATTCGAAAATCCGGACCAGAAAATTTTTCGTGATTTTTCTGGATAGAGTCTAGGATTTCCGATCCTACGAGAGGAGCCCAAGGGGCTTTATTGTAAAAATTTAAAACTTGTCGAGGGTTTGCGGGTAAACTCTAAAATTTCGAGTGTAATTAATTTAACCCTAAAGATTTTGAGATGGATTATAATAAATTGGAGGTTTAAAAATATAAAACCCTTACCCTAAGGGTGAGATTTGGATGTTAGAAAAGCGAGGGGCCTTTTTGCAAAAAGCCCACCCTTTTTATATATCTCTCTTAGCTTGGTGTCGCAAGCCCTAACGCAGCCGACCCCTTCTTCTCTTCGCTCGCCACAGCCAAAAGCCCGATCCGACTCCTCCCTTCTCTGTTGGTGCAGAAAGCACCATATCGAACCTTGTTTTGATATTGGCAAAGGATTCAAAATTAAGTTTGTTTGTGTCTAACAAGTTTCTTGAGTGTACAGGAAAAGCCCTAGCGAAGGAATGCTAGGCACTGGCGAAGGACTGCCAGACAGGAAAAGCCCTAGCAAAGGAATGCTAGGCTCTGGCGAAGGACTGCCAGAATGGACAAGCCCTAGCAAAGGAATGCTAGGCACTGGCGAAGGACTGCCAGACAGGAAAAGCCCTAGCGAAGGGCTGCTAGGCACCATGCGAAGGGAAGCTTGGCAACTCAAGACCTGGCGAAGGACTGTCGGGCAAAAGTCCAACTGGAGAAACCGGTTGGCATCAGGTAAATTCTCCCGAGAGGAGTAAGTGAGGACGCGTTCCCCTAGAGGGAACATTATGCGTTGGTTCGACCTAGGGCTCCATTTTGGAGACCCAAAGTCAGAACCAAGACAGCTAAGGCTGTGTAAAATTAACTTATTATTTCTGTTTTGGACTAACCCTGGATGCAGGACCGAAGGACTGTGTTTCTGCAGCTCAGAGAGCCTCAAAGGAGTGAGGCAGTAGCTGAGCAGGGCGCCCCGGATGTTTCGGGTGCCCCAGAGTCAACCCAAAGTCAGCAGAGCAAGTAAACGCCCCGACAGCAGCACATTTGGGGGCGCCCCGTATGTTTCGGGCGCCCCGCGCGCATCGGGCACCCCGCGTGTCGCGGGCGCCCACTGTGCCACGCCACTGGCAGCTGCAGCAGCTCACCCTCGCGAAGAAGATGAAGCTTTGACCGGTCAACTCGGGCGCCCCGCGCGCGTCGGGCGCCCCAGTCAAAAGTGATCCCGAAGAAGCAGAGATCAGCTTTGACCAGAGAGCTCGCCGGATCGGAAGCCACGTGGGGGGGCGCCCCGAGCATCTCGGGCGCCCCCAGCCCTATATAAAGGACCCTCGACCCTCTTCTTTAGAAAATCAATTCTTCAGACACTTCCACGCTCTTCTGCTCTCGTACTTTGCTCCAGATACTACCCAACTCAAGCCGACGACGTCCCGCTGCCTCGAAATTTTCGATCTACTCCGGACGTCGGTAAAAGAAGAGCATAATTCTTGTTATATAAGTTTACTGCACTTATTCTGTATTCAATAATTATAAACTGGTTTACGAACTTATAGAATTGCCCGCAGAAAACGGTCAACGACCGTGGGCCTTGGAGTAGGAGTCGACCCAGGCTCCGAACCAAGTAAAAATCTTGGTGTTCGCATTGTCTAATTTTAATTATTCCGCTACGCAATTGCTCTTTACGAAATCCGAACGATTTGCGACATTCACCCCCCCTCTATCGCATCTCTCGATCCAACAAGTGGTATCAGAGCGGGGAAGTTCAAACTTGGTGCAACCACCAGTTTGAAAGTTTTTCGGATTTACAAAATTTTTAATATTATTTCTTTTCTTTCTAGTTATTCAATACCACTAGATCTTTTCGCCTTTTATTTTAAAATAAAAAATATCTGTAGGTGGATTTAAAAAATCCTTACGCCTTTTTCAATTTTGAATTTTCATATTTTCACCATAAGTCAGAATTGATAAAAGAATCAATTTGTGAAAACTTGTAGTAAATTTTTTTTATTATTATTTTATTATTATTTCGCCTCGAAATTCGTGCAATATTTTTTTTGGCTATTTCTTCATTCTCCCGCACTACTAATCCAAGACCAAGTCTTGGTACACTTTTGTTGTTTCTTTTTGTGTGCAAGAGGTTATTTTAAATGGCCAACCAAGAGTGGAACAGTGCTCGTCCACCGCTATTCTCCGGCGAGAACTTCAGCCTTTGGAGAAGACAAATGGAGTCCCTTCTGAAGGCCCACATGGACTTATGGCGGATAATCCAAACGGGATTCTCTCTTCCCGTAGAAGATGAGTTATCCATCGAATGGGACAAATTGGATGAACAAACCCTCAACCAAATCGAGACCGATGCAAGGGCAACAGCAATCCTACAATGTGGCCTAACCAAGGAGCAACTCGAACTAGTAGGTCCATTCAGATGTGCCAGAGAAATTTGGGAGAAACTAACCAATCTACACGAAGAGAGCTCCGAAATTGAGATATTAGAAGAGTTAGCACCTGACTACGAACTCGAGCCAGAGTCAGAAGACGAATTGACTAAGACAAAAATGGTAACCAATCTCGAATCCTTTTTTGAATTACAATTAGATAATCAAACAAATACTATAATGGTCGAGGAAGGTATAATTTCTAGTGCAGGGAAAGCTCCAAGAGAATCACCAAAGAAGAAGATTCAACCTGTACCCGAGTCCAACTCAGACTCAGAATTTGACGACAAAGAAGGAGATCAAACCAAACCGGTCCGATCAGCTCGTGATCACTACAAGATACTAAAGACACAAAGAGGAAAGACGACAAGTATCAAGGGGGAGATTCCCAAACGGGAATCAAAAGGTAAATTTACGGTATTTGAAAATCTAATATTTACCTCAAAGAACCTAATTAATTCATACAAGTTAGTTAAGTTTAATATGTCAGAAAATTTAATTCACAACCATGCTGATTTTAATAAACCAGAATTTTATTTCGATTATGATGTAACTTAGATCAGTTTTTGTTTGCTTTAATTATGTGTTACTTTTTATTTTATTTTATGCTTAGATTTTTTTTAAATTAGTTTAAGGACTAGTTAGTTTAAGGATTAAACAAACTTAACTGAAATTTGAACAACATAGTATTGGGTGGCGGTGAGATGATAGTACATTAGGGAAACCAACTCTAATAAGATCAAGTCTACTTGGTCTCTTTAGACTGGTGAAACTAGCCGAAGCTACCGATCAAAAATCCAAACTAGTTAGACCAAAATTTACCAAAAAGTAAATTTGAAGATGAAATTTTACTAAAAGGCTTTGTCTAGGAAAGGGTGGATGATCCCATAAGGCTACGGCCAAAGAAGGCCTTGTGCCTCGCCAAGACCTGGAAGCCAATTTTTGAAATTCAAATTCAATTTACTCTTTGTTAAAATCGAATCTAACACAAATTTTTAGTTAATTTTAGATTCAAATATCTCTTTTCAAAACAAATTTAAATTGGGTTTAAAAATTAATTTAACTTTTCAAAATTAATCTTTCTATTAAAATATGCATCTCACAAAACAGTTAAGGATATCCTGTTTTGTCACTTAGAAATGGGTGAGATGCTTAGGATCTAAAAGTTGAGTCCAACCCAATCAATTAAATCTTAATTAAATCCAATTAAATCAATTAAATCCAATTAAATCTTAATTAAATCAATTAAATCCAATTAAATCTTATTTAATTCAATTAAATCAATTAAAATCATTTAAATCTTAATTAAATCAATTAAATTCAATTAAATATTAATTAAATCAATTAAATCCAATTAAATATTATTTAAATCAATTAAATCTAATTAAATAATCTAAATCTTAATTAAATCAATTTAATCAAATTCAAAATAATTCAATTAATTGTTCTCAAAATTCAATTTAATTATTGTCAATCATTTATTTTCAAAATTAAAATATTTGTCTCACACAACCCATAAGGTTAACATGCTTGACCACGTAGAACTGGGTGAGACATCTAGGACCTAAAAGCATAAATATCTATTTTACAAAATTAATTCAGTTTACTGTATTCTACTTTTCATCTCTATTTTTTTCAAAATTTTATGGTAAATATCACAATAGATTCATCTTAAAAGTCAATTGGTCAAACATAGTCAACTCATAGTCAACTGAGTCAACACTGAAGTCCCTTAAGGAACTTAGATAAAACACAGACTGTGTCATATACAGGGGGAGTTTTTTTTTTTACTTTTCAAAAAATTAAATTACTTTTCGAAAACCTTATGCTCTAAATCTTTTTATCATGGCGATAAGGTTTTCAAAAATTGATTCAAAAACCTTCGTATACTACTATCTGTTTGAAAATTATCATCATTTCAAAATGTTTTTCGAAAACTATTTTCAAAAATGTATCCCTTTGAAAATTATTATACTCAGAAGGTTATTCAAAATTATTCTGTTGATTTTAATAAACCCTAAAGACACAGAGGAAGGTCCACTTCATGATCTACAAGGACTCCTAGGATGTGTCAAATTTAGGGGGAGTTTGAGTCAAAAGAAGAATTTCTGAAATATTTTTTTGGTAATTATTTGGTTTGAAATTGTTAAATAAATTCCTTTGATCTGAACTGAACCCTAAAGACTTAGAGGAAGAATACTATATTGGTCAACAAGCTTCCGAGGACTAAATTTAGGGGGAGGTTAAATTAAATGAATTATTAAATATTTTCAAAATAATATGTTTTAATACAAATGCATATTATATTTTCAAAATGCTTAATACTTATCAAAAATTATTTATATTTTTTTTAAGTCTAATTGTTTTCAAAAACAGTACGTACACTTTCCAAAAATGGCTCAATTTTTTTTTTAAAAAAAAGTACTTATATATTTTTTTTCAAAAATTGCATAATATCTTTGAAAAGTACTTCTATTTTTTAAAAAAAAATGTTTTCAAAAAGGTACTAATACTTGTAAAGGCAATAGTGTTCTAAGTGCATGAAGTTTCTAAAAGACTTGCCTACAAATATAAAATATTTTTTAAGTGGAGTTTTGTTATAGTTTTTTGCTATACTTTCAAGGATTATGCTAAGTATTTTTTCAAAACTCATAGGCTCTGATACATAAATTTTTTTTCTTCAAAAAGTTCCTTATTGATATATGGCCAGGAGAGAGAAAATTTTAAATATTATCTTGTTTTCACTAAGTATTTTTAAGTGCTTTAAAATTGGTCTAAGTATCTTCAAAGTACTTTCAAAACCTCTAAAAGCACTAAGTACATTTATTTTGGAATTTTTTTAAGCAAAATCCTTCTTAGTAAACAAAGTTTGTCTGAGCAAAACCCTTTAAATTCCTTTCAGCAAATGTTTCTAAGTAGTGTTTTCTTTTGATGAAAAACTTGTCTAGAAATTCCATAAAGATGTTATTTTTTTCCTAAATTGTGTCCAAGAAAATTCTTCTAAGTTTTTTTTCTTTTTGCAAAGCCTTGTAAATAAACGTTTGTTTTCAAAATTTAGGCTTGCAAAGCTTTTCAAAATAGAAAAGTTTCTAAGTGTAAAAAGTTTTGTCAAAATTTAGAAGTTTTACACAAACTCAAAACTCCCTAATACATACCTTGTTCGCCCATGTATGTTTTTGATATATGTCAAAGGGGGAGGAAAGGTCAAAGTTAAGGGATATAATACAAGTATTCAGGGATTTAGGAGGAGTAGTATAAATTTTTTTAATCTACACTTATACTGTTCATACTCCTTCATTTCTTAACTATTATAAAGTTTTTTACTTAACTTTGAATTGTGTTGCCATAATCAAAAAGGGGGAGATTGTTGGTGCAGAAAGCACCATATCGAACCTTGTTTTGATATTGGCAGAGGATTCAAAGTTAAGTTTGTTTGTGTCTAACAAGTTTCTTGAGTGTACAGGAAAAGCCCTAGCGAAGGAATGCTAGGCACTGGCGAAGGACTGCCAGACAGGAAAAGCCCTAGCAAAGGAATGCTAGGCTCTGGCGAAGGACTGCCAGAATGGACAAGCCCTAGCAAAGGAATGCTAGGCACTGGCGAAGGACTGCCAGACAGGAAAAGCCCTAGCGAAGGGCTGCTAGGCACCAAGCGAAGGGAAGCTTGGCAACTCAAGACCTGGCGAAGGACTGTCGGGCAAAAGTCCAACTGGAGAAACCGGTTGGCATCAGGTAAATTCTCCCGAGAGGAGTAGGTGAGGACGCGTTCCCCTAGAGGGAACATTAGGCATCGGTTCGACCTAGGGCTCCATTTTGGAGACCCAAAGTCAGAACCAAGACAGCCAAGGCTGTGTAAAATTAACTTATTAATTGCTATTTTGGACTAACCCTGGATGCAGGACCGAAGGACTGTGTTTCTGCAGCTCAGAGAGCCTCAAAGGAGTGAGGCAGTAGCTGAGCAGGGCGCCCCGGATGTTTCGGGCGTCCCAGAGTCAACCCAAAGTCAGCAGAGCAAGTAAACGCCCCGACAGCAGCACATTTGGGGGCGCCCTGTATGTTTCGGGCGCCCCGCGCGCATCGGGCGCCCCGCGTGTCACGGGCGCCCACTGTGCCACGCCACTGGCAGCTGCAGCAGCTCACCCTCGCGAAGAAGATGAAGCTTTGACCGGTCAACTCGGGCGCCCCACGCGCGTCGGGCGCCCCAGTCAAAAGTGATCCCGAAGAAGCAGAGATCAGCTTTGACCAGAGAGCTCGCCGGATCGGAAGCCACGTGGGGGGGGCGCCCCAAGCATCTCGGGCGCCCCCAGCCCTATATAAAGGACCCTCGACCCTCTTCTTTAGAAAATCAATTCTTCAGACACTTCCACGCTCTTCTGCTCTCGTACTTTGCTCCAGATACTGCCCAACTCGAGCCGACGACGTCCCGCTGCCCCGAAATTTTCGATCTACTCCGGACGTCGGTAAAAGAAGAGCATAATTCTTGTTATATAAGTTTACTGCACTTATTCTGTATTCAATAATTGTAAACTGGTTTACGAACTTATAGAATTGCCCGCAGAAAACGGTCAACGACTGTGGGCCTTGGAGTAGGAGTCGACCCAGGCTCCGAACCAAGTAAAAATCTTGGTGTTCGCATTGTCTAATTTTAATTATTCCGCTACGCAATTGCTCTTTACGAAATCCGAACGATTTGCGACATTCACCCCCCCCTCTATCGCATCTCTCGATCCAACATTCTCCTCATCGCGTGCCCTAGCCCACTACCACTGACGCCCTCTTTTCCCTCCTCGTCGCAGCCCCAAACCCGACGCGCCTTCCGTTCCCGATCACGCCGCAAGCTCATCTCCTCGCTCCCCATCGACGGTCGCTGACTAGATCCACTGCCGACCCCGGGCCGAAGATCACCTCTCCTCCGTCTGCCATCTATCGCTCGAGGCCATCTCCTCTTCATGTGAAGCCAGCGCCTCTTTCATGTGTCGATCGCCCGATGCCAGTGACAATCGCCGACGATTGTGAGAGTTGCTGTGGTCTTCAATGTTGAGCAAGTTAACTGAGCTCATCTATATGGGCGTTGATCTACTAGCACGGGAACAATGGGTGGGCGTCAGCACGAATTTGGGTAAGCTCAGACTCGTTCTATAGCTATTTTCAAATGGGAAGGTTGGAGGTTTGCTCTGTGGTGGAGTTCTGGACATTTGGGAGTTAGATCTCAATTCTGTGGTGTAATAGTTAAGAGGCCCTATAAAGATTTCCTGTGTTTGATCTTTTCTTACCTTGAATTCTTGAAAACAGATCCATTTGGAGCACGATTTTGGATAGAACTTGCTGCTATTGGCTTCGGATTGCTTGGGGGTTAAGGTAAGGAATTGATATAGTTGTTTTTTTTATGCGAATTAGAGGAGTTTCTGTGAGTTTTTCTTGGGTTATCATGATCCTGGAATGGGACGAGGCTATAGTGGTTATTTTTCCCATGGTGTGCACTTTCTATCATGTATAGGCAGTTTTGGATTAACTGTGTATGGATGTTTAGTTTTGGATTAACTGTGTATGGATGTTTAGTTTTGGATTAACTGTGTATGGATGTTTACTGTCGTGGGATATCATATGGAATTGCTTTGGATCAGTTCATTGGATTAGAGTTAATAAATTCTTAGTGTTATGTTTAACCTGTGAAGGAATTTTTGGTAATTGAGGCTATAGTTTGTATAGAATGGTAATCATGTGGTTAGCTTTATTTTTCGATCTGTTTTTTTTCCAAAATTATGGGAGAGTTTTATTCATTTGGATTATAGATTATAATTGGGATGATGGTTTGCCTCATTTGGATGCTAACCTTGTTCATAGATACGTTCAATTGCAAATAGGGTACGGTGTTGTCCGAGCTTTTAATCATGTTATTGGAATGTTTGATTTTGGTGGAAATCCTATTGGGAGTTGATATTAGCTTGATGTTTAGATCTTGTGATTGCTTGATTATGATGAGAGTTGGGTTTTGATATTGACCCTGGATAGAAGTTTGGTCTCTTTGCTATTTTGTAGGAGTATGTCTTGTTGGATTTGAATTAGTTAAATCCCCAAGGTGGCAGATCTGTCTTGTTTTGGAAGGGTAATTAGGAATCTTTCATTTAATTAGAAGTAATTAAATGGAAAGGAAATGATTAGTTAAACCCTAATATGATTTAGGGATTTTTTGGCAAGTTGCAATTCTATTTTCTAATAGCTATTAAATATGTCCTTTGATACAGGACAATGATTTGGACTTTTGAGTTGCGGAGTATCAGACGAGAGGTTCTCTTCGTATACAGACTTCTACTTTGAGGCGGGTACCCTTTGACTTATCTTTTAGATATTGTCATATTGCAATGCATGGTTGGTTATAGATAGCAGTAAAATTATACGCTAGCCTTGTTTATTATGCCTGTGCTGGATACTTGTTAGTTATCCCTGAGTTATTATGCCTGTGCTGGATACTTGTTAGTTATCCCTGAGTTATTATGCCTGTCCTGGATACTTGTTAGTTATCCCTGAGTTATTATGCACGTTCTGGATACTTGTTAGTTATCCCTGAGTTATTATGCCTGTTCTGGATACTTGTTAGTTACCCCTGAGTTATTATGCATGTTCTGGATACTTGTTAGTTATCCCTGAGTTATTATGCTGTTAGTTTCATACAGTCTCAGGTATTGCCATATCTATATGTATGATTAGATATCGGGATGTATCTCTTGTATTTGACATGAGGGATGCATGTGTGCATATCATACATCTTTCTTGCATTGTTGCATGCCGGCGATCAGCGACTCCCTTGTGGTTGAGCCTAATCGTCTTCCGGTACATGACATGCACACACGGCCACTCATGGGTTAGTGGATACCGTAGATGTGTGCATTTGCCCTGTATTGCTCCGTTTGGCCACTATGAGGAGGGTGAGCGCGAGCGTGGTAGCAAGCAGGGATCCCTTCTCGTACTGAGCCACGAGGAGATGAGAGCGGAGCTCCCCCATTGCTTGGGGTAGGGGGGTGGTCCTCCGCCAGCATCCTGTCCACCCGGTCACTTAGGAGCAGTGATAGCAGGGTGCGTACATTTGTCATAGCCCTACCCGTTCAGACGTCCCTATGACAGGTGTACGATGATCTGTCTGGTGTCAGGGGTGACACATGTCATTGCACCATGTGCATACTTTGCATCGTGCATTGTTTGCTGCACTTATTTGCTGCACTTGTTTGACATCGCATATACTGGAGACTTGTTATTTGACATTATATGTCTAATGATATTCCCTTGATACTGATTATCCTCTTTTCAGGTTAGCTGGATTCTGGTATGTATCTACCTCAGTATTTCCAGTACTAGTTTTTCCATATTATTGATATGAGACTGTATTAACGTAGATGCTTATTGTTATTATAACATACTATGCATATCTGCTGGGTATTCGCTGAGTTATGGACTCACCCCGTTGCCATATATTTTTATTTCAGGTTGAGATATTTGGAGTCGCCAGAAGAGCCCAGCAGCAAGTCCCTACCCATCGCGACGGCATAGTTTCGTTTTGTACTTAGTAGTGTCTATTTGTATATTTACTTATTAGACTTGTATATGTCTTGGGAGTGTTGTCATGTGCCCTAAGGGGTTTTTGTATTGGTTGATTCGTCGTAAGTCGGACCGGTCCGCAGTCAGGTATGATTTACTTAGTTGTCGGGTACTTTTACGTTGTGTTTATCTATTTTGGAGGCCTGAGGCCAAATATATACTGCGTGGGTTGTCATATATATTGTTTGTATGTGTAAATTGTCTGCCGGACAGGGGAGGTGCTATCCGATTTTCTATTGGAACAGCGGCTCCTAGGTGTCGGGGCGTGACAATTTATATTGGTATCAGAGCTCAGGTTGTCGGATACCTTGAGGACTTATGGATTTACGGTTTCGATCCGATACCAATTTATTTTGGTATAAGACCGTAGGTTTGCGATGCCTACTTGTTTTACGAGTCTTGTCGGATTTGTTCGGAGTAGTTTTCTCGATGTGGTTGTTTGGGACTTGGCGATTGGACTTCTTCAGGCGACAGGTATTTCTCCTGATCTTTTGTATCCCTTATCCTATTTAGGTATTGGATATAAAATTCTCACATGTTATTGGATCATGTTACCACTCTTGTATATTTAGGTATGGTTAGTAGTTCTCTCATGTTACTGGATCATGTTACTATACCTGTATATTTAGGTATGATTTAGAAATTCTCACATGTTATTGGATCATGCTACCATTCCTGTATAGTTAGGTATGGTTAGAAATTCTTTCATGTCATTGGATCAGGTTGTTATTCCTGTATATTTATGTATAGTTAGAAATTCTCTCATGTTATTGGAACAATTCACAGTAGCTCATGGAGCTACAAGTATTTCTTATGTTGGGTATATTTGGACAGATAAGCTAGATGTCATGTTTTGAGTACATGATCTGCATTGATGCAATAGGGTAGCAGTAGCTACATATTATTATGATTAGTAGAGGATTGATATAATCTGTTCCTTGGGGACTTTGACCATGGATCACTTGTACTTGGTAGTTGACCTAGAAGGTACATGTTGATAGATGATTTGGGCTAATATAGAAAAGTGTGAAGCTAGTTGCTTGACACTTATGGGTTACCGCTTGTACTTGGTTGAATAACTAAAAAGGTATATACGGACTTATGATTTGCGTGGAGGCAAATCACTTACACAACTAGGCGACCTCTTGTTAAATGATATCAAGGACGACCCGTGGGGAAATAAATGAATTATTTCATGAGTATGTTTAGATACTCCTGAGAGATAGCATGTTTCTAGCTCCTGGTTATGGAGTAGGATCTTAGAGGGTTTTGACTAGGGAGTGAAGGAATTGGACTGTATTGGACTACGAGTCGACGGTCGGTGTGACTCGCTAGTTTTTATGCTAGTCTATGAGGGATTTTGACTCATGGATTGGGTGTATGTGGTTAGACAATCTCGATGGTGCATCGGGATGTACGACTCGCTAGGGTGCGGAGGATGTGGAGTTAGCTGTATCCTCATCTTCCGGTGAGATATTGAACATTAATCAGGAGGTCAAAGATGTCCATTGGTTTTCGGTTATATACCCCTATCGTGGACCTATTAGGTCACGGGATGATAAGGTTGATATCACCATGGACTTTCTCGCTGGTGTTGAGAGGTAGATTGTGATTGACGAATCTCTATGATATGTTGTATTTTGAGGATTCTATTAGTGGACATGGACCCACCGGATTGTAGTTTTTTTTATGGATCATTGGGTGGATAAATAATCCTTTAGTGGTTGATTGTTTAGGAAGTCTGTTATTGATAGCAGCATATGGTATAACATATTGGCACAAATTTTAAATTATATGTTATCTTCTGACGGCCTATTGAAGGATATGTATATATATATATATGACTTGTGATGTTTGGGAGTACATTATTGAATTGAGGATACTTGGGTGATACTTAGGGATTTTTCATTTTTCATTTGAGGATCAAAGTATAGACTTGGCACCAGTGATCTTAGGATTGAGTGCCCTGGATAGGTATGATGATTGAACGGTTGTTCGGGTGTATCTGGTTATCGGATGATTACCTCTGGATTGATAACTCTAGTTGCTCCGTAGCAGTGTAACCTTAGGGTATCAGATGAAGTGGTTACTCATGATGAGTACAAACATGTTTAGCTGCTAGTGTGTGCCGTATGAGGAATGAGAAAATTTGGGGACCAAATTTTTATTAGTGGGGGAGAATGTAAAATACGGCAATTCGAAAATCCGGACCAGAAAATTTTTCGTGATTTTTCTGGATAGAGTCTAGGATTTCCGATCCTACGAGAGGAGCCCAAGGGGCTTTATTGTAAAAATTTAAAACTTGTCGAGGGTTTGCGGGTAAACTCTAAAATTTCGAGTGTAATTAATTTAACCCTAAAGATTTTGAGATGGATTATGATAAATTGGAGGTTTAAAAAGATAAAACCCTTACCCTAAGGGTGAGATTTGGATGTTAGAAAAGCGAGGGGCCTTTTTGCAAAAAGCCCACCCTTTTTATATCTCTCTCTTAGCTTGGTGTCGCAAGCCCTAACGCAGCCGACCCCTTCTTCTCTTCGCTCGCCACAGCCAAAAGCCCGATCCGACTCCTCCCTTCTCCTCATCGCGTGCCCTAGCCCACTACCACTGACGCCCTCTTTTCCCTCCTCATCGCAGCCCCAAACCCGATGCGCCTTCCGTTCCCGATCGCGCCGCAAGCTCATCTCCTCGCTCCCCTTCGACGGTCGCTGACTAGATCCACTGCCGACCCCGGGCCGAAGATCACCTCTCCTCCGTCTGCCATCTATCGATCGAGGCCATCTCCTCTTCATGTGAAGCCAGCGCCTCTTTCATGTGTCGATCGGCCGATGCCAGTGACAATCGCCGGCGATTGTGAGAGTTGCTGTGGTCTTCAAAGTTGAGCAAGTTAACTGAGCTCATCTATTTGGGCGTTGATCTACTAGCACGGGAACAATGGGTGGACGTCAGCACGAATTTGGGTAAGCTCAGACTCGTTCTATAGCTATTTTCAAATGGGAAGGTTGGAGGTTTGCTCTGTGGTGGAGTTCTGGACATTTGGGAGTTAGATCTCAATTCTGTGGTGTAATAGTTAAGAGGCCCTATAAAGATTTCCTGTGTTTGATCTTTTCTTACCTTGAATTCTTGAAAACAGATCCATTTGGAGCACGATTTTGGATAGAACTTGCTGCTATTGGCTTCGGATTGCTTGGGGGTTAAGGTAAGGAATTGATATGGTTGTTTTTTTTATGCGAATTGGAGGAGTTTCTGTGAGTTTTTCTTGGGTTATCATGATCCTGGAATGGGACGAGGCTATAGTGGTTATTTTTCCCGTGGTGTGCACTTTCTATCATGTATAGGCAGTTTTGGATTAACTGTGTATGGATGTTTAGTTTTGGATTAACTGTGTATGGATGTTTAGTTTTGGATTAACTGTGTATGGATGTTTACTGTCGTGGGATATCATATGGAATTGCTTTGGATCAGTTCATTGGATTAGAGTTAATAAATTCTTAGTGTTATGTTTAACCTGTGAAGGAATTTTTGGTAATTGAGGCTATAGTTTGTATAGAATGGTAATCATGTGGTTAGCTTTATTTTTGGATCTGTTTTTTTTCCAAAATTATGGGAGAGTTTTATTCATTTGGATTATAGATTATAATTGGGATGATGGTTTGCCTCATTTGGATGCTAACCTTGTTCATAGATACGTTCAATTGCAAATAGGGTACGGTGTTGCCCGAGCTTTTAATCATGTTATTGGAATGTTTGATTTTGGTGGAAATCCTATTGGGAGTTGATATTAGCTTGATGTTTAGATCTTGTGATTGCTTGATTATGATGAGAGTTGGGTTTTGATATTGACCCTGGATAGAAGTTTGGTCTCTTTGCTATTTTGTAGGAGTATGTCTTGTTGGATTTGAATTAGTTAAATCCCCAAGGTGGCAGATCTGTCTTGTTTTGGAAGGGTAATTAGGAATCTTTCATTTAATTAGAAGTAATTAAATGGAAAGGAAATGATTAGGTAAACCCTAATTTGATTTAGGGATTTTCTGGCAAGTTGCTATTCTATTTTCTAATAGCTATTAAATATGTCCTTTGATACAGGACAATGATTTGGACTTTTGAGTTGCGGAGTATCAGACGAGAGGTTCTCTTCGTATACAGACTTCTACTTTGAGGCGGGTACCCTTTGACTTATCTTTTAGATATTGTCATATTGCTATGCATGGTTGGTTATAGATAGCAGTAAAATTATACGCTAGCCTTGTTTATTATACCTGAGCTGGATACTTGTTAGTTATCCCTGAGTTATTATGCCTGTGCTGGATACTTGTTAGTTATCCCTGAGTTATTATGCCTGTCCTGGATACTTGTTAGTTATCCCCGAGTTATTATGCACGTTCTGGATACTTGTTAGTTATCCCTGAATTATTATGCCTGTTCTGGATACTTGTTAGTTACCCCTGAGTTATTATGCATGTTTTGGATACTTGTTAGTTATCCCTGAGTTATTATGCTTTTAGTTTCATATAGTCTCAGGTATTGTCATATCTATATGTATGATTAGATATCGGGATGTATCTCTTGTATTTGACATGAGGGATGCATGTGTGCATATCATACATCATTCTTGCATTGTTGCATGCCGGCGATCAGCGACTCCCTTGTGGTTGAGCCTAATCGTCTTCCGGTACATGACATGCACACACGGCCACTCATGGGTTAGTGGTTACCGTAGATGTGTGCATTTGCCCTGTATTGCTCCGTTCGGCCACTATGAGGAGGGTGAGCGCGAGCGTGGTAGCAAGCAGGGATCCCTTCTCGTACTGAGCCACGAGGAGATGAGAGCGGAGCTCCCCCATTGCTTGGGGTAGGGGGGTGGTCCTTCGCCAGCATCCTGTCCACCCGGTCACTCAGGAGCAGTGATAGCAGGGTTCGTACAGTTGTCATAGCCCTACCCGTTCAGACGTCCCTATGACAGGTGTACGATGATCTGTCTGGTGTCAGGGGTGACACATGTCATTGCACCATGTGCATACTTTGCATCGTGCATTGTTTGCTACACTTATTTGCTGCACTTGTTTGACATCGCATATACTGGAGACTTGTTATTTGACATTATATGTCTAATGATATTCCCTTGGTACTGATTATCCTCTTTTCAGGTTAGCTGGATTCTGGTACCTCAGTATTTCCAGTACTAGTTTTTCCATATTGTTGATATGAGACTGTATTAACGTAGATGCTTATTGTTATTATAACATACTATGCATATCTGCTGGGTATTCGCTGAGTTATGGACTCACCCCGTTGCCATATATTTTTATTTCAGGTTGAGATATTTGGAGTTGCCAAAAGAGCCCAGCAGCAAGTCCCTACCCATCGCGACGGCATAGTTTCATTTTGTACTTAGTAGTGTCTATTTGTATATTTACTTATTAGACTTGTATATGTCTTGGGAGTGTTGTTGTGTGCCCTAAGGGGTTTTTGTATTGGTTGATTCGTCGTAAGTCGGACCGGTCCGCAGTCAGGTATGATTTACTTAGTTGTCGGGTACTTTTACGTTGTGTTTATCTATTTTGGAGGCCTGAGGCCAAATATATACTACGTGGGTTGTCATATATATTGTTTGTATGTGTAAATTGTCCGCCGGACAGGGGAGGTGCTGTCCGATTTTCTATTGGAACAGCGGCTCCTGGGTCTTGGGGCGTGACGCAACTTGCGGCCCATTTGGCGACTCCTAATGTCGTCAACCGACGACTATTGGTCATGCCGTTACTCACAAGTACTTCCCATCCCTGGCCAGTGGATTTTTGCATTCCCCAAGATTCGAACTCTAGACCTCCAGGCTAAGTACTAAAGTTTATGAATCCTGGTACCAATTGAGCTACAGCTCAATTGGTATCAGGATTCATAAACTTTAGTACTTATCCTAGAGGTCTAGAGTTCGAATCCTGAGGAAGGGAAAAATCCACTCGCCAGGGGTGGAAAGTACTTGTGAGTAACGGCACGGCCAATGGTCGTCAGTTGACGACATAAGGGATCGTCAAATGGGCCGCCAGTTGGGCCACCCAAGGGACCACCAGTTGGGCCGCCAAGTGGGCCGCCAGTTGGGCCAGCCAAGGGGCCGAGGGGCCGGGTCGTTACAATAAATTATGTAGCGATCTCGGCCTCTATGGGACCATAGAGGCCCAGATCGCTACATAATTATTGTAACGACTCGACCCCTTTGCCCCTTGGGCGGCCCAACAGGCGACCCACTTGGCGGCCCTCGGCCCCTTGGGCGGCCAAATCCTATTTGGCGACCTCTTGGGCGGTCGTTACTCACAAGTACTTCTCACCCCTTGCCAGTGGATTTTTGTCTTCCTCAGGATTCGAACTCTAGACCTCCAGGCTAAGTACTATAGTTTATGAATCCTGATACCAATTGAGCGCTCCTCGGCCCCTTGGGCGGCCCAACTGGCAGCCCATTTGGCGACCCCTTATGTCGTCAACCGACGACCATTGGCCGTACCGTTACTCACAAGTACTTCCCACCCGTGGCCAGTGGATTTTTGCCTTCCCCAGGATTCGAACTCTAGACCTCCAGGCTAAGTACTAAAGTTCCTGAATCCTGGTACCAATTGAGCTATAGCTCAATTGGTACCAGGATTCAGGAACTTTAGTACTTAGCCTGGAGGTCTAGAGTTCGAATCCTGGGAAAGGCAAAAACCCACTGCTAGGATTGGGAAGACCATAGGGTTGCCGGCCTAGAGGGTTGCCTGCGGGGACCATAGAGGCGGGGCCGCTACATAAAAAGGCGCCTTTTTATGTAGCGGCCCCGCCTTTATGGTCCCCGCAGGCAACCCTCTAGGCCGGCGACCCTACGGTCATCCCACCCCTGGCAGTGGGTTTTTGCCTTCCCCAGGATTCGAACTCTAGATCTCCAGGCCAAGTACTAAAGTTCCTGAATCCTGGTACCAATTGAGCTATAGCTCAATTGGTACCAGGATTCAGGAACTTTAGTACCTGGCCTGGAGGTCTAGAGTTCGAATCCTGGGGAAGGCAAAAACCCACTGCCAAGGGTGGGAAGACCGTAGGGTCGCTGGCCTAGAGGGTTGCCTGCGGGGACCATAAAGGCGGGGCCGGTACATAAAACTCTAGTACTTATCTTGGAGGTCTAGAGTTCGAATCCTGAGAAAGGCAAAAATCCACTGGCCAGGGGTGGGAAGTACTTGTGAGTAACGACCGCCCAAGAGGTCGCCAAAGGGGCCGCCAAATGGGATTTGGCCGCCCAAGGGGTCGAGGGCCGCCAAGTGGGCCGCCAGTTGGGCCGCCCAAGGCGCCAGGGGTCGGGTCGTTACAATAAAAGGCGCCTTTTTTATGTATTGGCCCCGCCTCTATGGTCCCTGAAGGCAACCCTCTAGGCCGGCGACCCTACGGTCTTCCCACTCCTGGCAGTGGGTTTTTGTCTTTCCCAGGATTCGAACTCTAGACCTCCAGGCTAAGTACTAAAGTTCCTGAATCCAGGTACCAATTGAGCTGTAGCTTAATTGGTACCAGGATTCAGGAACTTTAGTACTTAGCCTGGAGGTCTAGAGTTCGAATCCTGGGAAAGGCAAAAACCCACTGCCAGGAGTGGGAAAATCGTAGGGTCGCCGTCCTAGAGGGTTGCCTGCGGGGATCATAGAGGCGGGGCCAATAGTTTATGTTGTTTATCAAGATTTAAGATGTCGTTTGGGATTTATGTTAAGGAAACAAAGGATTAGAGCTACTAGGATTTTCGGCCAAGCATGTTTTGGGGCTAAGATGATGTTGAGAACCCCTCTTATGTTTCCTAATGTTTACTCATGATAAGTTAAGCATAAAAGTATGATTTTGGAAACTTTGTAGCACCCTAAAAACTCCTTTAGGGGTTCGGCCACCATCATTGTGCCATGGTTGGGTTTAAAATTCAACCCTTCAAGCATGGTTAGTATATTTTCTATGATATATGGGTATTAATGGTGACTTATATGAATTTTCCTATGGACTTATTACCCTTCTAGGGTTTCGGGCAATGCATGATTTAGGGCTAGGACTTAGGGTTAAATCCAATCAAGGGTTCAAAGGGTTTCCTATGGCATGGTATGTATTGTATTGGATGTTAATCATGACCTATGTAAATTTTTCATGGACTCATGGTCCTTTAGGGTTTCGGCCAAGACCCTAATCTAGGGTTTGGATTGGGTTAAGGTCTCAAGGATACTTGTTTATAGGTTACTATGATGTAGAATATGGTTAAGCATGATGTAAGGATCTTTATGTTATTAAAACCCTAGCTTTATGTGTTATATGCCATGACATTGTATGTTTAGGTTATGTGCTATGTTTATTCATGAATGTTTTAACCATATACCATGAACACATGTATTTGATGTAGGCTTCATGTTATATAGAATAATGCATGTATGTTGTTAAATGCCTATAATAGATGTATGTTTATGAAGGTCTATGCATGCTCTATGATGAATGCCATGAACCTAAGTAGTGTAGAATGCCATGAACGTAAGTAGTACATATCCTATTAATATGAATTTTTTTACCATGCATGCTCGATGATGGATACTATGATTATGTATGTATGTCATGTTTTATGAATGAAGAAGATGAATGAAGATAATGTTTATGCCTTAAGTATGAATGATAAGTATGAATGATGAAGGCATAATGATGTTATAAATTAAGTATGAATGATGAAATGCCAAGTATGTTTATGTCATGCTTCATGTAACACGATTATGGTTATGTCTTAAGATATGTTATGTATGTCTATGAATGATGAAGCATGCAAAGTTATTTTACTTTATGAATGGGTTTGTACCGGACCGAAGTAAGGGTCCAAGGGATGGGCACCTTAAGAACGCCTCGGTTCTGGACTACCGTAGCTGTCCACGGTTCTGGGACTACCGTAGCTATCCAACAGGGATGGACACCTTATGAACGCCTCGGTGTTTGGAACTACCGTAGCTGTTCCTACCCTAGTAGGTCGAGACTAGCTACCTCGTATTTACTTAGGGATGCACACATATGATGTATGTATGTGGTACAAGCCGGGGACCCCAATGATGTTATGATTATGTTTAAATATTTAAAAGTATGATTTCCAATTAAGCATCCTTATGTATATGCATCTGACTCATGCATCCATTCATGTTATGCATCCTGCCATGGTAAATATTTTATGCTTATGTTTTATGTTAAGAATATGCTTACGTTTTATGTTAAGAACATGCTCATGTTTTATGTTAAGAATATACTTATGTTTTGTGTTAAGAATATGCTCATGTTTTATGTTAAGAATTTTACCATGATAAGTATGTTTATACTTATGCTCATGTTAATAATTATGCTATGAGAAATATGCTTCATGCTTATGTTATGTTAAGAATTATGCCATGAAAAGTATGTTTTATGTTTATATTAATGTTAAGAATCATGCTATGTTAAATGTTCATGTGCTTATGATTTATGTAAGAATATGCTTATGTTTTATGTACAGAATTACGTTATGTCAAATGTTTTTTATATGTTTATGTTTAAGTGACACATGGTTTTAGTGAGTAGGAAAGGGTCTTACTAAGCCTATGCGCTTATAGTCTTATTTTTCTTATACCGCAGATCAAACAAGAGGTTATTAAGTGGAGCAGCAGAAGGGGCAATAGTGTGTGTGTGGCAGTGACATGGCAGAAGGAAAAGTTTTAATATTATACTTTGTCACATGTTCCATGTTTTGCAAGTCTCATGGTATAATTAGGATGGTTTGATCAAGAAAAATGATACACTTGCTACATATGTTGTCTAATGGATGACTTATGTGAATTTTATGTCATGATACTAAGTATGATGTTAATACGCTAAGATCCCATGTCACTAAGTTTAGGAAGGATAGTTAAGACATGTATTCATGATTCAAGAGTTAGGTACATGTATATATAAGTTTTGAATGTTTCCGCTGCATTACGATGTTCCCATGTTTATGTATGATAGTGTAATGCTGTCTCTCGCCACACCGTATGGTGTGGGAAAAGATGGGCATTACACTAACTACCTTCTGAGTAAGCTAAACTCAGACTCAGGTAAGGGTTTGGTAAAGATGTCGGCTAAATTAGATTTTGAGTCCACATGCATAAGTACGATTTCGCCCCTGCCTACGTGATCCCTAACAAAATGATGTTTTACTTCAACGTGTTTGGTTCGGGAGTGATGAATTGGATTTTTAGTCAGATTTATGGAGCTTATGTTGTCAATAAACACTTTGGTTTGGGCTTGTTCTAGCTGGAAATCCTTAAGAGTGTGCATCATCCATAACAGTTGTGCTACACACTCTCCTAGGGCATCATATTCTGCTTCAATTGTGGATAAGGCTATGCAGTGTTGCTTTCTACTGCACCAGCTGACTAGACTGTGTCCTAATAATTGACAACTCCCACTTGTACTCTTTTTATCTAGTTTGCAACTGGCATAGTCAGAGTCAGAGTATCCTGATAATTCAAAACTGGAAGTCCTAGGATACCAAATACCTACATTTAGGGTACCCTTAATGTACCTTACGATTCTTTTTAGTGCTGCTAGGTGAGATTCCTTAGCACAGGTTTGGTATCTAGAGCACATTCCTACAGCAAACAAAATGTCAGGTCTACTAGCAATTAAGTACAATAAGCTCCCGATCATACTTCTGTATAGCTTTTGGTCAACTGTTTTACCTTTAGGGTTATTATCTATTTTGACATTTGTGGCCATAGGAGTACTTATGCTTTTAGAGTTTTCCATTTTGAATTTCTTAATTAATTCTTTTGCATATTTAGATTGATGAACATAGTTACCATCCTTGGTTTGTTTTATTTGGAGACCTAAGAAAAAGTTTAGCTCACCCACTAAACTCATTTCAAATTCACTCTCCATAATTTTGACAAATTCATTTAAAAAGTTAGAGTTTGATGACCCTATGGGTTTTTGTGAGACAGGTTTTTAGTATAAGTTGAATTATTTTTGAAAAGATGTTGTAGAGTTGATTTTGAAAGATGTAGAAGTAATTTTGAAAAATGTTACGTTAATTTTGAAAAAAATATAGAGTTTTGAAAAATGTTGAATAATTTTGAAAATGTTGTAGAGTTGATTTTGAAAGATGTAGAATTAATTTTGAAAAATGTTAAGTCAATTTTGAAAAATGTTGATTAACCTTTTTGAAATGAAATGTTGGTTGGTTGGGTTCGACTACATTATTAGGTCCTAGACATCTCACCGAATTCTAAGTGACAAGTCAGGTTTACTTATCTATTTTGTGAGATGTATTACTTTTTATCTTTGAATTAATGTTAAATCTAAGATTTAATTAAAACTTGTGTTAGATTCAAATTTATCAAATACTACTTTAAAAATGAGTTTCGATAATTATCTTCCAGGTCTTGGTGAGGCACAGAAGCCTTCTTTGGTTATAGTCTTATTGGAGCAACAACCCTTTTCTTGACAAAGCCTTTTACTGAAAGTTTATTTTCAAATTACTTCTTGAAAAATTTTGGTCTAACTAGCTTAGGTTTTGGATCGGTAACTTTGGCTAGTTCCATCGGACTAAACAGACCAAGTAAGGTACGTCTTACCCTACTTGACCTTTATTAGAAGGACTTCCCTAACGTACTATCATCTCACCTCCACCTAATACTATGTTGTTCAAGTTTCAAGTAATTCTTTTGTCCTTAACTAACCATTCCTAAGTCTAAACATAATAAAATTGCAAAAAGGAAATAAACAGGCAACAAGCAAAAAAATCATCTAATTATGAAAATGATTTTTATATTAGCTTCCCTTGGACTTGGATTCTAGATTAGTTCAATACGGAATAGTAAGACCGTTATCGCGATTTGGTTCGATAGCCTAGTCCGGATCGATTTAGAATTGACTTATGTTTTCCAAGAATCATGTCAAGATTCTTGGAACCCGAAGCAAATCGTTCTAACACGACTCTGAGTTCCTTGATTTGAGTTTTCAAGGAGGAATTCTCTTCTTCAAGATTTTGAACTTTTTTTTCGTTGGAACGAATATCTAATTCTTATTATTATTATTATTATTGAAAGAAGAAAATCTGTATCAGAGGGGGGGCCAGGCCTGACCTTCTAATACAGAATGACAAGGACTCAAAATGATTTACAGGTATAACAAAAAAAATATCTAGACTGAGTTTATATGAGACATATTATCAGCCATCTTTTATTAATTCTATCCCTCATCAACATAGGCATAAGAGCGATCACAATTTGTACACTTTCCAGAGCATGCAGCACCTCTCCAAAAAATGATTCAGAAGCCTCACCTCAAGGAAATATATTACCCATTCTTCCATCTTGGATCCCCAGCTATCCATCCAGAATCCAAACACACAAAGGGGCATTTGGCACACAGATAAGGTATCAAAATGGTCTGGATCGCGTGCCAATTTATGCGCAAGCCAAAACAATGTAGCCAAAACCAGACAATAAAGTTTTAGGTTCCAATCGATTATTACTGCCAAGCAATCTGAAGAACCTTCATTTGCAGAAAAACTTCAAAAAAATTGATTTATGAACTTTCACAGTAACAGACAATCCTATACAAGTGAGTTCTTAGCTAAATCAAACTGATCAAATCAACACAAAATCTTCATCCACACTCTGCATTCTTTTCTGTTCTTCCTGCGTTTATCCAAAAGTATTGGGTCTCCACAAGCTAACTCAAAATTACAGCCAATGTGATCCTTCCAGGTTACTGTTTTCTGCAGATGGCTGAATGAGTATCCTTTACTGACACAGCCATCACACACATTCTATTAGCCACCACACACATTGGCGCCACTAGCATATAATATCAATTAACTTCTGATATACCAGTTGATTTCCGAGTAGCATTGGCACGGAGCTTGCTAGCAATTGGCCCTCATCACTGATTTTCCTAATTTTTGATATCTGCAGGTAGCCAGAAAGTATCATTTGCAACACAGCTAACACTAGTATATAATAGCAACTTTAACCTCCTCGTAGCTGCTCCTTATTCAGGTATGTTACACACTAAACGAGAACTCAGAAATGTGAGGAATAATTTCTCCTTAGCACGCATAGTAGCATGTTGGCACTTCAATACAAACAGAAGTGCATGAACTGTATAGTCAGCCAAAATAACAAGACAGAAATCAAGCTTAGGGCTGAAATTGCTGGACCACTTCTCCATCTCGACCTATATAGATCCATTGAGTCTAGATTTAACAGTTTCAGCTCAATCCATCATTACAGTTGCAGGAAAGTTTCTTCTTTCTGCTATGGCAGTATTAGTCAGATTTAGTTGTTAGGAGTCCAAAATTTACTCAGGCCTTAGACTGGTTTCCTTGTGATGAGGATATATGGCAGGTTAATTCTATCCAGTTTGCAAATGCCAAAAAGAGTCTTATCTATCTCAGCAGTAGACAAAACTCTATCTGCAAGAGAGTTAAAAGCTTGATTAGTAAGATAGTCTGCTGCTGAATTGGACTCCCTGTATACATGTGTAAGCCAAACCAGATGTTGTCTCAATATGCATTTTATTTTAATGATCAAGTTGCGATATTCCCAGGGAAGCGAAGTAGATTGCAGAATCTTCAAGGCTACTAGGGAATCAGATTCTAGCCAAACGGGGAAGCAACAATTGCGCACACACAACTCCAATCCCATCAAAATTGCAGTTAGCTCTGCCTTAACATTTGATCCCACACCAATCACTCCATTCCTTGCTAGGATGATCTGTCCTTCATGGTTCCTGATAATAACCCCATACGAGGTCATGGGTTCCCTCTTGAACATCCATCTGTATTTAGCTTAAAAATTCCATTTTTTGACTTCCTCCAGTGCACCATTGAAATGGTGGTTATAACTCTGTTTGCCACCTGAAATCCCAAAATCCGAGCTGCATTGCTACATCCTTTCTAGTGTATCTTTTTGACCAATCCTGCTGCCATAGCTAAATGTATGTAGTAATTGATCTTCCATATTACCTTATTTACTAATGGCATGATTCCACGATGCTTAGCATCATTTCTAGTGCACCATAAGTGCCAAACAATCAATAAAGGCATGACCTCTTTAATGTGACCATCTCTCGACCAGGATCGTGCCATTCACCAGTTCTCAAAGATTTGATATCTATCAACTCCAAACAATTGGGCAAAATGTCTCCAAATCTTCTTAGCAACCGGACCATTAAAAAACCAATGGTCCCAAGGTTCCACAGATTCACAACATTGACATTTGGAAGCTAAATTCACTCCTC
This sequence comes from Boesenbergia rotunda, assembly GCA_024364735.1. Classification (NCBI taxonomy): domain Eukaryota; kingdom Viridiplantae; phylum Streptophyta; class Magnoliopsida; order Zingiberales; family Zingiberaceae; genus Boesenbergia; species Boesenbergia rotunda. The sequence goes on along the minus strand of JAGFNQ010007293.1, from coordinate 50,484 downwards.
TTTGTTGTAGTAGATCATCTAGTGGTATCCGTTTCCTCAAGAAGCGCCAAATAAAGATAGATATATTTGGGTAGAGTAACTTACTCCAGTAAGCTCTCCAGAACTCAGCAGGTTGCTGTGGATTCCTAATGCAGTTCCATGCAGATTTTAGCATGAATTTGCCATTCAATGTTGGCTTCCAAACAATGTTGTCTCGGTAATTCAAATTATCCCTTATTGATGTTGCACCTTCCTCCAATATAGGTACCGCAATCCCCAAAATCTCCTCCACAATCCTAGCTGGGACAGTGTTTTGCAGTGTAGTAAGATCCCATCCTTGATTGCTAGAAAAATCTGCCACCTTGCAGTTTGGGTTCCCAACAACCACACACGACTGGAATAATGGGCCTTGGTCTAGCCAAGTATCGTACCAAAATTTCAGTTCTCCATTGCCAATGATCCAGCCAATGCTATTCTCTGCTATGTATCTAATTTTAATCAGTTGACGCCAACAAGGAGAGGACTTCCAATTTGCCGAAACTACACTTGGTGAAGTTGTTCCACAATACATTTTTAACAAAAATATTGCCCATGAAGTTTTTGCTCTCGGAATCTAAACCAAAGCTTTATCGCAGTAGCTGTGGCAACATCCGCTAGCTTCTTGATGCCCAGGCCCCTGATAAGTACCATTTTTATTGATTATTTGAGTTGCTAAAATCCATGTTTGACCTATGTTTTTATTGCTTAATTGTGAAATTGCCCTAGGTTTTAGAACTTACCTTTATTTTGGACTTAATTGCAAATTTGCATTAAATTGGATTATTTGGCTACTAAATTCTTGATATATTTTTGTAGGCATGAAGGGTTCATGGACTTGGGTCATATTGGGTCAAACTTGAGTCGGAAGTGGAACCGGATCGAATTATCAAGCTTACGATCAATCCGAGCCATCCGATTCAAGAGCGGCTAGATTTGAGCCATCTGGGACGATTCGAAGCAATCCGAGCTAGGGTTAGGGTTGATCAAGCACTATGATCAAGATCTGAAGGTTTCATTCCAATCAGAGCTAAATCAACCGTTGGATTAAGCTCGGAGGGCTCTAGATCGTCCATTCACAGATTGAGTTGATCTAGACCATCCGTTGCAAATCTGGTGGATCCGAGCTACCACAAGGCAGATCCTGACCCCAGATCATCATCATCAAAATTTGGATCAAATCAGAGCAAGATCAGCCGTTGGATTTCCTCAAATCGATCTGAGCCGTTCAAAGCTAATTACTTAAGGAAAATTTCCCAGCGCTTCTCCTTCGTCGCGTCTCCGCCGCAGTCATCTTCCTTCTTCGGCTTCTTCAGTTCTTAGCTAGTTTTCTTCAATCCAAGGGGCGCGACCCCTCGATTTCTGACCTAGATCGAGTGCTAGATCCTTGGGGAGCTGCTTCGGTGAATTTCCCGCTCCGAATTGGCCAAAACAGAGTTGTTGCGAGGTTTCCGCAGCTCTGCCTTCGATTGCTTCGATTGTGGTTTTGTTCAATCCTTCATCCACCCGAGCAGTTCAGAGGGGTTCCCTGGAGTGTTTGGTTCATCCCCACACCATCCGCGCGATTGGACAAGGCAAGATTGAAGAAATTGATTAGGAATTCAGTTGGCACAGACTGTGAGCTGGATTGCTTCGCAGAGGTCGTTCTTCCATTGATTTGCTGAGCTTGCGGGTCCGAGGCTCATTCTTGCTTGACGACCAAGAAGCATTCGAGCTAGGGAAGCATTGAGGAGTAGATTTCTTTAGCAAATTTCAGTTGTTTTAGCTGTAAATTTCGTTTCTGCCTCGTTTCTTACTGTTTTTGAATTTTAGATTGGTTAAGTTGGTTTAATGCAATTGTTTCTGCTTAATTAGGTTTTTAATCTTCGAGTTCAGTAAGTTAGGAACTTGTTTAATGATAGATTCAGTTAAATTTCAGTTTAATTGTAGCTTTAATTGTTGCGTGCCATTTCATTGTTGCGTGCCAAGTCATTTCTGAATTTTTCAGCTTGGGTTCTGATTTTTATATCTTCTTTCAAATTTGATTAGTGTTTAACTCATTCCCTGCAATTGAAGACAACATTTAGTTACTAATTCAATTGATTTGAGTTGTTTAGCTAGTTAGATTTATTTCTGCGGTTAAGTATAGCTTGTTTTGCATTGATTCTGTTTCTGCAATTTGATTTCTGTTAACTCGATTCCCATATCTGCTGCTGAATTTCTGCTTCCAAAAGCTGCACATGAGTTCATTTCTAAAGTTATCATCCTTGGTTTGAATTTCCGAATCCATTCCATTTCTGTATGTTAGCTTAATTCAGCTGCACATCAGTTTGATTTTCATAGCTGCAAGGTTTGAGTTAATAAATTCTGAAGCCGTATCAAATTTTCAGTAGCTTCTCTGACTTTCCCTGAACATTAGACTGGAGAACTAGATCTTAGATGTTTGGTTTGAATCTGAATTCATCTTGCTGATTCTTGGCAGGAGGTTCTGAAATTCTGCATCTAATTTCTGTTTTCTATTTCCTGCATTCCACTTCAGTTTCTGCATCTTCCTTGTGCATTTCAGTTCTGTTCTGGATGTTTCTGCATGGATTTGAATCTTGCTACTACATTTCTTCTTTCCAACCTGCAATCAGTCCATTGTTAGCTCACATTTCTAAGCTGAATTTGATCAGTTTCTGCAATTTGTTTTGTATCAGATTAACATCCCTGCAGTTTATTTAAGCTTTTGGCACATGAGTTTGATTTCACTTGGTATCAAGTTGTTTAGATTTATTTGCTTGCATTTAGGTATCAAGTTAAGTTTCGGCTTGAGTGATGATGCTTTGAGTTTAAATCAGTTTGAAGTGTATTCTTGCAATCGAAATCAGATCCGTGTTTTCTTTCCAAAATGGTGCAAATGCTTTGATTGAGTTGTTCGTTGGCTAAGCTCATCAATTGCCATTACTTGGTTTAAGGTTCATGAGTTGAGTTTCTTTAATTTTCTTTGCACTTTCATCTCTGAATTGCAACCCAAAACCCAAATCTTTATTTGAAACCCAAAAACACAAACGACACATAAATACAAGTTCGAATCAAACACGACAACTAGCCCCGAGAAAAATACGACCTGTGGCCCCTTTACTACGTTTTCATATTCTGATTGCAAAAAAGGGTTTCCAGTTATTCATTCACATCTAAATCTGATGAGCCCACACTTTCGTGACAAATTTAATCTAGTATATTTGGGCCTATCAGCCCCCCTCCAACTTTGGCTTACAGATCTCAGCCCAAGCTATCCAGTGAGTCTTCTTTTTTGAATTTGCCATTCCCCAGAAGAAATTAGCGAATAACATTTCTATTTGATGTTGAACAGACAAGGGTGGGAGAAGAACCTGCAGGATATAAAACAGAAGTGAAGATAAGACACTTTGTATGAGTAGCAAACGACCACCATGCGTTACCCTCTGGATGTTCCACCCCAGTAATCTTTTCCTAACTTTTTCAATTAGAAATTGAAAATGGCTTGATTTTTTGTTTCCAGCGGCAATAGGCACTCCCAAGTACATTATAGGATGTTGACCTTCTATGAAACCAGTAATGGAGGCAATTAGACATTTTCTGGTGCTTGTAATACTTTTGGCAGGAAAAAAAATAAACTTTTACCAACATTGATGGATTGCCCCGAGTATATCTCGTACTCCTCTAAAAATTTCTTGACTCGCTTGACATTGTTGATTGATCCATTCATTAAAATCATAATATCATCAGCATATGCTAAGTGTGATAATTTAATATCACAACCCAGAGTAAAATATAGATGTGGGTATTTTCTAAACAAATCATCTAACCCTCTGGATAAGAATTCCGCAGCAATGACAAAAAGTAGAGGAGAGAGAGGGTCACCCTGCCTCAGGCCTCGCCTAGTGTGAAAGAATCCCGACAAGTGCCCATTGATTTTAACAGAAAACCAACATTCAGTGATGCATCGCTTGATAAGTCCAATAATTTCTCCCGAAAACCCAAAAGCCTCCATGGTTTTAAAGAGAAAGGACCATTGAACTCTATCAAAAGCTTTGGCCATGTCTAGCATCAAAATTAAGTTGTCACCCCTGACATGATAATTCAACTTATGATTAACTTCTTGCGCCAACAGTATATTATCTGAAATTAATCTACCTGACACAAACCCACTCTGCGAGGGCGAAATTATTTTGTCCATGATTTTGCTCAACCTTACTGATATTATTTTGGAGATAATCTTGTTAGAAACATTACACAAACTAATCGGCCTGAAGTCTTTCCATTGCTGTGCATTATCTACTTTTGGAATTAGGACTATTGT
>JAGFNQ010007293.1:0-39516 GCA_024364735.1 Boesenbergia rotunda | reverse complement strand
TACTCCCCCTTGATCATTGCCCTCCAAATGTAGGTCTTGGATTCTTTGGGCAAGGGGTTGGACTGTTGATGCAGTCTGACCCTGATTGTTGTTTTGGTGTTGACACCGATTTTAGTTTAGGAGGATGATTATAGATTATGATTAAGTCCTGATCAGGGATCAGGCAAGGTATGGAAAATCCTAACCTGGAGGGTTAGGTGTTGAAAATCCTAGCTTGGAGGGCTAGGTGTGTGAAAAGACCTAATTCGGAAGAGGTGGGTGAAAAGTCCTAGCTTGGAGGACTAGGTGAAAAGTCCTAACTTGGAGGGTTAGGTGCAAATTCCCATCTTGGAGAATTAGGTGAAAAAGTCCTGGCTTGGAGGGTCAGGTCCTAGCTTGGAGGGTTAGGTTTGAAAAAGTCCTAATTCGGAAGGGTTGGGTGAAAAGTCTTAGCTTGGAGGGCTAGGTGAAAAGTCCTAACTTGGAGGGTTAGGTGCAAATTCCCAACTTGGAGAGTTAGGTGAAAAATCCTTAGCTTGGAGGGCTAAGGTGGATGAAAACTTAGCTTGGAGGGCTAAGTTTGAGTCCCTGGATTGGTCTGGTGATCGATCAGGGAATCTGGCACGCTGCTCTGTCATGGATCGGTTTGGTGACCGATCCAGCAATGATTGATCGGTCTGGTGACCAATCAGGGAGCATACAGTGAGGTTGAGAACCTACTGTACTGCTCCTGATCGATCCGGTGACCGATCAGGGAGTATGTGTTTCACCCACTGATTGGCTCCTGATCGGTCTGGTGACAGATCAGGGAGCAAACAGTGAGGTTGAGTTCCCTTGCTGATCTGCTCATGATCGGTCTAGTGACCGATCAGGATCACTGTGCAGATCGTTCTGGAGAACGATCTAGCGTCGCAGGTTCCTCTCTATGATCGATCAGGACGGAGCCTGATCGGTCTGGTCACGACCTGATCGGTCTGGTGACCGATCAGGAGGTTTCCTGATCAGACCGGTGATCGATCAGGAGGTCTGGACTGTGAAACTCAGAAATCGCCCGATAAAGGGGTAGATCGGTCGGGTTATCGATCCACATCCTGGGATCGATCCAGGAGAGTCCCAAAGAAGTCACGATTTCTAATTGAGCGTTGGGGATCGATCAGGACGGAGCCTGATCGGTCTGGACCCAGCCTAATCGGTCTGGTGACCGATCAGGAGGCGCTCTGATCGGTCCGGTGACCGATCACTTTAATTCAAATTGCACTGTTAGACGCTCTGATCACGTCTGAACATATTCGATTCTCTGTGCTTAATGTCTGATATATGATTTACTATTTGATATGTTGTTCTAACACTCTGATTAAGCTACAGGTGATAGGGGAGGATTCAAACACTCAAGGAGAAGTCAATGGAGGCTTTCCTTAGAGCAGGTTTGTCCGTTTTCCATCTCAGGTTGCAATGGCCGGAGCTGCAGACTGGAGCTTGGCTGAGGGGAGCTCAGGAAGTCCAGGGAGGGCTCAGTTGTAGCTGGCGTTGGCAGAGAATCAGCTGGAGGCTGCAAGAGATGCTGTCACCCGATGCTGAGTGGAGAAACAAAAGGGGCGGAAGAAGGCTTCGTTGAAGCAGAGTTTGTGAACTGGTTTCTTGCCGCATCCTGTGTTCTCCACAACTTGCTTGCTGTGTTCCTGAAGTTGTCATCACCTTGAGCAAGTGACTGCATTCTTGAAGCAACTCATTCATTACTCGAGCGCTTGAAGGAGAGAACAAAAGGCTTGGAGTCCGACAGTGGGAAGACACGAAGAAGGGTTTCTTGCGTGAGATCGCCGCTGGGTGGAGCTCAGGAAAGCTTGCTGTGTTCTTGTCCTTGCTAAGTGTTTGAGTAAGATCCTTCTTATTGTTTCTTTGTGCTTAAACTTAAATCTGTGATTGAAACGCTGTGGAGAGGTTTCTCCACCGAGAAGAAGGTTGCTTTCTATCCGGTGATAACCAGGGCTTTATCTGCCGACGATCAAGGGATCGCCCACCTTAAGAGCACGCCAAGGAGTAGGGGCAAGTTATCCCCGAACCTTGTAAACCCTCCTTGTTAGCGATCTTGCTAGTTGTGTTTGTTTACTTTCGTTTTCTGTTTTTGTTTTCTGCACTGCCTTGCTTCCTTTGTTTCTTCCGCTGTGCTACTGATAAGGTTGAGTGCAGAAATTTGTTAAGTGCCAAAGATCAAAGTGATTGGCTATATTCACCCCCCTCTCTAGCCATCCGATTTCTAACAAGTGGTATCAGAGCTTGGGGCTCTGTTTACGGCTTAACATCCAAGAGTTATCAACAAAATGGCGTTGAGAGAAGGATTCTCCACCACCCGACCTCCATTCTTCTATGGGGCTAATTTCCAATATTGGAGATCGAAGATGAAATATTATTTGAAGATGGATATCAATACTTGATTCGCGGTGAAGGAGGGATTCACCCCTCCTAAGGATGATGAAGGCAAAGAACTCGAATCGTGGAGGTGGACTGCCGAACAAACTCGGAAGAGTGAAGCCGACGCAAAGACGGTCGTCACTCTACAATGTGGCATGAACAAAGACCAACTCATCAAGGTTGGTCCTTTCACAAGTGCAAAGGACTTGTGGAACAAACTCATTGAGCTTCATGAGGGCACCCGAGATTCTAGAATCGCAAAGAGGGATTTGTTCCTCAACCAACTCCAAAATCTCTCCATGAAGGAGAATGAATCGGTAAGTGAACTTCATAGCCGGTTTAAGGAAGTCCTCAATGGGCTTCATTCGATTGATGAAAAGGTTGAGAATCGTGACCTTGTGAGGTATGTCTTGAAAGCCTTTCCAAGGAATTCTTTGTGGTCATCCATGATGGATGCCTACAAAGTTTCCAAGGATCTATCTATTGTAAAGTTAGATGATTTATTTTGTGAGATGGAATTGCATGAAATGGCTAACAAAGGCCCCAAGGAGAAGGGGATAGCCTTAGTTGCAGGGGACCGAACCAACAAGAAGAAGAAGGAGAAGGAAGTCTCTTCATCTTCATCCTCTTCCGAATCCGAGTTCGATTCCGAGGAAGATGGCAGCGGCTCCTCTTCCTCCGAGATAACGAACTTTGTGCGAAGAATGATGAGAAGGGATCGACACTTCAAGAGTAGAGGTAACTCTAGTGAATCCAAACTTGATAAGACTAATGCATCTTGCTTTGAGTGTGGTAGGAAAGGGCATTTCAAGAATGAATGTCCAAAACTAAAGAAGAAGGAGGTGAAATCCAAAAAGAAAGAAGAAAAATCCAAGAAGAAGAAGAAGGCTTTGAAGGCCACTTGGGATGAGTCATCCTCAAGCTCATCGGATGAAGAGAAGGAGGAGAAGAGCACAAGGCATGTGGCACTTATGGCTCTTGGAGAGGAAAGCAGTGATGAATCTTCAAGTTCCTCAAACGCGGCTTCATCATCCTCAGATGATGAGGAGGTTATGATTGAGGGGGAGCATCTATCAACTTGGTTCGTTGATAGTGGATTCTCCAAACACATGACCTGGGATAGATCATTGTTTACCACACTTCACAAGAAAAGTAGAGGTAATGTATCATTTGGTAACAATGGTAGTCTTAAGGTCATAGGGATAGGAGACATTCAAATATCTGAATGTTTTAGAATTTTAAATGTCCTTCTAGTCAAGGGGATGAAATTTAATCTCCTAAGTGTGAGTCAATTGTGTGACACGGGTTACACAATTGATTTTCAACCAAGTCAATGTCTAGTTAGACAACATGACACCTTGGACACGGTACTAGTAGGAAAAAGAGTAGACAATATTTATCAAGTTTCATTTAAAAGTGCTACTAATGTTTCTGCTAAGTGTTTCATGTCAAAAGAAGAAGAGTCCACCCTTTGGCACCGGAGGCTAGCACATGTGAACATGAAGAACATCCGGAAGTTGGCCAACAAGGGACTAGTCCGTGGCTTACCAAGCATCAAGTATGAAAAGGAAAAACTTTGTGATGCATGCCAAATGGGTAAGCAAACAAAATCTGCACATAAAGGTAAAAGCGCTGTAAGTACTTCTACTGCATTAGATTTACTTCACATGGAATTGTTTGATTGTAGTACTATCATATCCTTGAATGGAAGTAGGTATTGCTTTGTGATCATTGCTGATTTCACTAGATATACATGGACCTACTTTTTAAAATATAAGGGTCAAACCTTAGATATTTTTATTTCTTTTTGTAGAAGAGTTGAAAATGAAAAATCATTAACAATTAAAACAATTAGAAGTGATCATGGAGGTGAATTTCAAAATCAAAGGTTTTTAGAATTTTGTCAAGATAGAGGTTATAGACATGAGTTCTCTACTCCTAGAACACCACAACAAAATGGTGTTGTAGAAAGGAAGAACCGTGTTCTACAAGAGGCTGCACGAAGCATGCTTAATGAGTACTCACTTCCGAGTTACTTATGGGCTGAAGCTGTAAATACAGCTTGCTATGTGCAAAATCGAGTCCTCATTCATAGGTTTTTAGGAAAGACTCCCCATGAACTTTGGTTTGGAAAACTACCTACGGTTAAACACCTTAGGGTGTTTGGTTGTAAGGTGTTCATTCTAAACACCAAGGACCATCTTGGAAAGTTCACGACAAAGGCTGATGAAGGGATACTGGTCGGGTACTCCCTCGTTAGTAAAGCCTATCGAGTCTACAACAAGAAGTCTAGACTAGTTGAAGAATCTTCTGATGTTGTCTTTGAAGAAATTCCAAAAGTCAATGGTCAACCAGAAGATGAAGTCCAATTCGAACTTAGGAGACTAAGTTTGAATGAAAGTCCAAATGTTGTTGATGGTGATGAATCTGATGATGGTGAGCCCAGACAATCCATAGATCAGCCGGATCCTGAGGCTGAACTTGTGTCTAGTGAGCCCATTCAAGAAGCACCACCAACACCAAGGCAAACTAGATTAGCCTCTAGTCATCCCCAAGACTAAATTGTTGGAGACATCCATCATGGGGTTAGAACTAGATCATTCATCCGGAATGAAGCTAATGAAGTTGCCCTAATTTTCGAAATTGAACCTAGGAAAATTGATGAAGCATTAAATGATCCCGATTGGATCATTGCAATGCAAGATGAACTAGGTCAATTTGAGAGAAGTCAAGTTTGGGACTTAGTCCCTGATGAGTATCATTTTATTGATTATTTTAGTTGCTAAAATCCAAGTTTGACCCATATTTTTCTTGCTTAATTGTGAATTTACCCTAGGTTCTAGAAATTATTGCTATTTTGGACTTAATTACAAATTTGTACATATTTAGATTATTTGGCCACTGAATTTTTGATCTATTTTTGCAGGCTTGAAAAGATCATGGACCTAGGGCATACTGAGTCAAACTTGAATCGGAAGTGGACCCGGATCGAGTTATCAAGCTTCGGATTAATCTGGGCCGTCCGATTCAAAAGCGGCTAGATCTGAGCCATCTGGGACCATCTGAGGCAATCCGAGCTAGGGTTAGGGATGATCAAGCATCTGGATCAAAATCTGAAGGTTTTATCAAAATCAGAGATCATTTGACCGTTGGATCGAGCTCGGAGGGTTCTAGACTATCCATTCAATGATTAGGTTGATCTGGGCCATCCGTTGCAAATCTGGAGGATCCAAGCTACCACGAGGCAGATCCTGACCCTTGATCAACATCATCAAAGTTTGGTTCAGATCGGATGAAGATCAGCCGTTGGATCTAGCCAAATCAATCTGAACCGTCCAATGCTAAGTACTTAATCAAAATTTCCGCAGCTTCATCCCTTGTCGCGTCTTCCCCGCAACAATGCCTTCTTCATCGAGTTCTTCGTTTCTCTTGCAAATTTCTTAGTTTTGAAGGCGTGACCACCTCAATCTTTACCTTGGATCAAGATCTGAGTCATTGGGGATAGTTTCCTTGGAGAATTTAGCTCAAATTGCGCCGGAACAGGGATGTTTGAGGGTTTCGGTAGCTCTGCAATCCAGTCACTTGTATCACTTCCGTGAGCCATTTTCGATCATCTGAGCCGTCTGTAGGGGTTCTCAGGTGAGCTCAGATGATCCTCGAATCATCATCGCAATCCCATCCACTGAGGCCGAGGATATTGGATTGAAATTCCAGCTGCGTGCAATTTAAGCAGAGTTGATCGATTGAAGCTGCTTTCCAGTGAATTGCGGAGCTGAAGGGGTTCTTGGCTTGTCCTTGTGTGACGAACAAGGAGGTTTTGAGCTAAGGGAGGATTGAGGAGTAGTTTCATTAGTTAATTTAAGTTGTTTTGGCTGTAAATTTTATTTTTGCACTTGGTTTCGTTTCTGTCTTTGTATCAGGATGCTCAATTTCGTTTCTTAATTGTTTCTGTTTAATTAGATTTATATCCTTCAAGTCAAGTAGTTTAGGAAGCTTGTCTAGTGGATAATTGCTTTAAATTTCAGTTATTTTCTGCTTAAATCCTTGCGTATTAGAGTATCCCTGTTTTCAGTTTGCGTATCCATCAGTTCTGCAATTTCAGCTTGTTTCCGCAATTTCAGTCCATTAATTTATGTGTTTTGTGTCAATTAATGTGAGTTTCACTTAAGCCTTGCTGATCTTCAGAATAGTGAATCCATTTCAGTTCATTTGCTTGGTTGTGTCCAAGTTATTTGCTGAATTTCTGCATTTGGTTCAATTTCTGTCACTTAGCTCATTCCTACAATTTAACATCATTTCTGCAATTAAATCATTCTGCATTCCTTGGTTTGAATAGGCTGAAGTTTGTATCAGTGAGATCTGAGTTTGAATTCTGTTGCAATCGAATTTAGTTGTTTTGTTTGGTTTTAGCATCCAAATTAGTTTTTGAATTCCGCAAGCCATTCCTGTATTTCTGGATTTCTGCATTTAGTTCTCGCAAGTTCATTTCAGGTTTTAGCTTGATTGAATTGATTAGAACTTGATCTGAAATTCTGCATTTACTTTTGCAACTTCTTCATTGAAAATTTTGTCTTCCAAATTGCAACGATCAGCTTTGGCACAGCTTTGGTACAGCAAGGGTTCAGCTTTGGCACAAGGGTTTCAGCTTGCGTGCCAAGCTGTTTTTGGTACTATTTTGCATCAGCTTTTCATTTATCTCTTGGTGTATGATAGTGTTTGAAATCAATTGGTATCGCCTTTAGCATTTCTGAATTTTCCTTGCATTGGTTGGCTTCCAAAACTTGTAGCTAGTTGGTGTTAATGTTTGTTGCTTGTTTAATTTCCGAATTTTGTAGTTAGCAATTGTTTTAAGCTTGATTTGCTTTCCGAAAACTTCCATCACTGCCTCTATTTCTTTGCATCAGCATTTGTTTTGCATTTGAATTTAAATTTGCTTTTCCAATTTTAGTTAAGTTTCTTTGGTTGATTCAGTTTCCATCACTTGCTATTGCTTAGTTAGTTCATTAGTTTAGTTCCTTTATTTTTATTGCACTTTCATTTTTGAATTGCAACAACCCCAGATTTTATTTAAAATCCAAAATTAATCAACGACACCTAAACTCGAGCGCGAATCAAACAACTTCAACTAGCCCTAGGAAAAATATGACCTGTGGCCCCTTTTACTACGTTTTCATATTTTGATTGTAAAAAGGGTTTCCAACTTACACACATATTCTAAATTTTGAGACCCACTTTTGTGACAGCTAGTTTGAGGGCATCAAAATTTTTGGCACCGTTGCCGGGGAAGAAACTAGTTGATTTGTTTGATTTTTGCTTGTGCACTTATTTTATATTTTTCTTGAGTTATTTTTGTGCTTACTGCTACATCTGGTGATTTGATATTATTTGTTTCATATTTCTTTATCTACTTTTACTGCGATTTGTTTTGGTTTTATGACCAGGTTTACAGGTGGTGATCTTGAAGAATTTGACCCTGAGATTGAGAGGACTTTCAGAGCCAGGAGGAGCCAAGGCATTCTTTCAGAGACTACAGATATTCCTGCTATTCAGACCATTCCCACTCATTCAGGCAGTATCATGGCAGACCACCAGAAGACTATGAAGGAACTCACAGCACCAGATGCTTCATTTCAGTATTCCAGCATTGCTTATCCAGAGCAGGTTGGAGATTTTGAGCTCAGATATGGACTCATCCATTTGCTGCCCAAGTTTCAAGGATTATCTGGAGAGGATCCAAATAGACACCTGCCTGAGTTCCATGTTGTATGCTCTACTATGAAGCCTCAGGGTATTTCTGAAGAAGATATCAAGCTGAGAGCTTTCCCCTTTACACTGATAGGAGCAGCAAAAGATTGGTTTTACTATCTACCCACTGGGCACGTGTCTAGTTGGATCTCTATGAAGAAAGCATTTTTGGAAAAATATTTCCCAGCCTCCAAAACAGCAATAATTAGAAAAAGCATTTGTGGCATTCAGCAAGTGGTGGGTGAGACGCTCTATGATTACTGGGAGAGATTCAATAAATTATGTTCAAGTTGCCCACAGCACCAGATCAGCGAGCAGCTTCTGATTCAGTATTTTTATGAGGGATTGCTGCTGATGGACAAGATTATGATAGATGCTGCAGCTGGAGGAGCCCTAGTGAATAAAACGCAAGATCAAGTTAGGGAGCTCATTTCTAATATGGCTGAGAACTCACAACAATTTGGAAGCAGACCATTGACCACCAGAGGAGTGGGTGAAGTTCAGGTGGTTTCTAATAATCAGAAAGAGATAAAGAATTCATTGGCAGAGATCACATCATTGGTGAAACAAATGTCTGTTAATAATGCAGTTCAAGGTTTAAATATTTCGGCACCGCCACAAGCTAACCAATTGATGAGGATATGCAGTATTTGCTCTAGTCAAGAGCACAACTCAGATTCATGCCCCACCCTCCAACAAGATGAGACGGTTGCAGCATTGGTTAGGGGACAATTTCAAGCAAGAAACAACCCTTACTCCTCTACTTATAACCCCGGTTGGAGGGATCATCCAAATCTGAGGTATGAGAACTCTTTCTGCCAACAAAACCCTCAACAACCACAATTGTAGCAGCCTCCACAGAATTTCCAGCAATCACAGCAACAATTCCAGCAGCCACAACAATTTCAGCCCCAAAATCTGAATTTTTAGCCTACATTTTAGCAAACTCAGCCCCTATTTCAGCAATTCCAGCCTTAATTCCAGCCATATCAGCAAGGGCAGCAAGGTTTTCAATCATTTCCAACTTTCCTACCTCAAAACCAACAAAATTTCCAGTCTTCACAGCACTATAATTAGAATTTCCAGCCTTACAATCAAGGGTTTCAGCCTATGCAAAATCAGTCCTCATCACCAAATTTTTCACTTCAAAATCAGAACATTCAAGGATACAACTCCCAGTAAGGTTTCCAAGCATGTCAGCCCTCTAATCAGCCCTATCAACAACAAATTCCACCCTCCTATCAGCCCCAACAGCCACATTTTCAAGGATCTCAGCAAGTTCAACAATTTCAGCCTGCAACTTCATCATTTCAAGGTCAGTCAAGGAACTATGCTAACCAAGGAGGCTATGGGAGCTCAAGTAGAGGAAATGCGCAGCAACAACAAATGATGGAGATTCTACAACAACTTCAACAACAACAACAAAATCTTGAAAGGCAAATGGGACAACTGGCTAGTGGGATTAATCAAAGTCAAGCTCAAGGATCAAGTCAATTACCTTCCCAAACTGTTCCTAATCCTAAAGGAAACGTGAGTGCTATTACTTTGAGGAGTGGGAAGGTTACCTCATCTCAAAATGGTCCAAGAGCTGAAATTTTAGAAAACTGGATAGCACCTTCAATTCCAGCCCAAAACTGCCATGAAACGACTTCAAATTCAGTCGGTTCCACCCCTAGTCGTGCCCAACTCCTTCCTCAAGTAATCCTCCAATTTTGGTGGAAAACGGAGGAGAAATCAGTGCCGAGACAGATATCACAACAGCCACTTCGCAGGGGACAGCAGTCCAAAATTCATCCTCTCCACTTCCGGCCAAAGAAGATGAAATTAGGGTTCCCTTACCCTTTCCACAGCGGAAAACACAAGCCAAAAGGCAAGTGGAGGAGGAGAAGGCTAAGGAATTCAATGAGCTAGTGGAACTTTTTAGTAAAGTAGAGATCAATATACCTTTGTTGACCATGATCAAATAGATTCCTAAGTATGCCAAGTTTTTGAAAAATCTTTGTGTTCACAAGAAGAAACTTAAGGAAAATGAGTTGGTCAGCTTTGGAAAAAATATTTCAGCACTTATACATGCCATACCTCAGAAGTGTGAAGACCCTGACATTTTTACTGTATCTTGTGAGATAGGGAGCACTACATTCCATGATGCTATGCTTGATTTAGAAGCTTCCATTAATGTGATGCCTAGGTTAGTCTTCCAGATGCTTGGCATAGGCCCTTTACAGCCCACTGGTGTGGTGATACAGCTAGCAGACAGGAGCCAGACCCACCCAGCAGGTATGATTGAAGATGTTTTGGTGAAGGTAAAGGAGCTAATATTTCCTGCAGATTTTTATATCTTGGATATGGAGAGAGATTATCTTGCACACCGTTCTCCGCTTATTTTAGGAAGACCATTTCTGAAGATTGCTCGAACAAAAATTAATGTATATGTTGGTACACTTTCCATGGAGATCGGAGACACGATGGTTCAGTTTAGTCTTTTCGATACTATGAAGCACCCGAGAGAGGATCACTCCATCATGAGCATGGATATTCTGTTGGATCGAGAGAAACGATAGAGGGGGGGGTGAATATCGTTAAACGCTTTTCGGATGAAAACTAGAGCAAGTACGCAGCGGAATAAAAACAATCGCGAACACAGGTAGTTTTACATGGTTCGGAGCCTAGGTCGACTCCTACTCCAAGGCCCACGGTCGTTGACCATTTTCTGCGGGCAATTCTATAAGTTCGCAAAACAGTTTACAGAGAGATATTACAAAAGTAGTATAGTAAACTTAAATACAACTCTTCATTACCGACGTCCGGTGTAGATTGAATTTTCGGAGCGGAGGGACGTTGTCGGCGCTTGTATCTCGAGTTGGGAGGTTTCCAGAGCAGAGCGCGGGAGCAGAAGAGCGTAGGAGCATTGAAAGAATTGTTGTCCGAAGCCTTGGGGTCGAGGGCCTATTTATAGCCCCTCGGGGTGCCCGGAATGTCGGGGGCGCCCCCCCATGTGTCAGCCGATCCGCTTCCTTCTCAGTCAGCTCTGATCCCTTAAAACTCGGGATCAAGCTTTGACGAGGGCGCCCGTAACGCTGGGGGCGCCCGGGTTGACCGGGTCTCCTTTTATCCGTTGGCTTCGATGGGGATCTACTTCGTTAGCTTCACCTGGGGGCGCCCGGACCATCCGGGGCGCCCGGAAGAAGGGGGGGGGCGCCCGGGAGCACGGGGGTGCCCTGCCCATTAGCTGCAGAAGCCGTTCTTTTACTTCGACTGTTTTGTGTTCACCTTGGGGGTGCCCGGGACACTCCGGGCGCCCTACTCAGCTGTTGCCTCACTCCTTTGAGGCTTCCTGAGCTGCAGTCACTCGTTCATTCGGTCCTGCATCCAGGGTTAGTCCAAAACAACATAAAGCAATAATATTTAAGTTTTATACAACCTTAGCTGTCTTGGTTCTGACTTTGGGCCTCCATAATGGAGCCCTAGGTCGAACCGACACCTACTGTTCCCTCGACGGGGAACGCGTCCTCACCTACTCCTCTCGGGAGAATGTACCTGATGCCAACTGGCTCTTCCGGTTGGACTTTTGCCTCGCGGTCCTTCGCCAGGTCTTGGATACCAAGCTGTCCTTCGCCCGGTGCCTAGCATTCCTTCGCCAGGTCTTCAGTCCCAAGCTGTCCTTCTCCTGGCGCCTAGCAGTCCTTCGCTAGGGCTTCAGTACCCTGGCATTCCTTCGCCAGTGCCTAACAGTCCTTCGCTAGGACTTTTTGCCCTGGCATTCCTTCGCCAGTGCCTAGCAGTCCTTTGCTAGGACTTTTCCTGCACACTTGAGTAACATGTTAGATAACAAATAAGACTTAACTTTTGAACCCTTTTGCCATTATCAAAACTCAGGTTCGACTTGGGTGCTTTCTGCACCAACAATCTCCCCCTTTTTGATTTATGACAACGCTGATTCAAAAAGTTAAGTTAATCAGAGCAAGTAAAAATTAATTTTTGTTCCCTCCCCCGGGAAGGAATCTCCCCTAGATTTTTCAAAACTTCGTGGGGTTTTTTTTTGAAAATAAATTCTAAGTTTAAGAATGGATTTTTACTTGGAATAATTTTCAACAGAAAATAGTTTTGGTTGAGAACTTGTAGAATACTTATAAAACTTAAGAAGGATTCTGAAAATTTAAGTTTGAGTACTAAGAAAAATTTTGATGCCTTAAGTTTAAAGTACTCAAAAATGTTTTGAAAACTTTAAGTTTTAATGTACTTAGTGAAGTTTTGAAAAACTTAAGTACTTAGAAAAGTTTTTGAAAAAGCTTAAGTACTTAGAAAAGTTTTTGAAAAACTTAGTACTTTTGAAAAACTTAATTTTTGAATAAAGGATAGAGTTTGAAATTTTGAGAGTTAGGGAAAAAATTTTAAACTAAGAGAAAATTTTTAAACTAAGAGAAAATTTTAAACTCTCCCTTTCCTATGTCCCCCCCTTTGCCATATATCAAAAAACAAATAAATATAGCATAAACAGGATAATTAAATTGCATAAAGGAAAATAACTTGCATGATTTTGCTGTACTGAACCAATTCATGATAAGAATTAAACCAAATCAGTTTCAATTTTCTCTTTTAGGGACCTGTCTAACCCAATTAGCTACTTACTAACTGTTATAAACAGTAGTTTTTGCTAGGGTTAGTTAAGTTAAGTGTTCTGTTCAAGTTAGATTTTCTAAACTTGACACTTAACTTAATTGCTGTGTAAGTTGTATTTAGTGCCCCAATTACTGCAGATGCACTGACTTAAAGCATCTTGAATTAAGGCAAAGACCTAAGCATCTCAACCCTTTCTAGGTTATCAATCAAAAGTACCCTAAGGTGCTTGTGAGATACTGGCTTCTAAATCTATAGGTACATGCAGTTCTAGGGTTAGGGCCTAGGCTAAGTCCATTTACAAAAAAGCCCTAGTTTTTGAAAGAGGGTAGTTTTTAAAAATAAAACTAAGTCAAAAAAAACTTTATTTTTAAAACTTTTCGAAACTGAATAAAGGCTGATTTTAAAAACATTTAAAAACTGATTTTGAGTAAGAGAACCAATAGTAGACTAAGCCTATTCTACCAAGCATAGTAAAGATCAGATACTCAAGTCAAATAAGTAGTCAAACAAAATAAGTTAACTGGTCCTACAGAGGTCCAATTGAGTCAAACATGAGTTAGGTTTTAGTTACTTAATACAACGCCGAAATAGTCTAACTATGAAGAAGGACCAGGGTGGTCAGATGAGCCAGGCTGCCATGATCGAAATAGTGTCATCATCTCGTGATACTGTGCATCTCTGGACTCCCTCTCAGCTCTAAGGGCACTCATGTACTCAGTGTGATAGGCCAGATTTGTCCCCATCTCTTCATCATGATTTGCCTCCACTTCCTCTCGGAGGCTCTGGACCTGTGTCTCCAACCGAGTCACTCTCTTGTAGAGTGTCGGTGGAGCGGGCACGTCTATGTGTGCTTGAGCCTCTGCTGCTAGATCTGCAATGTCAACGTCTACCTCCTCGTCTGAGTCGATCTGAGCTCTGGCTCGCTGTCGTCTCCAAGTCAAAACCCCGGTGGTCGATACCTCTATACCAGCTAAAGAGAAGTTCCTATATCTTATTTCATCAAAATCGATCATCGCGGTTATTTCACCTACGGTAATATCACGACCGTGGTGATGAAGGATGGAGGTGATGATGTGGCAGAAGGGGGTGCGGACTCGACCCTGAGTCGTGACACTGGAGGCATGTAAAATAGCGTGGAACATGTGAAGGCCAATGTCAATGTCAAGATGATGGATCAGGGCATACAGAAGGAAAGTATGAAAAGGTCGCATGGTCGCGACGTCCTTAGTGGATAATGGTAAGATGCATCGGACCAGAACTCTGTGCAGGGCGTAGTCCTGGACCTGAAGGTCAACGGACTGGAATCGTCTATCTGCGGGGACTCTAGCTTCCCTATAGAAATAAGAGTGGAGAGTGTCTAGAGTAATGTGAGAGTAGGGGGGATCAAATGGAGGATTCCTAGGTGGATAGCAACAGAAGGTGGACTGGGAGGGTCGTAGTCCAAAGAATCTATTTAGCAAGGTAGGGGTGATAGACAAGGGTATCCCTTGAACAGTAGTGTTAAACATGAGATCGTTCTGTCTAACAATGTTATTATAAACTTCTGCACATAGGGATTTGTTAGTGGTATGAGTGTAGAATACTAGATTATCTAGTTGATAAAAGTTTATGACATTCATGGCTAAGGGACAAGATTGGGTAAAGAAATGTCTATTGAGATAGCTTGTTTTGATAGGCTTATAGGTGGTTCGAGCAAACTTATTACACAATTCTAGAGTCGGGAACCTAGGGTCGGGACTCGGTTCGGCACCGGGGTTCGCTTGGTTTACTCGGCGTTTTCTAAGTTAAGAGGCATGCATTTATAATAAAGGAATAATTCTAAATGTATAAAAGAATTAAGAAAATAGTTCTAAATTCATAAAAGAAATCATACCGAGGAGGCATGGTTGAGATTGAGGAAGCACAAGTGTCACTTGATCTCCTTGGAAGGAAGGAAGTGAGGGAGGAGGATGGTTTTTGGTGTGGGAAGAAGAGGGGGTTCGGATGCCCTTTTATAGGCATGTTATTGGGGGCGCCGGGGACAGTGGTCACTGCCTTTGGCAGTGACCAGGTCTGGTTGGGGGCGCCCGGAGTGGCCCGGGCGCCCCGGTCAAGCTGAATCTGCAGCTTTTGCTGCTTTGACTATCATGGGGACGCCCGCTTGGTTCCGGGCGCCATGGTCAAGGGTCAGAGGCAACTTTTTGCCTTGGGAGAAGGTAAAGGTAAGGGGGCGCCCGAGGAGTCACGGGCGCCCGGGGTGTATAGGAAGAGACAAATTTGATGTCTTGTCATCGTTTGACCATGGTTTAATCGGTTTGACCATGGTTTGAACTGATTTGACTGCTTTGACTATGGTTTGACTGCTTTGACCATGGTTTGACTATGTTGACCATGGTTTGACTACGTTCTAAACTTCAGAATTAACCCACAATATAAGCATTAAAGAATTTACAATTGAGTCTTAATTTAACTGTCTCACCCCAATCTAGGGTTTTCAGTCACGTTAGCCTTACAGGTTTTGTGAAACAGGTTTTGATAAGGAAAATTATTTTTGAAAATTTATTATTTATTTTGAAAACCTTAAATTAATTTTTGAAAACAATTTATTTTGAAAAGAATGTTTAAATCTACAAGTAACTGAAAATTTGTGTTAGATTTGAATTTGATTAAGAATAATTTGAATTTGAAATTCAAAAATTGGCTTCCAGGTCTTGGCGAGGCACTAGGCCTTATTTGGCCGTAGCCTTATTGGATCATCAACCCTTTCCTTGACAAAGCCTTTTAATGAAATTTCATTTTCAAAATTAATCTTTGAAAAATTCTGGTCTAACTAGTTTGGGTCTTGGATCGGTAACTTCAGCTAGTTTCACCAGTCTAAAGAGACCAAGTATACTTGACCTTATTAGAATTGGTTTCCCTAACGTACTATCATCTCACCTCCACCCAATACTATGTTGTCATGTTTCAGTTAAGTTTGTTCAGTCCTTAAACTAACCATTCCTAAGTCTAAGCATGGTAAATTGCAAAAATTAAATAAACAATCAAACAAGCAAATTGTAATTAAGAATTGAATTTTATCTAATAATAAATATAGTTTTTATTTTGGCTCCCCCTGGACTAAAGCCACGATGATGGTTAGGCAAGATGTGAATCTTGTCCTTGGTGATCCAATACTGATTTGATCCAGTTGGTTTGTTCAGGTACAGTTTTGATACCCATGCCTGAACTTTACTTCTGGACTGATTCAGTACAACAAAGTAAGATCTTTGTCTAGATTTGGTTCTATAGCCTAGTCCGGATCGATTTAGAACTGATTTCTGTTTTCCAAGAATCATGTCAAAACCCTTGGATCCAGAAGTGAATCGTTCTAAGGCTGATCTAAGATCCTTAACCTGAGTTTTCAGGGAGGAGTTCTCTTTCTCATGTTTTTCAACTTGAGTAGATGTTCCTTCTTGAACCTTCTCAGTTAAGTGTTTAGAATCAGCTCCCTCTTTCAGAAGTTTTACTTCCTGTCGGAGGGACTTGACTCGGAGTTTAGCTTTCGCTAAATCTCGAGAAAGATAAGATATTAACTCGTTTAATTGACTTCTATTAAAACCACTTACCTTGATTTCGCCGTCCTCTGAAAATGTTAGTCTGCCGTCGTCCTGTTCTGATTCTGACTCGGTCTCAACTTCCTCTGAGGCGGTTAGTGCGAGTAGGTTCGACTGTGGGACTTCTTCTTCTTCGGAGGAGGACTCGTCCCACGTTGCTTGTGTTGATGCAGTCTGGCCTGGTTGTTGTTTTGGTGTTTGACAATGATTTAAGTTTGGTTGAGCGAATTTGGGTTAAAGTCCTGGTCGAGGACTGGGCATGAAACCCTGGTGAGTGAAGCCAGGTCCTAGCTTGTGAAGCTAGGTTGAAATCCCGGTGAGTGAAGTCGGGTCCTGGTGAGTGAAGCCAGGTGATGGAAATCCCGGTGAGTGAAGCCGGGTCCTAGTGAGTGAAGCCAGGTGTTGGAAATCCCGGTGAGTGAAGCCGGGTCCTGGTGAGTGAAGCCAGGTGTTGGAAATCTCGGTGAGTGATGTGGGGTCCTGGTGAGTGAAGCCAGGTGTTGGAAATCCCGGTGAGTGAAGCCGGGTCCTGGTGAGTGAAGCCAGGTGGTGAAAAGTCCTAATTCGGAAGGTTGGGTGAAAAGTCCTACCTTGGAGGGCTAGGTGAAAAGTCCTAACTTGGAGGGTTAGGTGAAAGTCCCAACTGGAGGGTTAGGTGAAAAATCCTAGCTTGGAGGGCTAGGTTGGATGAAGTTCTAACTCGGAAGGGTTGGGTGAAAAGTCCTAGCTTGGAGGGCTAGGTGAAAAGACCTAACTTGGAGGGTTAGGTGCAAATTCCCAACATGGAGAGTTAGATGGAAAAATCCTAGCTTGGAGGGCTAGGTTGGGTGAAACCCTAGCTTGGAAGGCTAGGTTGGAGCCCCTGGATCGGTCTGGTGACCGATCAGGGAGATTGGCACGGTGCTCCTTCGTAGATCGGTCTGGTGACCGATCCAGCGATGACTGATCGGTCTGGTGACCGATCAGGGAGTATGTGTTTCACTCACTGCACAGCTCCTGATCGGTCTGGTGACCGATCAGGGAGCGAACAGTGAGTTGAGTTCCCTTGCTAATCAGGTCTAGAACGGTCCGGTGACCGATCAGAGACTTAGGATTTGATTAAAGAATCACTGTTCACTCAAGCCTGATTGGTCTGGTGACCGATCAGGCAGGAGCCTGATTGGTCTGGGGACCAATCAGGAGTGTGCAGAAGCTGCTGGATCGGTCTGGTGACCGATCAGGCTCCTCCCTGATCGGTCTGGGGACCGATCAGGAGCATAACTTTAATTCAAATATGCTGTCAGAAGTCTGTTTTCACTGCCGATTCTCTGCTACGTGCTGATTTCTTTTTGATATGCATTGCTAAGCCTCTGTTGGAGTGTGCAGGTGATAGCAGGTGATTCAAACACTCAAGGAGGGTCAATGGGAGGCTTTCCTTGGAGCAGGTTTGGATCTATTGTGTTTTCAGGTCTCAACGGCGTCTGGCCCAACTGGCAACTGACGAAGGCGCGACTGGCAATTGACGGAGGCTCAGCTAGAGGAGTGTCCAGTGGACTGAGTGCTCAGAGAGGTCAGTGGGTCAGGGTGTGAGTCAATGGTGCTGATGGAGCTGGCGACGTTGAGCCGGAGCTTAAGAGACAAAGCTGGATGCAGCGGAGCGGAAGCGAACAAGACAGAAACTTGGGAAGTTTGACTGGGATGTGTTCGTGCTCTCTGTTGCTTTGTGCTTAAGCGATCTTGTTGCATTCCTGTGAGAGCTTTGTGAGTGTTCCTTCTTGTGAGATCTCCTGTGCTCAAATTATATCATCCGTGAGATCTGTGGAGAGGTTTCTCCACCGAGAAGGAGGCTCTATCTTATCCGGTTTCACCGGGGCTTGATCTGCCGACGATCAAGGGATCGCCCACCTTACGGGCACGCCAAGGAGTAGGGGCAAGTTATCCCCGAACCTTGTACATCTTCGTCTTAGCAATTGTTTGGTTTGCGATTCCTTCTCTGCTTTGTTATTTGTTCTGCATTTTCTTCCGCTGCTAATCTGATCATGCAGAAAACTTCAAAGTGCAACTTGTGGGTGTCTGGCTATATTCACCCCCCTCTATAGCCATCTCGTTCCCAACAAGTGGTATCTGAGCTTGGGGCTCTGTTCACGGCTTAACATCCGAGAGCTTACAGCAAGATGGCTGGAAGAGAAGGATTGAGCACAAACCGTCCTCCATTCCTCGACGACACTGATTTTTCATATTGGAAGTCAAGAATGGAGTTTTACTTGAAGACAAACATGAGTTTGTGGTTCGCTGTCAAAGAGGGGTTTTCCCTTCCAAAGGATAATGAAGGAAAGGAGCTTGAATTTTCCAAGTGGTCGGCTGAGCAAATCCGGAGGGGTGAAGCAAATGCCAAAGCTGTGGTCACCTTACAATGTGGGATGACCAAAGAACAATTGATCAAGATTGGTCCCTTCACCTCTTTCAGAGACTTGTGGAACAAACTCCTTGAGCTCCATGAAGGAACTCAAGACACCCGGATAGCCAAGAAGGATCTCCTTCATAGCCAACTCCAGAACTTGACAATGGGAGAAAATGAAACTATAAGTATGCTTCATTGTCGAGTCAAAGAAGTATTGAATGGTCTCTACTCCATTGGTGAAGAGGTAGAAAATTGAGACCTAGTGAGGTATGTTCTTAAAGCATTCCCTAGGAACACCTTGTGGTCATCCATGGTGGATGCTTACAAGGTTTCCAAGGATTTATCTTTTGTTAAGTTAGAAGATCTATTTTGTGAAATGGAACTACATGAGATCTCTAACCAAAGCCCAAAGGAGAAAGGGTTTGCTTTTGTGACAGGTAACAAAAGAAAGGAGAAGAAGGATGAGAACACCCACTGTCACGTGGCTCTAGTGTCCTTAGAAGATTCAAAGGAGGAGAGTGATAACGAATTGAGAAGCTCCTCAACCGCGCCTTCATCATCTTCGGATGATGAAGAGGTAATCTCTCCGGAGTTAGACAAATGCTATAGAACAATAGCGTGCTTGACAAAAATGTTTAAGAAATCTAAGGACAAAGTCAAAGCATTAAGGTTGGAAGTAGAAAAATTGAAAACCTCTAAGGATGAGGTAATTGATGTTATGCATGATAAGTCCCTTGAGGATGAAAATAAGGATTTGAAGAGCAAAGTTGAAAACCTCAAGAATATTCTTGAGAAGTTTTCCACTAGCTCTAAAACTCTAGACATGATACTAAATTCACAAAAAGCGGTTTACAACAAGGTTGGCTTAGGATACCAACCTAAAGAATCAAGTTTCATGTCATTGATGTCAAGAACCTATTTTAGATCACAAAATAATTCTAGGGTTCAAAAGGTTAGAAAGAAAGTGACTAAGGCATGGGTGCCAAAGTCTTTGATTGAAGGTTCTTTAGGTCCCAAAATTTGGGTACCTAAAACCTCTATTTTTAGAATTGTTTAGCATTGATTGAGGGGGAGCATCTATCAACATGGGAGGTTGATATTTGGTGCTCCAAACCCATGACCAAGAAAAAAATGTCATTCACATTGTTGGTCATGGAAATTCAAATTAGATAATTTGATCTTCATTGTCTTAGTTCAATGTGATCCCTTGGCTAGTGATTTTTATGGAATTCATGTGTCAAAGTATTTAATCATGCTTAAGTAAAATTTACTTTAGTATTAAAGTTCTTCTATGATCAAGGTTGCTTCCAAAACAAGAAGGAAGAAAACAAATGTCTACTTTATCTTTACCAACTAGAAATATACATCTATCATGTGTGCTATCCATGTCTATGAATTTTCTATTCAAATGATTGCATGCATACTTGCTTTGGAAGCCTAATACAAACTTGATTTTAAGTCGGGTGGAACCATGGCCTTAATACACACTAGGAACTATGAATTTTTCAAATCCAATCCATGAACTATCAATAGAATTGGAAATTTGATCATATGTTGATACTCACTTGATACAAGCATGTTTTGGAATTTACTCATATATGGATGCTAACTTGATTCAAGCAAGCCAAAACTTTCTTGTATGCCATGATCTTATTGTTTGGGTGATTAACATTAATCTATGATATGCCCATTTTGGTTAAGAATAGCATGATCACATAGTTTATGATGTTTTAAGTTCCATGACTTGCTTGTTTTTCCACTTGACTGATATTCAAGCTCATGTTTAGCAAAAACTGATCATGCCTTGATGAATCTTGATTTAGGTAAGGGACATAAACCACGTTGTTTATTTGTAATAAGGGAAACCCTTCTTTAGAATCAAACAAATTAAAACCAATTGAGTTAGGGTTTGGGAACGGCTAAAAACTGAAACAAACTTGATTTCAAAGTTTCTGAAATCGATTTCTGAAATCTAAAACTCAGAAAACTGTGTCGAACCTGATCGGTCCACCGACCGATCAGGGATCCCTTTGATCAGTCCGGTGACCGATCAGATCAACACTGATCAGAAGTATCAGACTACCCCTCAGTCCAATCACTTCTCGTCGAATTGTATCAGTTTATTGATCATACTACAAACAAACATGATACAATCCGTTTACAATTGAAACATATTTGATCACCCACTGGTACAAACCTGATACTAAGGGAGCACAAAATTGTTCATGTGATACAAACCTGGTACTTAATAGTGATTTGATACAAACCTATGTTGGAATGTTCAAATTCATAAGAAAGGGTTTGTTGAGTCATGACTCTTGTTCTTAATGTCGTGTTTCGAATATTTTTCTGAAATGACGAATATCAATAGAGTCCTCTCCCCTGTTATGAGATGCAAGTTGTTAATGCAGTCTGATCAGGAACGTATCAGAGTTTTCGAAATTTTTCTGAAATCTGATCGCTCCCCAGACTAATCAGATATCCTTCTGTATCACGTAATCAACAGACCTGGTTGGTCACGGAGACCAATCAGGACTATGTTTCAGATACAGTTGCATTCCTTACTCGTCCTATGAAGCATATACGCATTTGACCATGATATACTTCTGTATATGTTTTCATGTGCGATTCAAAAAATTATTCTTTGATTATTTTGGATTTGGGGAGAGACCCTTGGTTGAGGGGGAGTTTGATATTTAGACTTAATAACCATACCCTTTTCGATGTTTGACAAAGGGGGAGAAAATGGCTGATTAAGTTTATGGTTATTATAGGGGGAGGATCATGATTCCTTTATGAGAATTGAACGAACTTCAATTGATTGATACCTAAACTTAAATCGGGTTGTCATACAACAAAAAGGGGGAGATTGTTGATGCAGTCTGGCCCGGTTGTTGTTTTGGTGTTTGACAATGATTTAAGTTTGGTTGAGCGAATTTGGGTTAAAGTCCTGGTCGAGGACTGGGCATGAAACCCTGGTGAGTGAAGCCAGGTCCTAGCTTGTGAAGCTAGGTTGAAATCCCGGTGAGTGAAGCCGGGTCCTGGTGAGTGAAGCCAGGTGATGGAAATCCCGGTGAGTGAAGCCGGGTCCTGGTGAGTGAAGCCAGGTGTTGGAAATCCCGGTGAGTGAAGCCGGGTCCTGGTAAGTGAAGCCAGGTGTTGGAAATCCCGGTGAATGAAGCCGGGTCCTGGTGAGTGAAGTCAAGTGGTGAAAAGTCCTAATTCGGAAGGTTGGGTGAAAAGTCCTAGCTTGGAGGGCTAGGTGAAAAGTCCTAACTTGGAGGGTTAGGTGAAAAGTCCCAACTGGAGGGTTAGGTGAAAAATCCTAGCTTAGAGGGCTAGGTTGGATGAAGTTCTAACTCGGAAGGGTTGAGTGAAAAGTCGTAGCTTGGAGGGCTAGGTGAAAAGTCCTAACTTGGAGGGTTAGGTGCAAATTCCCAACTTGGAGAGTTAGATGGAAAAATCCTAGCTTGGAGGGTTAGGTTAGGTGAAACCCTATCTTGGAAGGCTAGGTTGGATCCCCTGGATCGGTCTGGTGACCGATCAGGGAGATTGGCACGGTGCTCCTTCGTGGATCGGTCTGGTGACCGATCCAGCGATGACTGATCGGTCTGGTGACCGATCAGGGAGTATGTGTTTCACTCACTGCACAGCTCCTGATCGGTCTGGTGACCGATCAGGGAGCGAACAGTGAGTTGAGTTCCCTTGCTAATCAGGTCCAGAATGGTCCGGTGACCGATTAGAGACTTAGGATTTGATTAAAGAATCAATGTTCACTCAAGCCTGATTGGTCTGGTGACCGATCAGGCTGGAGCCTGATTGGTCTGGTGACCGATCAGGCAGGAGCCTGATTAGTCTGGGGACCAATCAAGAGTGTGCAGAAGCTGCTGGATCAGTCTGGTGACCGATCAGGCTCCTCCCTGATCGGTCTGGGGACCGATCAGGAGCAGAACTTTAATTCAAATATGCTGTCAGAAGTCTGTTTTCACTGTCGATTCTCTGCTACGTGCTGATTTCTTTTTGATATGCATTGCTAAGCCTCTGTTGGAGTGTGCAGGTGATAGCAGGTGATTCAAACACTCAAGGAGGGTCAATGGGAGGCTTTCCTTGGAGCAGGTTTGGATCTATTGTGTTTTCAGGTCTCAACGGCGTCTGGCGCAACTGGCAACTGACGAAGGCGCGGCTGGCAACTGACGGAGGCTCAGTTATAGGAGTGTCCAGTGTTGGTGCAGGAAGCACCATATCGATCCTTGTTTTGATATTGGCAAAGGATTCAAAGTTAGGTTTAATTGTTATTTAACAATGTTACTCAAGTGTGCAGGAAAAGTCCTAGCGAAGGGCTGCTAGGCACCTGGCGAAGGGCTGCCAGGAAATAAAGTCCCAGCGAAGGGCTGCTAGGAACCTGGCGAAGGGCTGCCAGGAAACCATGTCCTAGCGAAGGGCTGCTAGGCACCTGGCGAAGGGCTGCCAGGAAACAAAGCCCTAGCGAAGGACTGCTAGGCACTGGCGAAGGGCTGCTAGGAAACAAAGCCCTAGCAAAGGACTGCTAGGCACCTGGCGAAGGAATGTCAGGGTACTGAAGCCCTAGCGAAGGAATGCTAGGCACCGGGCGAAGGGCAGCTTGGCACCCAAGACCTGACAAAGGACCGTCAGGCAAAATTCCAACCAGAGGAACGGTTGGCATAAGGTAAATTCTCCCGAGAGGAGTAGGTGACGACGCGTTCCCCGTCGAAGGAACAGTAGGCGTCGGTTCGACCTAGGGCTCCATTTTGGAGACTAAAGTCAGAACCAAGACAGCTAAGGCTGTATAAACTAACCACTTAATATCTTGTTGTGTTTTTGGACTAACCCTGGATGCAGGACCGAAGGAACGAGTGTCTGCAGCTCAGAGAGCCTCAAAGGAGTGAGGCAACAGTTGACCAGGGCGCCCGGAGTGTCCCGGGCGCCCCCAAGGTGAACACAAAACACACAAACAAGAAACGCGCTTCGACAGTACAACCTGCGGGCGCCCCCGTGCTCCCGGGCGCCCCCACTGCTCCCGGGCGCCCCCAGCGCTCCGGGCGCCCCCTGCGCTGCGGGCGCCCCCAGTGCCAGCTGACGAAGTGAGCCCTCGCGAAGCCAAGAAGATAGAGCCTTGACCCGGTCAATGCAGGCCCCTCGAACGCTCCGGGCGCCCCTGTAACGCCCGTTTTTTTTCCTAAAGCGGCGTTACGCTAACATACTTAGGGCATGTAGCATCATACTGCAGCGGAATAACTTTAACTTTACACTTACATGCCCCCTACTACCATTCTTAACATAATGTCATGGAAACTTGGCATATTGACTTCCTACTTAAACATCTTATCATAGCATGCTTAACATCATAACATAAAGTTCCATGAGTCATTATTCGAGCATAGAGATATCAAAAGTAAAGTTCTAGCATAAACGGTAAACATTTGGTTTCCTGGGCCAAGTCACTATCACACACATACGTTCTTGCCCTCCTGCTGCTTCCTCATTGTCCCCTTGCATGATCTGCGGTATAAGGAAAAAGACTATAAGCACACATGCTTAGTAAGACTCTTTCCTACTCACTAAAACCATTCGTCATTCATTCATAATCATACGAAACATATTCATCATTTAGTCTTAACCATGAAGCATAAACATAATTGAACATATTTATCATGGCATAAAGCATAACCATAAGCATAAACATAATTAAACATTCCTTCCATGGCATAAGGCATGGTATAAACATACCCATCATTAGACATTCCTAACATGGCATGGAACATGGTATAAACATAAACATAAGGTATAAACCAACCTATCTAGCATATCATGGGCATATTTTCCATTATAGCATATGGGCATTTTCTTAACATAATCATGGCATAAGTCATTTACTATCATACCCATTTCTTAACATGAATCATAAGCATAAGACATCATCATCATAGCATAATGCATAACATGAATGAATGCGTGGGTGGAATGCATATGTATATATATATATATATATAGATGCCTAACTTTTAAAACATACTTTTAAATACTTTAACATAATCATCACATTGTTGGGGTCCCCGGCTTGTACCACATACATACATCATGGCGCGCATCCCTAAGTAAATACAAGGTAGCTAGCCTCGACCTACTAGGGTAAGGACAGCATAGTCGGTAGTCCTCGAACCGAGGCGTTCTTAAGGTGCCCATCCCTGTTGCACAGCTTCGGTAGTGCCAGAACCGTGGACAGCTTCGGTAGTCCAGAACCGGGGCGTTCTTAAGGTGCCCATCCCTTGGACCCATACTTCGGTCCGGTACAAGCCCCATTCATAAAGTAAAATACTTTACATGCTTCATCATTCATAAGACATTCATGGCATATTCAAACATGACATAACTTGTTACATGAAGCATGGCTTAAAACATGCTTGTCCATCATGATGCCTGAAAGGCATGAGTATTATCTTTCTTCATAACATGGCATGCATCTTTATTCATAACATGGCATGCATCATTATTCATAACATGGCATGCATCATTCTTATCATAAACATCACGTAGCATGGTTCTTAACATAGCATGAACATATAACATAGCATGAACATCCATAGGTAGGACTTCCGTAAACATGATTCCTACTATCAAAGTGCATGACATGGAGCATAAGACATTCATAAATAACCCTATTAGGCATGGCATCCAATTCATAAGCATACATACATAAACATGGTACTTAAGGTTAGGGTTATAGGTAACTTAAATCCCTACCACATGCTTGAACCCTTATGTATTCTTCATCATGAACTATAAACCATCATTCTTCAAACCTTAACTCCATCAAACCCTAATTACCTAGCCTTGGCCGAAACCTACATGAAAGGTTTCCATCATTCCCATAAACATATAAGTTGGCACAAGGTAAAGGAACATTCATACATTGCCTATAAGACCATAGGGGTCCTTAGAGCTCATGATTAGGGTTAACCCTAATCCTTAGTCCCCCCTTCCTAGGACTGGCCGAACCTACAAGGTCCCATAAATACCCTCCATCTCTCTTATATCATGACAATACATAAAACAAACACTTGAGGTTTTAAACCCAACCCTACACAAGGGTTCTTGTTGTTGGCCGAAACCCTAGGGTGCCCTAGGGTACTCCAAAAATTCCCAAAAATTATCCTTAATCTCTAAACATCATAAGGGAACATTAAATAACATTATCAAGATTTTTAGCATCCTTTTGGAACCCTAAAATATTGTGGCCGAAACCCATACACCAAGGGTTCTTGGTTTTTGTCTCTTTCATGTTGGCCGAAACCCTAGGATGTCCTAGGGTACTCCAAAAATTCCCAAAAATTATACTTAACCTCTAAACATCATAAGGGAACATTAAATAACATTATCAAGATTTTTAGCATCATTTTGGAACCCTAAAATATTGTGGCCGAAACCCATACACCAAGGGTTCTTGGTTTTTGTCTCTTTCATGTTGGCCGAAACCCTAGGGTGTCCTAGGGTACTCCAAAAATTCCCAAAAATTATACTTAACCTCTAAACATCATAAGGGAACATTAAATAACATTATCAAGATTTTTAGCATCATTTTGGAACCCTAAAATATTGTGGCCGAAACCCATACACCAAGGGTTCTTGGTTTTTGTCTCCTTTCAACTTAAATCTCAAACCAACCTTTATAATATGCTAAAAATCATAGAAAATCATAAAGAACTAATATACCACAGGTGAGGGAGTCTTACCTTGGGTTTCTTGATTTTTAGACCTTAACAAAAGAAAGAACTTGTAGAGCTCTTGACCCTTGATCCCTCCTTGCCCTTGTAGCCTTGGAAGGAACCTAGATCTAGGAGATGAAGCCTTGGTGGAAGCTTTTCCAAGGGAAAACCCTTCCTTGGGTGTTTGGCTAGGATGAGGGGAGGAGGAGTTTCGAAAATGCAAGAAATGGGAAGAAGAGGTAACTCCCAAACCCCCTATTTATCATCCATTAAAGAGGTAAATGAAGAGTCTCTCCATGACCCTTCATCTTCCCTTAAGCTTTAGCCAAACTCTATTTCATTTCCCAATAGAAATCCCTTGCTAGGTGAGTTGGTTAAAGCATGCATGGTTGACCAAGAGGTCCAAGGTTCAATCCTTGGCTCATGCACCTTTATTTTTATTTCATTTATTTCATTATTTTTATTTTTCCTAAATTCCAAAAATCCCCCTAAAATCACCCATAATTATGCTAATATTCCTAAATAAAATTCTTTTATATTTATATTAATTTTACCTAATTAATACCCATTTTTGGAGCCCATTTAAAGCTCATTAGTACCTAATTTCTCCATTAAACTAGGAAAAATTAGGCTAAGACTTACCCGTAATCATGCTAATATGCCTAATTAAATCCTATTTATATTTATACTAATTATTACCTAAATCCACCTATAATTATGGTACTAAAAAGCTCACCTAAGGCCCATTAGTACTTAGTTTTCTCAATCTAAATGAGAAAACATGGATTTTCTAGGCCAGAGTTCGTACTAATACCTCTAGGTCCTTCGGAAAATTATCTAGACATGCTCAATATTTTCAGAAAATATTAAGAGAATTTTCCGGGTCGTTACAATCCCCCATACCTCGTGAAAGTTTGTCCTCGAACTTAGAATAACTCCGGGTACTTGCGTCTCATCTCGTCCTCGCGTTCCCAGGTAGCTTCCTCGAACCGTTGACTTTGCCATAGAACCTTGACTAAGGGTACCTCCTTACTCCTCAGCTTCTTGACTTGCCGATCTAAGATCTGAGTTGGTCTGCTTTCACAACTTAGATTCTCTTGAACTTGCACTGTCTATGGCTCGACTACTTGATCCATATTCAGGAGACACTTTTTAAGCATTGATACGTGAAACACGTTATGGATAGCCGACATCGCTGGAGGCAGCTCTAGCTCATATGCCACCTTACCGACTCTTTTCAGAATCGGGTACGGCCCCACATAACGCGGACTTAGTTTCCCTTTCTTTCCAAATCTTGTTACCCCTTTCATGGGAGCCACTTTCAGGAATACCAAATCTCCAACGTTAAATTCCAGTGGTCTACGCCGGACATCGGCATAACTTTTCTGCCGGCTCTGAGCAGCTTCTATCCGTTGTCGAATACTTTGTATAGCTTGGGTGGTACCGTCAATGACATCCATTGTGAGCCCCATCTCCTTCTTTTCACCACTTTCATACCAACAAATTGGAGACCTACATCTCCTCCCGTACAAAGCTTCATATGGTGCCATTCCGATAGTAGCTTGGTAGCTATTGTTGTACGCGAACTCCGCCAAGCATAGGTATCGACACCAACTTCCTTTGAAATCCAAAGCACAGGCTCGCAACATGTCCTCTAGTACTTGATTCACCCGCTCAGTCTGCCCATCGGTCTGAGGGTGAAAGGCGGTGCTAAATCGTAATTTAGTGCCGAGAGACTTCTGAACACACTCCCAAAAGTGCGAAGTGAAGCGACCATCCCGATCTGAGATGATGGTCTTGGGAACTCCATGAAGTCTGATTATCTCCTTAACATACAATTGGGCCAGTTGTTCCATTGAGTCAGTCATCTTGATTGCCAGAAAGTGAGCAGACTTCGTCAGTCTGTCCACAATTACCTAAATTGCTTCATATCCATTCGTAGTCCTGGGAAGTCCTGAAATAAAGTCCATAGAGATGTCTTCCCATTTCCACTCTGGAATTGCGAGCGGCTGCAGAACTCCTCCGGGTCGCTGGTGTTCTGCTTTCACTTGTTGGCAAGTCATGCAAGTACTAACATGCTGAGCCACATCCCTCTTTATCCCAGACCACCAAAACTTTTCCTGCAGGTCTTGATACATCTTGGTGGATCCTGGATGCATCGAGTAAGGGGTTCCATGAGCTTCTGCCAGTATTTCCTTTCGAAGCTCCGGATCATTA
Organism: Boesenbergia rotunda; assembly: GCA_024364735.1. NCBI lineage: Eukaryota > Viridiplantae > Streptophyta > Magnoliopsida > Zingiberales > Zingiberaceae > Boesenbergia > Boesenbergia rotunda. Next base: position 10,870 of record JAGFNQ010007293.1, on the reverse strand, counting down.
GGAATACATAGACGATCTCTAAGGTAGAGTACCCCCCCGTTGGCGATATGAAAACCATCGCCCTTTCCCTCAAGGATCTCCCGCTTTATTCTCTGAAGACTTAGATCACCATTTTGTTTTTCCAATATGTCCTCAAACAGAGTGGGTGATACTGTTATGGTGGAAAGTCGTCCGGTGATAACCTCAATTCCAAAATTCATCATTTCTCTTTCAAGTGGTTGGGGTAATATACGTATAGACATCAAGGTGGCACTCGACTTCCGGCTGAGTGCATCGGCCACTTTATTTGCCTTCCCCGGATGGTAGAGGATTTCACAGTCATAGTCCTTCACCAACTCGAGCCATCGGCGTTGTCTCATATTCAGGTCTTTCTGAGTGAAGAAATATCGCAGACTCTGGTGGTCTGTATAAATCCTGCACTGCGCTCCGTATAGATAATGCCTCCATATCTTAAGAGCGAAGACCACTGCGGCCAGTTCCAGATCATGAGTAGGATAATTCTGCTCATATTCCTTGAGTTGTCTAGAGGCATAGGCAATAACCTTCCCATTCTGCATAAGTACAGCTCCAAGTCCGAGCTTGGAGGCATCGCTATACATGTCGAAGCTCTGATTACATTCTGGAAGGGTCAGGATTGGAGCACTTGTAAGTCTCCTTTTCAGTTCTAAGAAACTCCTTTCACAGCTCTCCGTCCATTCATACTTCTTATCCTTCCGGGTGAGAGCCGCTAAAGGGGCTGCAATCCTCGAGAAGTCCTCCACAAATTTTCTATAATAGCCTGCCAGCCCAAGAAAACTTCTGATTTCGCTGGCGTTCTTCGGTCGGCTCCAACTATTCACAGCTTCAATCTTTATTGGGTCAACCATAATTCCGTCTTTGGAAATAATATGACCCAAGAAACCCACTTGGTCAAGCCAGAACTCACATTTGGAAAATTTTGCATATAGTTGCTTTTCCCGAAGAGTCTCTAATGCTATCTTCAGGTGCTCAGCGTGCTCTTCTGGGGTCCTCGAATAAATAAGAATATCGTCGATGAAGATGATCACAAATTTGTCGAGAAACGACGAGAATACCCGATTCATAAGGTCCATAAACATAGCAGGAGCATTCGTCACGCCGAACAGCATCACCACAAACTCAAAGTGCCCGTACCTTGTTCCGAAAGTCGTCTTTGGAATATCCTCCTGTTTTACTCTAACTTGATGATAACCAGACCTCAAATCAATTTTTGAGAAAACGGTGGCTCCCTTTAATTGATCAAACAGGTCATCGATCCTCGGGAGGGGATACCTATTCTTGATTGTTACGTTGTTCAGCGCTCGATAATCTATGCACATTCGCATAGATCCGTCTTTCTTCTTCACAAACAGCACCGGAGCTCCCCAGGGGGAATGACTAGGGCGAATAAATCCCTTATCCAGTAACTCCCGTAGCTGTTCCTGAAGCTCCTTTAATTCAACCGGCGCCATCCGATAAGGTGCCTTGGAGATCGGGTTAGTACCAGGAACCAATTCGATCTCGAATTCCACCTCCCTATCGGGAGCTAATCCTGGCAATTCATCTAGAAAAACCTCGGGGTAATCGCATACCACTCGAACATCTTCCAGCTTCTGGCTCTTTACCTGACCGGCATCCACCACATATGCTAGAAATCCAGTACATCCTTTGTCTAACATCTTCTGAGCTTGGAGAGCTGATAAATATTTCCCAGTTCTTTTCCTTGGTTCTCCGATGAATTCGAACATAGAGCCTGCCTCAGGTCGAAAGACTACCTTTCGCTTACGGCACTCTATAGAAGCACCGTATTGACCCAAGAAGTCCATCCCCATTATAACATCATAGTCTTGCATGTCGAGCACTATCAGATGGCAGTAAAGTTCCCTTCCTGCAATTCCAATCGGCACCGCATGCAGCACATGTGTGGACGTCATTATTTCCCCCGAAGGTAGGGTCGTCAAAATCCTGCAGTCTAACACTTGCGGACTCCTACTTATCTTCTTGGTACATGGGTCAGAAATGAACGAATGCGTTGCCCCAGTATCAAATAATGCAGTAGCATGCTGGCCGAAAATAAGTATCTGACCTGTGACAACCGTAGAAGCTTCTGCAGCGTCCTCCTTGGTAACCGAGAAAACCCTGGCATTCATCATAGTTGGTTGGGCCTCCAGCATCGGGGTACCTTCCGGCTCCGCTTGCAGGTAGTGTAGCTTCGCTGGGGCACCTTGGTACTGGCCGAATGGTTGGGGAGATGTTTGGCTCCTAGTGGGGCAGTAAGCCGCCATATGCCCTTCCACTCCACAGGTGAAACACCGATTCGTACCTCTTCGGCATTCCCCGGGGTGCCTTTTCCCGCCAAGGCTTCAAATAACTTCGCTCACAACGCTCCAAGCACTTTCGTTCAAGCGCTACGCTCCGACAAGCTTCGACTTCGAGATTCCAGCGCCGACGATGACCCTCTACTCCGAACTTCGATCCGTCTCAGGCGTTGGTAAATTTAATTTACGAAAAGTGTTGTAAATTCAATTTTCAGTTCTATATATGTACTCAATTTGTAAATGACTTTTGACGACTATAGATTTGCCCAACGTAAACGGTCAAGGACCGTGGGCCTTGGAGTAGGAGCCGACCGCGACTGCGAACCAAGTAAAACCAACTTGTGTTTGCGATTGTTTTGTTATTTTTCCGCTGCGTACCTACTCTATTTTTCGAAAAATTTGATATCGATATTCACCCCCCCCCTCTATCGATTTTCTCCGATCCAACAAGTGGTATCAGAGTGGGAGGCTCAAACTTGGTGCAACCACCAGTTTGAGAGTTTTTTTTAGATTTACGAAATTTTTAAATTTTTTACGAATCTTTCTCGTTAATCGAGGTTGGTGCAACACCACTCGATCGTTTTTTCATTGCTATTAATTTTTCCCGCACTACTAATCCAAGACTCAGTCTTGGAACAAGGTTTTGTGTTATTTTTTTTCAAAAAATATTAATGGTCATGCAAGAAGGATTCAGCACTGCCAGATCACCGCTTTTTAGTGCAGAAGATTTCTCCTACTGGAATAGCAGGATGGAAGTCCACCTGAAAACTCAGGTGGACATGTGGATAATCATCCAATCCAGCCTAGAAATTCCCAAGAATGCAGGAGTGGCACAACACTATTTTGAATGGGATGCCTCGTTGAAGAGAAAGATCGAACCTGATGCAAAGGCAACCCAGACTTTGCAATGCGGATTGACCAAGGAAGAGCTGAACCGGGTGGGACCTTTCAACAGCGCCAAAGGACTTTGGAACAAGCTGATTGAACTGCACGAAGGCACCTCCGACACAAGGATCAACAAAAGAGATCTGTTGCTGAACAGACTCTACATGATCAAGATTAACGAAGGAGAATCAGCAGCACAGCTCCACGCCAGAATCCAGGAGCTGATGAATGGGCTGCATACGATAGGTTACAAGGTCGAGAACCGTGACCTAATCAGGTATACTCTAAACGCGTTCCCTAGGAACACATTGTGGGCATCTATGGTAGATGTGTACAAGATTTCCAGGGATCTCTCCAAAATTAAATTAGATGAACTTTTCTCTGAATTAGAATTGCACGAACAGACTAACTCCACTTTGGTCGAGAAAAGTATTGCATTCATTGCAGGAAAACCTCAAGGAAAAACCCCCAAGTAGAAGCCTCAACCAGCACCCGAGTCTGACTGAGTCTCAGACTCAGAAGACAGTGAAGGGGATCGACCCAAGTTGGTTCGGCTAGCTCGGGACTACTACAAGGAGCTAAAGCACCAGACAAACAAAAAGAAAGCAAGCCGAAGGAAGGAAGATCTAGCTGAACCTTCAACATCTTCAAAAAGCAAAACTAATGTCACTTGCTACGAATGCAACAAAAAGGGACATTACAAGTCAGAGTGCCCCAATTTGAAGGAAACAAAGAAGGCGCGAAGGAAGAAGGCTCTCCAAGCCACGTGGGATGAATCTTCCTCCGATGAAGAAGATGAAGCCCCGCACTCGAATCTTCTCGCCTTAACCTCTTCAAAAGACGTCGACACCGGATCGGAATCGGAGCCAGACGACGGAAGGCTCACAATCTCGGAGAACGGGCAAATAACGGTAAGAGGTTACTCAAAATACGAACTTTCAAAGTTAATTTCATATTTATCTCGTAACTTGGCAAAATCCAAAATCTGGGTCGAGTCCCTCCGACAGGAAGTAAAACACCTGAAAGAGGAAGCCGACTCGAGATCCTTGACCAGAAAATTCAAGAAGGAAACTCCACTGAAGTTTAGAAGCTTGAGGAAGAGAATTCCTCCTTGAAAACTCAAGTCAAGGAGCTCAGAGTGGCTTTAGAAAGATTCAATTCAGGTTCCAAGGGTCTTGACATGATCCTTGAAAAGCAGAAGTCCGTTCTTAACCAATCGGGATTAGGGTATCTAACCAAGTCTAGGCAACATTCTTATTATGCTGTATTGAACCAACCTAGAACCCATGTTCAAGCATGGGTCCCCAAGCTCTGTTTGAACAAACAGGCTGGACCAAACCGGTATTGGATTCCCAAGGACAAGATTCACATCTTGCCTAATCATTATTGAGGCTATAGTCTAGGGGGAGCCAATATAAAAATAATATTCAAAATTAGATAATTTTTTTATTGCAATTTTCCTTTATTGCATGCTTGCTTGTTTATTTCCTTCTGTAATCCATCATGCATAGACCTAGGACTGGTTAGACTAAGGACAAAATGACTTAGTTGAAATTTGAAAATCTAGTATTGGGTGGAGGTGAGATGATAGTACGTTAGGGAAGCCATTGTTGGTAGAACTAGCCGAAGCTACCGATCCAAGACCCAAACTAGTTAGACCAAAATCTTTCAAGAAGTAACTTGAAGATGAATCTTCAATAAAAGGCTTTGTCAAGAAAAGGGTTGATGATCCAATAAGGCTACGACCAAAGAAGGCCTAGTGCCTAGCCAAGACCTGGAAGCCGATTATTGAAAATCAAATTCACTTTACTACTTGTTAAATTTGAATCTAACACAAATTTCAATTAATCTCAGATTCAACCGCTTTTCAAATCAATAAACTGAGTTCTATACATTTTTCAAAATTAATGTAAACTTTTAAAAGTGACCATGTTTTTAAATTAAAATCTTTATTTTTGTTAAACCTGTCTCACAAAACCCATAAGGTTAACATGATTGATCACATAGAACTGGGTGAGATATCTAGAACCTAACATTTCGAATTTCATTTTTTGAATGTCACAAATAAACTCATCTTAAATGGGATCTAGGGCTTGTTTGATTTAATTATTGAGTAGTCAAACACAGTCAACTGAGTCAAACCCAGTCAACATAGTCAACTCTGGTCAATAGTCAAACTGGTCAATGGTCAAGTCAAGGTCAACTCGGGCGCCTGGGACCTCACGGGCGCCTGAAACCCTTATCTCCACCCATGGCAATCAGATCTGCAAAAGAAAAAGCTGCTGGCAAGCCTGATCCGGGCGCCCCCATGAACCCGGGCGCCCGAGACCCTCACGGGCGCCCGTATGAGCTCTATATAAAGCCATCAATCCTGTCCACTTCTCACACCAAACAAATTCCTCCTTCACTACTCTTCCTCTCAAGGCACCCGAAAGCCCTTCTTGTGTCCTCGAATGACCAACTTCAACAATGCCTCCCCGGTATCTTTTTAATTACGCATTTATAATTAATTTTTTTAATTATTTCACTTCTTAAATGCATTTTTCCTATTCGTTTAGAAAACGTCGTGTTACTCAACGGAACCCCAGGGTCGAACCTAGCCTAGACCCTTGGTTCCCAAACTTAGAATTATTTAATAAGTTTGCTCAGACTACCTACAAACCCATTAAGACTAGTTTTCTAAACAAACAATTCTTTACCCAGTCCTGTCCAACAGCTATGGACGCAATTAATTTCTATCAGTTTGACCAGCTTGTCTTCTGCACACATCCAGTGAACATGACCCTGTGTGCGGAATTTTACAACAACCTGGTCAAACAAGTTGGCCTTTACTACTCCACTACTGTACAGGGGATACCTCTGACTATCTCACCTGCCTTGCTTACTAGGTTCCTTGGACTACGCACTTCCCAGTCCACGTTTTGTTGTTACCCCCCGAGAGACCCTCCCTTTGATCCTCCCTATTCGCACATTGATCTAGATACTCTTTACTCCTACTTCTACAGAGATGCACGAAACCCGTTGGTGCAACGATTTCAGTCCGTAGATCTCCGGGTCTAGGACTACACTCTCTACAGAGTTCTGGTTCGATGCATTCTCCCCTTGACTACTCGAGATGTCGCGACTATGTGACCCTTTCATACCTTTCTTCTATACGCTATGATCCATCATCTGGACATAGATATTGGCCTACACATGTTCCATACGATTGTCTACGCGTCCAACATTACGACTCAGGGCCGAGTACGTATCCCCTACTGTCATATCATCACTGCCCTCCTTCACCACTACGGTCACGACATCACTATTAGGGAGGTCACCCCAATGACCGAGTTTGACGAAATCGGGGCTAGGAACTTTTCACTAGCGGGTATAGATATCTCGGCCGCTGGGGTTCTCTCGTGGAGACGATAGAGGTCCGGAGCTCAGATCGACTCGGATGAGGAGGTGGAGGTAGACGTTGCCGATCTCGCAGCCGAGATCAATGAGCACTTATAGGAGCCTCCGCCACCGACCACTGATGAGCACCTGACATCACTACGGACGGAGATTCACAGTCTTAGAGAAGAGATGGAGGCTCGACACACTGAGTACATGGATACCCTCCAAGCCAATCGTGAGACAAACGAGACTAGATACAATGAAATGATGTCCATATTTCGGTCTTGGCAGCCTGGCCCCTCCTCATAGATCAGAGTGACTTTCCAGCTATCTTATTGTACCTTTGACCATTTTACTGTCCATACTGAGTAGGGTTGACTTATGCTTGACTTCTGTTTGACTTTACTGGTCCTATTGACCAATTGAGATTTATGCATCTATCATATTTACTTGCTAGTTACTTATGATGAGTTATTAGCTTTATGCCATGACTATTTAATTCAACTGCTCAGTCATGTAGTTCATAATTGAACCTTATGCTTAGTAGAATATGACTGCTCTATATGTTTTACAAAAAAATGTTTTATTTCTTGATTAATTTTTTTTCATAAAAATCATTTCTTTTATTAAAGTCTTGAAATTTAAAATGATTTTTCGTCTTAGTTTTTTTTTAAACTTACCCCCTTCAAAACTAGGGTTTTTTCCCAAATGGACTTAGCTTAGGCCCTAACCATAGAACTGCATGCACCTATAGATCCAGAAGCCAGCATCTCACAAGCACCTTAGGGTACTTTTGATTGATAACCTAGACTGGGTTGAGATGCTTAGGTCTATGCCTTGATTCAAGATGCTTTAAGTCAGTACATATGTAGTAATTGGGGCAATAAATACAAATTGAACAGCAATCAGGTTAAGTGTCAAGCTTAGAAAATCTAACTTGATCAAAATACTTAACTTGACTAACCCTAGCGAAAGCTACTGTTTATGACAGTTAGTAAGTAGCCAACTGGGTTAGACAGGACCCAAACAAGAATGATTTAATTTGGTTTGGTCCAGTTTATGCTTAGAATTAGTTCAATACAGAATGTCATTTTTTATTTTTTTTGTTATAATTAGTATCATTTTTTTTATATATGGCAAAGGGGGAGAGAGAAAAGAAAGGATAAATTTTTTTCAAAATTTTATTTCTTTTTCAAAAAGTAAAGTAAATAACTAAAGTTCTTAAAAGTTTTTTGAAAATTTACTAAGTATGAAAAACTTTTGAAAATTTCCTAAGTATGAAAAACTTGAAAAATCATTTTGGAAAATTTTTTAAGTATGAAAATCGTGTTGAAAATTTTTTTTCTAAGTATGAAAAACTTGAAAAATCATTTTGGAAAATTTTTTAAGTATGAAAATCATGTTGAAAATTTTTTTTCTAAGTATGAAAAACTTGAAAAATCTTTTTGAAAAATTTTCTAAGTATGAAAATCATGTTGAATTTTTTTTTTAAGTATGAAAGACTTGAAAAACTTTTTGGGAAAATTTTCTAAGTATGAAAGACTTGAAAAACTTTTTGGAAAATTTTCTAAGTGTGAGGAAAATTTTGTTTGAAAATTTTCTAAGTATGGAAAGCTTGGAATTTTTTAAGCACTAAGGCAAAAACTAAAGCACTTAGAAGGTTTACAAAAAGCCCACATGTTTTTGAAAACTTAGGGGGAGAATATTCGTTCCAAGGGGAGAAAACTGAATATTTTTTTCCAAATTCGTTGCTTGTTATCTGTTGTTAACTTAACTTTTTGAACCGTGTTGCCATAAATCAAAAAGGGGGAGATTGTTGGTGCAGGAAGCACCTAAGTCAAACCTGTGTTTTGATAATGGCAAAGGGTTCAGAAGTTAAGGTGTTAATGTGATCTAACAAGTTTACTAAGTGTGCAAGAAAAGTCCTAGGTACACTAGGCACAAAGTCCTGGCAAAGGGCTGGGCAAGAAGTCCTGGTCAAGGACTGGGCAAGAAGACCTGACCAGAAGTTGGGCAAAGAAGTCCTGGTCGAGGACTAGGCAAGAACTCCTGGCAAAGGGCTGGGCACCGAAGACCTGATCGAAAGTTGGGAAAGAAGTCCTGGTCAAGGACTGGGCAAGAAGACCTGACCGGAAGTTGGGCAAAGAAGTCCTGGTCGAGGACTGGGCAAGAAGTCCTGGTCGCGGATTGGGCATGAAGACCTGATCGGGTGGATTGGGCAAAACTCCAACCGGAGGAGCCGGTTGGCAAAAGGTAAACTCTCCTGAGAGGAGTATGTGAGGACGCGTTCTCCGTGCAAGGGAACAGTAGGCGTCGGTTTGACCTAGGGTTCCATTTGGGAAACCCAAAGTTAGAACCAAGATAGCTTAGGCTGTAAATAATGGCTAACATGTTTGCTTCTTATTGTTTTGGAACTAACCTTGGTTGCAGGGATCGAAGGAATGAGTTTCTGCAGCTGAGGCGCCTCAATGGAGTGAGGCGCTGATGGGTCTCAAATAGGTGTCACAAGTGAGCCTCAAATTTAGAATTCATAACTAAAAACCCTTGCTAGCAAGATTAAAGGTAGAATAGGGGCCTCATGTCGTATTTTTCCGAGGACTAGTTGTGAGAGTTTGAATCAAGCTCGTATTTGTTTGTCGTTAAATGATTTGGGGTTTTCTAATAATTTTGGGGTTTGTGTTGCAAATAGAAATGAAAGAACAGTAAATAAAATGAACTAGCTAAGCATATCTGCCCTAAGGAGCTTCAAGAACTACACTTAACCAAATTTGAAGGCTATTCAAGAACCTAGCATAACACTAATTGAGAGTCAAGCAATTCAATTGGATATTATGAAACTAAAACTCAAGAACTGATAAATCAGTAAAAGAACTTGAAATATTAACCTAAATTGCAGAAGCTAAAATTGAGACAAATTTTGCTACGGAAACAGGATTTAAAAGAAATAATTCTCTGCCTGATCAGTCGGAAATCCGATCAGATGCAAGCTTGATCGGTCTGAGTGACCGATCAGGTGATGTCTGGATCGGTCGACAGTCCGATCAATATCTGAAAACAAGCTAATACAGAGGAAAATTACTAGAGAGCAAAATTCAGAAATTGAAATCTAACAATTAAGAACTCCAGATCAGAGTCGTCACCAAGGGTTACTTCTTGTTGTCACCCAAGAACCGATCCAAGAACCCCTTTAATAGAGAATCAACAAGATCGAACTCCTTCGATCGATTTGCGTCGAATTAGCATGAATGTCCAATTCATAGAGGAAGACTATGTGATGAACCACAAGCCCATGAGTAGACTTATTCTTGAGGAATTAAGAGGGGCGTTCTGACCTTAGTACCAACAATACAAGAGGACATACCACAAGTCACTGCACCGTGTGTAACAGAAGATATACATGTGGTACCTCGTCATAGTGGGAGGGTTGTTAGACAACCTGAGAGATTCATGTACATGGGAGAGTCCTCGGACTTGGTCCCTAGCGAACATGAACCTGATCCCTGGACCTATAAGAAGGCACTCCAAGATAAAGATGTAGAATCTTGGTAAAGGGCAATGATTTCTGAGATAGAATCTATGGATTCTAATCATGTCTGGGAGCTAGTAGAACCACCTAATGGTGTAAAAGCCATTGGATGCAAGTGGATCTACAAGAGAAAGAGAGGATCAGATGGGAATGTTGAGACCTTCAAAGCTAGGCTTTAAGCGAAATGGTATACTCAGAAAGAGAGTATCGATTATGAGGCGACCTTTTAGCCGGTAGCCATGCTTAAGTCTATCCAAATTCTCTTATCTATTGCCGCTCATTACGATTATGAGGTATAACAGATGGACGTCAAGACAGCTTTCCTTAACGGTGTAAGATATGTATACTGAAAGACATGATTTCTTTATATGAACATCTTATTTATGAAAAGAGAATCACAACTACACTAGGTGTTTGTTTACATTAGTACATGCACGAAGTTTAATTACTTTACGTTGTATATAACATGGTGTGTGGTGTTACACGGAAGATCATATTATCAGTTCCTTGCTTAGTATAAAATAGAGGCCCACAACTGAGATAGAATTGGACAACCCATCGGGATGGTTGTAGTGTAATTAGGTATGGTTGGTCTTGACCATAGAATTACACTGTGTGCTTTGAGTACATTGAGCAGGACCGAAATTCGAGGTTATCCCATTTGTACTGACTCGATAATTGGATAGGACCTCAGTTGATATTATGGAGTACGATCCCTTAATCCTGAAATAATAACGAGCATATATTATTAATTATTATTTCT
>JAGFNQ010007292.1:66972-84563 GCA_024364735.1 Boesenbergia rotunda | reverse complement strand
CGCATGTTGACCCTGAGGCCGCGGGCCCCAATGTGGGCCCGAGGCAGATGTTCGGCCCAACTCAAGATTTTATTAATCGGGCTTTATTTGATTTAGAATTATAAACTAAATTATTATTATTATTATTATTTAAACAAATTCAGGGGTTGTAATTTAATTGCCTTACGCGCTTAGCCATATACAAATATACAATTGGTGATCCATGCAAAATAAACGAATAAAACAGAAAAAATTAGTGAACCAATGCTAACTTTAAGTGGGATCTTATAAATATAGGGTTAGCACTTACATATCGTCCATTATATACTTGATATAATGTAATCTTCCTCTAAGAGCTCGTTCACGATCATGATTCGTTCATGATCATGATTTAGGCCACGCGCTTGAATTGATTAGAGTAGTTTTTTTTTGTTTATTTGTTTTAGCTGGGAGGTAAGGCTAATTAAATTTTTTTATAGGATGTATTTGGTTGAAGTTATCTTGTATAATCTTAATTATGTGATTATTAGGTAATCGCATAATCAAGATTATGAGGAACAAACATAACCTAATATTGTTTGGTTCAATTTAAATGATCAAATAAAATTTTATTTGTTTGGAGGTAATAGTATATAATCTAGTATAATATTTTATCGTATTACCCTTTAATTTAATATAAATAATAAAATATTATATGATTGTATAAATTAAAAATAAAAAAAATAATATTTTATACTTAGTTACACCCTCGATTTACGTTTAAAAAATTATATCATTTGTCGGATTAACGATCCATTATTATATTTATATATTTTAATTTTTAAAAATTATATCGTCATCTATCATCGGCCGCCAGTCGCCGCCGTCACCAATCATCGGTCACCGCCGGTCGTCTATGGCCATCGGTCGCCGGGCGTTGGTGGTGACCGGCGACTGACTATCGACCGCGACCAGCTACGACAATGAATTGTAATATAATTAATTATTAGGGGTAGTTTTTGTGTTAAAGAGTAAATATTGAGGGATAATTTGGAAAAGATAATTTTTATAACCCTGGAATAAAAAAAAACCCCACTTTTCCATGGTTTTTCGATTCCTTGTAGCATGCCCTTTTTGCTGACGTATCGGACATGGATGATTACTTGGGAATCATTAATTATCCAAACCAAAGAAGATTTTTTTTTATAATCTTGGATGGATAACCAGGGTTATCACGTATAACCCCCAACCAAATGCACCCTAGGGTTTAGAAGTTTGGGTGTTCACGAGTTATATATTTAAGATGCTTCATAGCACTTTTTGTTTATTTATTTGTTTTATAGCTCCAAGTTAAGTCAATTAGATTTTACCTCTAAGGTTTAAGAATTGGGTTATAGTGTCAAAATTAAAAAAAATAAAACTAAAAACATTTAAGTGCTTATGTGGTATAGTATATGTATTTAAAATTTAAGATTTTAAAAATATTAATTTTTTTTTTTAAAAAAAATCTAGGTGCCTAGATTATTTAGACACGTATATCACTATGGTGCAGATGGTCACGTAGCACACCATCCACCATATATCACTGCTATGTATATATTCATTTATCATCTTGGGCGAGGCGCAATGCACGATTGCTCATCCTCTAGTTTTTTTTTACCTTTTTATTTTATTTTTTGTTTTTTTACCTATAGTTAAGTTGTTTAAGAATTAGATATTGTTGGAGGATTTTTTCCGAGATTTTATACTAAATTGAAATTACAAAAACAATTTCAACTTATCTCTGTTGAGTGACCGAGTTGAAAACCGAAGCTGCCGAGTGAGATCCGAGTGGCCGAGTGAGGTCCGAGTGGAATCTCCCGACCCGAGTAGGTTTTCCCGAGTGGCCGAGTGAGATCCGAGTGAAATCTCCCGAGAGGCCGAGTGAGCTCCCGAATGAAGTTTCCCGAGCGGCCGAGTGAGCTCCCGAATGAAGTTTCCCGAGCGGCCGAGTGAGCTCCCGAGTGGGCGAGTGAGCTCCCGAGTGAAGTTTCCTTAGCGGCCGAGTGAGCTCCCGAATGACGTTTCCCGAGCGGCCGAGTGAGCTCCCGAGTGACGTTTCCCGAGCGGCGAGTGAGCTCCCGAGTGGCCGAGTGAGCTCCCGAGTGAAGTTTCCTTAGCGGCCGAGTGAGCTCCCGAACAGCAGTAGGACGTCTCTCGACCAGGGAGTTGCTGAGGCCTGCGCAGCGCAGTTTCCTTGAAACAGATTCATCCTCCTCCGGCGGTGCTTCGAGGCTCAGATGGACTTCCGTCTCTCAGGATACAACAGCAGACCACGGGCACAACGGAGCACTCGTTGCTCGTGGCGAACTGAGGAGGTACCCGACTGCTATCAGCGGGGTCGGGAGCGAGGTGGAGTGGAGAAGAATTTCGCACTGTGTCTCTGCCTGTGCGTCTCTCAGTCACGGCCTCCTTTTATAGGCTCAGACCTCGCAGTATTAAATGACGAATTAATCGTCATTTAATGGCATTTACCCGACCAGATCCAAACGTCTGGGGGTTACTGATCTCGCATTAAACAAAATTAATGCATCAGTTACATTCGAGCAACAATCAAATTGGCAAAACTTTGGTTCATCTGCTTGGACAAATTTTGCCTCGACCGGTCCGACATTCGACGTGCGCGGGTCGTGTATGCACACGAGTTCACTTGGTTCAGTACAAATCCGGGCCCTGGATTTGCACCCCCCCTGCACACCCATGCGTGAGAGAAAGCCTCTCCCCTAGCATTTGTTCACAACTACCATGCTTGTGATACAATATAAACCAAATATTTTGCCTTAAACTCCTAATGTGGGACTAAAGCCCCCCCTCTCAAGTGGGCCCTTTTATTCTCCTCCTCACTTTCTACTCAAGAGAAAGTAACAATGTGGGACTAAAAGTCCCTCCACCTCTTTTCCATTCACACCATATATCCTAAGATATATAACAGATATAAGACATCAAACATATTAGATATGACTTAACTCGGTTGATTAACATCAAAATTAATCTATCTCTCCTTTTTTATGTATACCAAACCAAGTTAAAGTTAGGAAAAGAAAGCAAAAAAATTATATATTAAAATCAATTTTACATTGATTTTGTAATAAAATCCTCCCCTGAATTTAACATCTATTTATTCTCCCTCTTTAATCGTATAAAAAATATAGATACAAGGATGAAAAAAGCATAAATAGGGGAAAAATTTTCAAAATTTTTCTAGAGGATGTATATATGGGAGGTAAGTCTGTGTATTTTTATCAAAATTATTTTTTAAATAAAATAAAATTTTAACAATGATAATTCAAATTTCCCAAAAAAATCAAAAAGTATCTTTCTCATTCTAAAAACAAATATTTTCTTACCAAACAATTTTTTTTAATTCAATACTTAAAAATATATTTCAATCTCAAAACAACATACTAATATTTTTTTGAAAATTCTAAATATAATGGTTATATGAAAAAAAATCAAGTTTTTCAAAAATTAATCATCAAAAAATTTCAATTTTAAAAATCCCATTTTCGTTAAAAATATTTATAAATTTTTTTTAACAGCCTAAAAATTATAATTTTTTTTTACTAATAGATAACCTATTTTTTTATTACAAAAAAATTTAAATCTAAAGAAAATCTAACAGAACGTTTACGAAAAATAATTTTTCCAAATAATATTAATCATTTAAACAAATTAATTTCTAGCATGTAAATAAAGACAATTTAATAGGTTAGAACATATTTTAGAACTCAAAATAAATTTTTACCTACTGAATTTATCAAGTTTTTTTATGGAATATCAAAATTTGAAATTTTTTTAATTCGACTCGTATATTTTCTTAAATACCAATTAAGTTGGCTATATTTAAAGTTGGGATGGTATACAATTGAATTTGAATATACAAATTTTTTTTTTTTCTAATTTCAATATTTCTATTTGCTCCTTCAACTTCTTATTTTCACGTTTTCAACCGTTTCTTGGAAGCATGCATTTTTTTTCTTTATATAAATATGCTTATTTCTCATTTTGAATGGTGATCTACTTAATATTCTAATTACTTCGTACAATCTATCCAAAGATAAGAGTTATACCTCACTTATCGTGTCGGATTCGTAGATAAATTCTCTTCTTCATCAATGCTCCCTCTTGAGGTATCTTCATTGTCTGTTTTTTTTGTGGCTTTCCATTAGAGCTAGTTCCACGTATTCTTTTCTTTCGGATTCTTCTGATGACAATTTTCTCCAAGTCGTCTTGAGATTTTTGTGCTTAGACTTTTCTATTCTTTTGTCCTTTTCTTTTTAATTTTGAATAGTTATCTTTAATATGTTCTTCTTTATCAGAGTTGTAGCACATTACTTTTCCTTTTCTACGTAGAAGCTACATAGCCTGTGTCTTACAAAAATTATTAGAATTAAAAAACATTCTAATATTTCTTATCATATATGATTTTTTGTCTTCGTTGAGTGAGGTTTCTGAATCCGGCTCAATCCTCTTGGCATGTAATGTTATGTTCTGATTTGCTCATTTTCTTTTCTTAGTCTTATATATCGAGATTCGTGAAGTTCGAAAGTCGAAAACAAATATTCTAAACTACTTATCTTTAGGTCTTTGGAGATATAATAAAGGTCTGCAATTGATGTCCCTTCCACAATTCTTGGAAATGCATTTAATCTTTATTTTAGCAAATCTTTGTTTATTACTATTTCACCAAGGTTGTTGAGGCCAGTCATTGACCATTTCAATTTGGCATGCAGTTGTTCTACCTTTTCCCTTTTTCTATCTAGAGATTGCTTATCTGATTTTTGAGCAAATCTCGTCTTACTAGTTTGACCTCCGATATTTCTTCATGCAACTCTAGGAATTTCTCCCATTGTTCTTTGGCGAAGTCATATGTGCCAACCCGGTTGACTTCTTAAGGTAGTAATTGTTGGTGCAATCGACCCAAGTGTGATCGAGTGGATCATGGGTTTTGATGTGTGTGTCAATATGATTAAGTTAAAGTTTCATGTTGATCTAATATGTATATTTGAGTGTGCAGGTTTGCAGGATACACATAGACTTAGTTCGACGTCTTCGGGTCCGGTGAAGGATGGCATGGGAAGACGAACCGTGGGCTTGCATGCATCCGAGGGACTGTGGACAAAGCAAGGACGAAGAGCCGAGAGAAGCAAACTTCGAGGCATACGCGAAGGATGGCATGGGGAGACGAGCCGTGGGCTTGCATGCATCCGAGGGACGAGAGCCAAAGTCGAAGAAGGCTTGAAGGCAACAGGTCGAGGCTGCTCGATGAAGAGTCAGTTAAGTCGTGAGGGTTCGAGTGCTGAGGGAATTGTATTCGGGAAGGGAAACCCTAGGTTTAGGGAGTTGGCAGTCGACTGATGTAGAGTACAGAAAGATCAGTCGACTGATCCTACGATCAGTCAACTGATGTTGACTGGTATTCGAAGCGTCGGTCTGTAACATCGAATTTAAGAGGACCAGTCGACTGGTGTTAGCACCAGTCGATTGGTAACAGTCTTTTCAGCATCGAGTACTATTTAAGAGAGTTTGTTTTTGGCTGATTTTACTTGGAGAAACAAGCTTGGGTAAAGCCTGTTAGTAGCCTACAAGTGCTCAGAAGTTATCAAGAGATTTTGGCGAGCTTTCTCCACCCACAAGCAGCGACAAGAGCTAGCCGGAGGTCTTCCGGGGACTCATCCACTGACGGATCGGGCTCGTCCACCTTACAGATAGCCGTCGAGTAGGTGTATCATCTCCAAACCACGTAAAGGTTTGATGTTAGCATTGTTTTAGTTTATATTTAAGTTTTCCGCTTGCGCTTGCTAACACGTCTAGGAAGAAAATCGAAAAGTAGCTATTCACCCCCCCTCTAGCTAAACGCCAAGGTCCTAACAGGTGGTATTAGAGCAAGGTTCACTCGTCTATGGACTAACCGCCGAGAGAGCAAAAAGCCAGAGAAAATAGCGATTGAAGAAAGATTAGGCGACGATATCAATGTTCCACCTCCTTACGACCGCGAGAGTTTCGAGTATTGAAGGATGCGGACAAAGACATGGTTTGGCATGGATTGGAATTTCATGATCGCGCTAGAAGAGCCATTTGAAGTCCCAAATGATAAACACGGGAAAAAGTGTTGATGCAGTCTGGCCCTGATTGTTGTTTTGATGTTGACAACGATTTTAGTTTAGGTCGATGATTATGATTAAGTCCTGATCGAGGATTAGGCATAATATGGAGGATCCTAGCTTGGAGGGCTAGGTGTTGAAAAATTCCTAACCTGGAGGATTAGGTGTGAAAAATCCTAGCTTGGAGGACTAGGTGTTGGAAAAGTCATAATTCGGAAGGGTTGGGTGAAAAGTCTTAGCTTGGAGGGCTAGGTGAAAAGTCCTAACTTGGAGGGTTAGGAGCAAATTCCCATCCTGGAGAATTAGGTGAAAAGTCCAGGCTTGGAGGGTCAGGTGCCTAGCTTGGAGGGCTAGGTTGGATGAAGTTCTAACTCGGAAGGGTTGGGTGAAAAGTCCTAGCTTGGAGGGCTAGGTGAAAAATCCTAGCTTGGAGGGCTAGGTGAAAAGTCCTAACTTGGAGGGTTAGGTGCAAATTCCCAACTTGAAGAGTTAGATGGAAAAATCCTTAGCTTGGAGGGCTAAGGTGGATGGAAACTTAGCTTGGAGGGCTAAGTTTAAGTCCCTGGATCGGTCTGGTGACCGATCAGGGAATCTGGCACGCTGCTCCATCGTGGATCGGTCAGGTGACCGATCCAGCAATGACTGAACGGTCTGGTGACCGATCAGGGAGCACACAGTGAGACTGGGAACCTACTGTACTGCTCCTGATCGATCCGGTGACCGATCAGGGAGTGCGTGTTTCACCCACTGCTTTGCTCCTGATCGGTCTGGTGACCGATCAGGGAGCAAACAAGTGAGGTTGAGTTCCCCTGCTGATCTGCACCTGATCGGTCTGGTAACCGATCAGGATCACTGTGCAGATCGTTCCGGAGAACGATCAAACGTCGCAGGTTCCTCTCTATGATCGATCAGGACGGAGCCTGATCGGTCTGGTCATGTTCTGATCGGTCTGATGATCGATCAGGAGGCTGCCAGATCGATCCAGTGACCGATCAGGAGGTCTGGACTTCGAAGCTCATAAATCGCCCAAGAAAGGGGTGGATCGGTCAGGTGAACGATCCACAACCTGGGATCGGTCTGGTGATCGATCCAGGAGAAGTCACAAAGAGGTTGAGATGATCAGTTTTATTATTGAATTTTATGGTTCAAGCTTAAGAGGTTGTGTTTGGTGAACATATGCCATGATTTTCTTGTATGTATTATACAACATGATTGCATGCATACTTGCTTTGGAAGCCTAATACAAACTTGATTTTAAATCGGTTGGAAACATAACCTTAATACACACTTGGAAATATGACTTTTCAATCCAATCCATGAGTTTTAGCTTCAATATGCCATGATTAGGATTAAACTCCATAGTTCACTATAAATCTAGAAGTTAGCCAAAATACTTGCAATAACTTATGATACATCTTAGGTTTAAGTGTTCTTATGTTTGAGATGAACCTAGTTGAGTATGGCGTGACTTCAATGTATGTGTCATTAATGTTAATCTATGACATGCCAAGTTTGTTTAAGAACAAGATCAACACATAATTTGAACTGATCACTCATAAGGTGTTGATAGATAAGAACATGAGCTTAAGGTTTAGGCTTAGGTTTTGCTTAAGGTATTTTGTTTGGTGAACATGATTAAGTATGCCATGTTTTTATTGTATGAATGCATGCTTTTGAAATATTTTTAAAACTGGTTAAATGAGATAAAAGCATGTCGAACAAAATACAACCTTATGAATTGTATTGATACAATCATGTGTTAGAAAGCTTGATCATGTTTTGATACTAATTTGATACAAGTATGTTCTTGAAAGTTTGATCATATTTTTGTTTGTGTCATGAAATCTGATCATGTTTTGAAAATTTGATATTAGTATCATACTTTGATAATTGTTTGAAGAAATGTATTTTGATTAAGGGAACCCTTAGGATCAAATAAATTAAAACTACTTGATTTAGGGTTTGGGAATAGTAAGAGTTGAAACGAACTTGTTTCTGAAGCTGATTAGTTTCAGAAAACATTCTGTATCAGACCTGATCGGTCCACCGACCGATCAGGACTCACCCTGATCGGTCCGGTGACCGATCAGGAATCATACTGATCGGTCCGGTGACCGATCAGATCAACACTGATCAGAGGTATCAGACTACTCCTCAGTCCGATCCCATTTCGTCAAGTTGTATCAGATTACTTGATCATTTTGATTCACACAAATCTGATACAAATCAAGTACAATTGAAACATACTTACTCCTCCATTGGTACAAACTTGGTACTAAGTGAGTACAAGTTTGTTCAAGTGTTCGAAGAAGGATAGGAATTTTTTTAAGACCCTTGATTATCAGAAATTTTTCTGAAACATCAAGTATTAAAATGTTGATTTGATACAAACCTATGTTGGAATGTTCAAATTCATAAGGAAGGGTTTGTGAGTCATGACTCTTGTTCTTAATGTCGTGTTTCGGAAATTTTTCTGAAATAACGAATCTCAATAGAGTCTACATCCCTGTTGTGGAATGCAAATTGTTAATGCAGTCTGATCAGAAACGTATCAAAGTTTCCGAAATTTTTCTGAAATCTGATCGCTCCCCAGACTAATCAGATATCCTTCTGTATCACGTAATCAACAGACCTGGTTGGTCACGGAGACCAATCAGGACTATGTTTCAGATACAGTTGCATTCCTTACTCGTCCTATGAAGCATATACGTATTTGACCATGATATACTTCTGTATATGTCTTCACATGGAAGTCCAAGTGTTAATGCAGTCCGATCTTGAACGAATCAGAATTACAGAAATTTTTCTGAAAATTGATCGTTCATAGATAAATCAGAAATTTTTCTGTATCGATCATCAGTCTGATGGAACTGCGATAATTATTGACGTATGATGCATATACATTGTTGCCATGATACATTTATGGTATATGCCTCTCATGTGCAATTCAAAAATTATCCTTTGATTATTTTGGATTTTGGGGAAAGACCCTTGGTTTGAGGGGGAGGTATGTTTAAACTTAATAACCATACCCTTTTTGATGTTTGACAAAGGGGGAGAGAATGGCTGATTAAGTTTATGGTTATTATAGGGGAAGGATCATGATTCCCTTATGAGAATTGAACGGACTTCAATTGATTGATACCTAAACTTAAATCGGGTTGTCAAACAACAAAAAGGGGGAGATTGTTGATGCAGTCTGGCCCGGTTGTTGTTTTGGTGTTTGACAATGGTTTAAGTTTGGTTGAGCGAATTTGGGTTAAAGTCCTGGTCGGGGACTGGGCATGAAACCCTGGTGAGTGAAACCAGGTCCCAGCTTGTGAAGCTAGGTTGAAATCCCGGTGAGTGAAGCCGGGTCCTGAAACCCTGGTGAGTGAAGCCAGGTCCTAGCTTGTGAAGCTAGGTTGAAATCCCGGTGAGTGAAGCCGGGTCCTGGCGAGTGAAGCCGGGTCCTGGCGAGTGAAGCCGGGTCCTGGCGAGTGAAGCCAGGTAATGGAAATCCCGGTGAGTGAAGCCGGGTCCTGGTGAGTGAAGCCAGGTAATGGAAACCCCGGTGAGTGAAGCCGGGTCCTGGTGAGTGAACCCAGGTGATGGAAATCTCGGTGAGTAAAGCCGGGTCCTGGTGAGTGAAGCCAGGTGTTGGAAATCCCGGTGAGTGAAGCCGGGTCCTGGTGAGTGAAGCCAGGTGTTGAAAAGTCCTAATTCGGAAGAGGTGGGTGAAAAGTTCTAGCTTGGAGGGCTAGGTGAAAAGTCCTAGCTTGGAGTGCTAGGTGAAAAGTCCTAACTTGGAGAGTTAGGTGAAAAGTCCCATCTTGGAGAGTTAGGTGAAAAAGTCCTGGCTTGGAGGGTCAGGTGCCTAGCTTGGAGGGCTAGGTTGGATGAAGGTTTAACTCGGAGGGGTTGGGTGAAAAGTCCTAGCTTGGAGGGCTAGGTGAAAAGTCCTAGCTTAGAGGGCTAGGTGAAAAGTCCTAACTTAGAGAGTTAGGTGTAAATTCCCAACATGGAGAGTTAGATTGAAAAATCCTTAGCTTGGAGGGCTAAGGCGAATGAACTCCTAGCTTGGAAGGCTAGGTCTGCGTCCCTGGATCGGTCTGGTGACCGATCAGGGAGTTGGCACGCTGCTCCTTCGTGTATCAGTCTGGTGACCGATCCAGCGATGTCTGATCGGTCTGGTAACCGATCAGGGAGTGTGTGTTTCACTCACTGCACAGCTCCTGATCGGTCTGGTGATCGATCAGGGAGCGAACAGTGAGTTGAGTTCCCTTGCTAATCAGGTCCAGAACGGTCCAGTGACCAATCAGAGACTTAGGATTTGATTAAAGAATCACTGTTCACTCAAGCCTGATTGGTCTGGTGTCCGATCAGGAGTGTGCAGAAACTGCTGGATCGGTCTGGTGACCGATCAGGCTCCTCCCTGATCGGTCTGGGGATCGATCAGGAGCAGAACTTTAATTCAAATATGCTGTTAGAAGTCTGTTTTCACTGCCGATTCTCTGCTTCTTGCTGATTTCTTTTTGATATGCATTGCTAAGCCTCTGTTGGAGTGTGCAGGTGATAGCAGGTGATTCAAACACTCAAGGAGGGTCAATGGGAGGCTTTCCTTGGAGCAGGTTTGGATCTATTGTGTTTTCAGGTCTCAACGGCGTCTGACGCAACTGGCAACTGACGAAGGCGCGGCTGGCAACTGTCAGAGGCTCAGCTGGAGGAGTGTCCAGTGGACCGAGTGCTCAGAGAGGTCAGTGGGTCAGGGTGTGAGTCAGTGGTGCTGATGGAGCTGGCGACGTTGAGCCGGAGCTTAAGAGACAAAGCTGGATGCAGAGGAGCGGGGCGAACAAGACAGAAACTTGGGAAGTTTGGCTGGGCTGTGTTCGTGCTCTCTGTTGCTTTGTGCTTGAGCGATCTTGTTACATCTTTGTGAGTTTGTCTTCTCGAGTGTCTCTGTGCTTAACTTGTATCTTCTTGAGATCACTTGTGGAGAGGTTTCTCCACTGAGAAGGAGGCTGCTACTATCCGGAGTTCACCGGGGCTTGATCTGCCGACGATCAAGGGATCGCCCACCTCACAGGCACGCCAAGGAGTAGGGGCAAGTTATCCCCGAACCTTGTATATCGCTGTGTTAGCGTTGGTTTGATTCCTTTCTCTGTTTTATTCTTCCTGTTGCATTTTGTTTCCGCTGCGACTAATCTGATCACAGGAAGAAAGTTTTAAAAGAGGGGGCGATTTGAGTGTCTGGCTATATTCACCCCCCCTCTATAGCATCTCGTTTCCAACAAGTGGTATCAGAGCTTGGGGCTTTACTTCAACGACTTAACATCCGAGAGCTAACAAAGATGGCCATGGGAAGAGAAGGGTTTAGCACAAACCGACCTCCATTCTTTGACGACACAGATTTTTCATATTGGAGGACAAGGATGGAGTTCTATTTCAAGACCAACATCAGTTTGTGGTTTGCCGTGAAGGAGGGCTTCATCCTTCCAAGAGATGGTGAAGGAAAAGAGCTAGACTTCTCCATGTGGTCAGCTGAGCAAATCAAAAAGGGAGAAGCGGATGCTAAGGCTGTAGTCACCTTGCAATGTGGAATGACTAAGGACCAACTCATAAAAGTTGGTCCCTTTACAAGTGCAAAGGACCTATGGAACAAAATCTTTGAGCTCCATGAGGGAACTCAAGACACTCGGAGAGCCAAGAAGGATTTGCTTTACAGCCAACTCCAAAACCTCACCATGGGAGAAAATGGAAAGGTAAGTGAACTCCATGGATGGTTTAAAGAAGTGGTGAATGGTCTCTACTCCATAAATGAAAAGGTAGAAAATAGAGACCTAGTGAGGAATGTACTCAAAGCCTTCCCTAGGAATACTTTGTGGTCATCCATAGTGGATGCCTACAAGGTTTTCAAGGATCTATCTTTTGTAAAGTTAGAAGATTTGTTTTGTGAGATGGAACTACATGAGATTTCTAACACAAGCCCAAAGGAGAAAGGGGTTGATTTTGTGGCAGGAAACAACAAGAAGAAGAAGAAGGAGAAGGAAGTCTCTTCATCTTCATCCTCATCCGAGTCCGAGGAGGAGGGCAGCTGGTCTTCTTCCTCCGAGATGGCCAACTTTGTTAGAAGGATAATGAGAAAGAGCCGGCGTCTCAAGGGTAAAGGTAACCCTAGTGAAGTTAAGATTGATAAGTCTAATATTACGTGTTATTAATGTAGTAAGAAAGGACATTACAAGGATGAATGTCCAAAGTTAAAGAAGAAGAAGGATAAATCAAAGAAGAAAAAGAAGGCCTTGAGGGCCACATGGGATGAATCGTCCTCTAATTCATCCAAAGAAGAGAAGGAGGAGAAGTATACTCATCACCGTGCCCTCATGGCCATACAGGATTCAAATGAAGAGGAGAGTGAAGACGAATCAAGCTCCTCAACCGCGCCTTCATCATCTTCGGATGATGAAGAGGTAATCTCTCCCGAGCTAGATAAGTGTTATAGAACCATTGCATGTCTAGCTAGGTTGCTTAAAAAATCCAAGAACAAAGTTAAATTGTTGAAATTGGAAGTAGAAGAATTGCAATCCTCTAGGGTGGAGGATATCAATGATTATCATGAGAAATCCTCTAAGGATGAGGATCTTGATAATTTGCATGTTAAGATCCTTGAAAATGAAAAAAAGGACTTAAAGAGCGAAGTTGAAAATCTCAAAAATGTTCTTGAGAAATTCTCAACTAGCTCTAAAACCCTAGACATGATCTTAAACTCCCAAAGGGCGGTTTACAACATGGTCGGTATAGGTTACCGATCTAAAGAACCAACCTTTGTGTCATTAATGTCTAGAACCCAATTTAGATCATCAAATGACTCTAAGGTTCGAAAAGTCAAAAAGAAATTGACTAAGGCATGGGTGCCAAAGTCATTCATTGTAGATTCTTTAGGTCCCAAAACTTGAGTACCTAAAACTTCTATATTTCGAATTGTATAGCTTAGGTTGAGGGGGAGCATCTATCAACATGGGAGGTTGATATTTGGTGCTCCAAACCCATGACCAAGGAAAATAATTGTCATTCACATGGTTGGTTATGGAGAATCAACTTAAGTGCTTTGATCTCTAGCGTTTTAGCTCTTATAACACTATGATCTCTTGGCTAGTGAGTTATGAAATTTCACTTGAGCAGTAAGGAAGTTTTCATGCAACGAATAAAAGTATATCCATGCTTGAAAATAAATCTACAAGTTTTGAAAATAAATATATATTGCATGAACGGTTTAGATTGACACATAACTTGCTTATACCATGGATTGCTTAAGATGATCAGTTTTATTATTGAATTTTATGGTTCAAGCTTAAGAGGTTGTGTTTGGTGAACATATGCCATGATTTTCTTGTATGTATTATACAACATGATTGCATGCATACTTGCTTTGGAAGCCTAATACAAACTTGATTTTAAATCGGTTGGAAACATGACCTTAATACACACTTGGAAATATGACTTTTCAATCCAATCCATGAGTTTTAGCTTCAATATGCCATGATTAGGATTAAACTCCATAGTTTACTGTAAATCTAGAAGTTAGCCAAAATACTTGCAATAACTTATGATACATCTTAGGTTTAAGTGTTCTTATGTTTGAGATGAACCTAGTTGAGTATGGGGTGACTTCAATGTATGTGTTATTAATGTTAATCTTTGACATACCAAGTTTGTTTAAGAACAAGATCAACACATAATTTGAACTGATCACTCATAAGGTGTTGATAGATAAGAACATGAGCTTAAGGTTTAGGCTTGGGTTTTGCTTAAGGTATTTTGTTTGGTGAACATGATTAAGTATGTCATGTTTTTATTGTATGAATGCATGCTTTTGAAATATTTTTAAAACTGGTTAAATGAGATAAAAGCATGTCGAACAAAATACAACCTTATGAATTGTATTGATACAATCATGTGTTAGAAAGCTTGATTATGTTTTGATACTAATTTGATACAAGTATGTTCTTGAAAGTTTGATCATATTTTTGTTTGTGTCATGAAATCTGATCATGTTTTGAAAATTTGATATTAGTATCATACTTTGATAATTGTTTGAAGAAATGTATTTTGATTAAGGGAACCCTTAGGATCAAATAAATTAAAACTACTTGATTTAGGGTTTGGGAATAGTAAGAGTTGAAACGAACTTTGTTCTGAAACTGATTAGTTTCAGAAAACATTCTGTATCAGACCTGATCGGTCCACCGACCGATCAGGACTCACCCTGATCGGTCCGGTGACCGATCAGGAATCATACTGATCGGTCCGGTGACCGATCAGATCAACACTGATCAGAGGTATCAGACTACTCCTCAGTCCGATCCCATTTCGTCAAGTTGTATCAGATTACTTGATTATTTTGATTCACACAAATCTGATACAAATCAAGTACAATTGAAACATACTTACTCCTCCATTGGTACAAACCTGGTACTAAGTGAGTACAAGTTTGTTCAAGTGTTCGAAGAAGGATAGGAATTTTTTTAAGACCCTTGATTATCAGAAATTTTTCTGAAACATCAAGTATTAAAATGTTAATTTGATACAAACCTATGTTGGAATGTTCAAATTCATAAGGAAGGGTTTGTTGAGTCATGACTCTTGTTCTTAATGTCGTGTTTCGGAAATTTTTCTGAAATAACGAATCTCAATAGAGTCTACATCCCTGTTGTGGAATGCAAATTGTTAATGCAGTCTGATCAGGAACATATCAAAGTTTCCGAAATTTTTCTGAAATCTGATCGCTCCTCAGACTAATCAGATATCCTTCTGTATCACGTAATCAACAGACCTGGTTGGTCACGGAGACCAATCAAGACTATGTTTCAGATACAGTTGCATTCCTTACTCGTCCTATGAAGCATATACGTATTTGACCATGATATACTTCTGTATATGTCTTCACATGGAAGTCCAAGTGTTAATGCAGTCCGATCTTGAACGAATCAGAATTACAGAAATTTTTCTGAAAATTGATCATTCATAGATAAATCAGAAATTTTTCTGTATCGATCATCAGTCTGATGGAACTGCGATAATTATTGACGTATGATGCATATACATTGTTGCCATGATACATTTATGGTATATGCCTCTCATGTGCAATTCAAAAATTATCCTTTGATTATTTTGGATTTGGGGGAAAGACCCTTTGTTTGAGGGGGAGGTATGTTTAAACTTACCATACCCTTTTCGATGTTTGACAAAGGGGGAGAGAATGACTGATTAAGTTTATGGTTATTATAGGGGAAGGATCATGATTCCCTTATGAGAATTGAATGAACTTCAATTGATTGATACCTAAACTTAAATGGGGTTGTCAAACAACAAAAAGGGGGAGATTGTTGATGCAGTCTGCCCCGATTGTTGTTTTGGTGTTTGACAATTGTTTAAGTTTGGTTGAGCGAATTTGGCTTAAAGTCCTGGTCGGGGACTGGGCATGAAACCCTGGTGAGTGAAGCCAGGTCCCAGCTTGTGAAGCTAGGTTGAAATCCCGGTAAGTGAAGCCGGGTCCTGAAACCTGGTGAGTGAAGCCAGGTCCTAGCTTGTGAAGCTAGGTTGAAATCCCGGTGAGTGAAGTCGGGTCCTGGCGAGTGAAGCCAGGTGATGGAAATCCCGGTGAGTGAAGCTGGGTCCTGGTGAGTGAAGCCAGGTAATGGAAATCCCGGTGAGTGAAGCCGGGTCCTGGTGAGTGAAGCCAGGTGATGGAAATCTCGGTGAGTGAACCCGGGTCCTGGTGAGTGAAGCCAGGTGTTGGAAATCCCGGTGAGTGAAGCCGGGTCCTGGTGAGTGAAGCCAGGTGTTGGAAATCCCGGTGAGTGAAGCCGGGTCCTGGTGAGTGAAGCCAGGTGTTGAAAAGTCCTAATTCGGAAGAGGTGGGGTGAAAAGTCCTAGCTTGGAGGGCTAGGTGAAAAGTCCTAGCTTGGAGTGCTAGGTGAAAAGTCCTAACTTGTAGGGTTAGGTGAAAAGTCCCATCTTGGAGAGTTAGGTGAAAAAGTCCTGGCTTGGAGGGTCAGGTGCCTAGCTTGGAGGGCTAGGTTGGATGAAGGTCTAACTCGGAGGGGTTGGGTGAAAAGTCCTAGCTTGGAGGGCTAGGTAAAAAGTCTTAGCTTGGAGGGCTAGGTGAAAAGTCCTAACTTGGAGGGTTAGGTGCAAATTCCCAACTTGCAGAGTTAGATTGAAAAATCCTTAGCTTGGAGGGCTAAGGTGAATGAAATCCTAGCTTGGAAGGCTAGGTCTGCGTCCCTGGATCGGTCTGGTGACCGATCAGGGAGTTGGCACGCTGCTCCTTCGTGGATCAGTCTGGTGACCGATCCAGCGATGTCTGATCGGTCTGGTGACCGATCAGGGAGTGTGTGTTTCACTCACTGCACAGCTCCTGATCGGTCTGGTGATCAATCAGGGAGCGAACAGTGAGTTGAGTTCCCTTGCTAATCAAGTCCAGAACGGTCCGGTGACCGATCAGAGACTTAGGATTTGATTAAAGAATCACTGTTCACTCAAGCCTGATTGGTCTGGTGACCGATCAGGCTGGAGCCTGATTGGTCTGGTGACTGATCAGGCAGGAGCCTGATTGGTCTGGGGACCAATCAGGAGTGTGCAGAAACTGCTGGATCGGTCTGGTGATCGATCATGCTCCTCCTTGATCGGTCTGGGGATCGATCAGGAGCAGAACTTTAATTCAAATATGCTGTTAGAAGTCTGTTTTCACTGCCGATTCTCTGCTACTTGCTGATTTCTTTTTGATATGCATTGCTAAGCCTCTGTTGGAGTGTGCAGGTGATAGCAGGTGATTCAAACACTCAAGGAGGGTCAATGGGAGACTTTCCTTGGAGCAGGTTTCGATCTATTATGTTTTCAGGTCTCAACGGTGTCTGACGCATCTGGCAACTGACGAAGGCGCGGCTGGCAACTGATGGAGGCTCAGCTGGAGGAGTGTCCAGTGGACTGAGTGCTCAGAGAGGTCAGTGGGTCAGGGTGTGAGTCAGTGGTGCTGATGGAGCTGGCGACGTTGAGCCGGAGCTTAAGAGACAAAGCTGGATGCAGAGGAGCGTGGCGAACAAGATAGAAACATGGGAAGTTTGGCTGGGCTGTGTTCGTGCTCTCTGTTGCTTTGTGCTTGAGCGATCTTGTTACATCTTTGTGAGCTTGTCTTCTCGAGTGTCTCTGTGCTTAACTTGTATCTTCTTGAGATCACTTGTGGAGAGGTTTCTCCACCGAGAAGGAGGCTGCTACTATCCGGAGTTCACCGGGGCTTGATCTGCCGACGATCAAGGGATCGCCCACCTCACGGGCACGCCAAGGAGTAGGGGCAAGTTATCCCGAACCTTGTATATCGCTGTGTTAGCGTTGGTTTGATTCCTTTCTCTGTTTTATCTTCCTGTTGCATTTTGTTTCCGCTGCTACTAATCTGATCACAGGAAAAAGTTTTAAAAGAGAGGGGCGATTTGAGTGTCTGGCTATATTCACCCC
>JAGFNQ010007292.1:42427-66762 GCA_024364735.1 Boesenbergia rotunda | reverse complement strand
AGGTTTCCAAGGATTTATCTTTTGTTAAGTTAGAAGATCTATTTTGTGAAATGGAACTACATGAGATCTCTAACAAAAGTTCAAAAGAGAAAGGTATTGCTTTAGTGGCAGGTGACAAGAAGAAGAAGAAGAAGGAAGAAGAAGGAGAAGGAAGTCTCTTCATCTTCATCCTCATCCTCGAGTCCGTAGTCCGAGTCCGAGTCGAGGAGGAGGGCAGCTGGTCTTCTTCCTCCGAGATGGCCAACTTTGTTAGAAGGATGATGAGGAAGAGTCGGCGCCTGAAGGATAAAGGTAACCCGAGTATAGTTAAAATTGATAAGTCTAATGTTACTTGTTTTGAATGTAGCAAGAAAGGACATTACAAGGATGAATGTCCAAATTTAAAGAAGAAGAAGGATAAATCAAAGAAGAAAAAGAAGGCCTTGAGGGCCACATGGGATGAATCGTCCTCTAGTTCATCCGAAGAAGAGGAGGAGGAGAAGTACACTCATCACCGTGCCCTCATGGCCATAGAGGATTCAAATGAAGAGGAGAGTGGAGACGAATCAAGCTCCTCAACCACGCCTTCATCATCTTTGGATGATGAAGAGGTAATCTCTCCCGAGTTAGATAAGTGCTATAGAACCATTGCATGTCTAGCTAGGTTGCTTAAAAAATCCAAGAACAAAGTTAAATTGTTGAAATTGGAAGTAGAAGAATTGAAATCCTCTAGGGTGGAGGATATTAATGATTTTCATGAGAAATCCTCTAAGGATGAGGATCTTGGTAATATGCATGATAAGTCCCTTGAAAATGAGAATAAGGACTTGAAGAACGACGTTGAAAATCTCAAGAATATTCTTGAGAAATTTTCAACTAGCTCCAAGACCCTAGACATGATTCTAAATTCACAAAAAGTGGTCTACAACAAGATTGACTTGGGTTATTAACCTAAACAATTAAGTTTCATATCGTTGATGTCTAGAACCCAATTTATAGCACAAAATAATTCTAGGATTCAAAAGGCTAAAAAGAAAATGACTAAGGCATGGGTGCCAAAGTCATTCATTGTAGATTCATTAGATCCCAAAATTTGGGTACCTAAAATCTCTATCTTTCGAATTGTATAACTTAGGTTGAGGGAGAGCATCTATCAACATGGGTGGTTGATATTTGGTGCTCCAAACATATAGTCATTCCTAGTTAGGAATGTGCTTACCATTTCCTCAAATTCACATGAATAGCTTAGACTAACCCACAACTTGCTCTTGCCATGAATTGCTTAGGATAATTGGTTTTCCTATAGCAATTTATGTTTACTGCAAATGATGATTAATGATATGTCATAACTCAAGCTTAAGGTGTTTTTGAACCTGTTCTAGTATGCCATGAGTTTACTATATGTGTTACACAACATGAAGACATGTTAGGAAACAAGTATGAACTCATAGTTTGTGATGATTCAAGACTCAATACTTAACTTCTATGACTTAGCTGTTTTCTCATCAAACTTGACGTTTTTCATATGCCCAATATTATTTGGATTATCGAGATATCAATACTTAGGTGTAGATTGAATTATCAAATTTGTTTGGAATAAAAATGATCATGCCTTGGCACACATTTCATTCATGTATTGATGTTGATAAATAGCAATATGCATCCATGCTATCCATGATTATAAACTTCCTGTTCAAGTGATGGTATGCATACCTGCCTTGGAATTTTGATACAAGCATGTTTTGACATTCAAGTTCATGCTTAGAGCATACTTATCATGCTTTGACATAAATCTGTTTTTGAAAACTCAAGATCATGCCAAGAACATGCTTAGAACATAATTGATCAGTCAACCTAGTGATGGTATATTAATTCATGGAAATTCTTAATCCTTGATATGAAATGAAGCTTAGTTAAGAGGCCCAAATCAGATTGCTTGTTTTGATTAAATGATCTATGGTAAATGGTGTTGGATCGATAGAACCGATAGAGGGGGGGGGTGAATATCGGTATTCTTTCTTTCGGAAAATTAAGAGCAAGTGCACAGCGGAAATAAAAATTACACAGAGACGCAGTCGTTTTTACTTGGTTCGGAGCCTGTGTTGACTCCTACTCCAAGGCCCACGGTCGTTGACTGTTTACTTTGGGCAATTCTATATTAGGCGCAAAATAGTTTACAAAGAATTGCAAATTAAGTACAGTAAACTTTTAAATAGCTCTTTTACCGACGTCCGGAGTAGATCGACTATTTCGGAGCAGCAGGACGTCATCGGCTCGAGTTGGAAGGATTCCGAGGCTTAGCGCGAGAGCAGAAGAGCTTTGAGGCGTTGAGAGAATTGATGTCCTGAAGCCTTGGTCGAAGGCCCTTTATATAGGGCCTGGGGGCGCCCAGGACGTCGGGGGCGCCCCCCACGTGGCCTTTGATCCGCAGAGGTCTCGGTCAGCGTCTATCCTCTGGATCCAATTTGACCGGGGCGCCCGGATTGACCGGGTCAAACGTTATCTGCTTGGCTTCGATGGCTTCTGGTTCGAGCATGCGCATGGGGGCGCCCGGGATGCAGGGGGCGCCCGGGAGCAGCGGGGGCGCCCGGGAGCACGGGGGCGCCCGGCCCAGCAACTGTTCGAACCCCTTTTACTTGACTTTGTTTTGTATGCACCTTGGGGGCGCCCGGGACACTCCGGGCGCCCTACTCAGCCGTTGCCTCTCTCCTTTGAGGCTTTCTGAGCTGCAGACACACGTTCCTTCGGTCCTGCATCCAGGGTTAGTCCAAAACACAACAATACATTAAGTGATTAGATTATACAGCCTTAGCTGTCTTGGTTCTGACTTTGGTCTCCAAAATGGAGCCCTAGGTCGAACCGACGCCTACTGTTCCCTCGACGTGGAACGCGTCCTCACCTACTCCTCTCAGGAGAATTTACCTGATGCCAACCGTTCCTCTGGTTGGACTTTTGCCTGACGGTCCTTTGTCAGGTCTTGGATGCCGAGCTGGCCTTCGCTCGGTGCCTAGCATTTCTTCGCTAGGGCTTCAGTCCCAGACTGTCCTTCGCCTGGCGCCTAGCAGTCCTTCGCTAGGGCTTTTGACTCTGGCATTCCTTCGCCAGTGCCTAGCGGTCCATTGCTTGGGCTTATTTCCCTGGCATTCCTTCGCCAGTGCCTAGCAGTCCTTTGCTAGGGCTTTTCTTGCACACTAGATTAACTTGTTAGAAAACAAGTAAGACTTAACTTTTGACCTCTGTTGCCATTATCAAAACTTAGGTTTGACTTGGGTGCATTCAGCACCAACAATCTCCCCCTTTTTGATTTATGGCAACCCTAGTTCAAAGAGTTAAGTTTAAGCAAACATGAAAAAGGTTTAAATTTTGTTCCCTCCCCCTAGAAGGAATCTCCCCCTAGATTTTTCAAAAATTCGTGGGGTTAAGAAAACTTTACTTGTACTTTTGAAAAACTTGAGTTTTAGGTACTTAGAAATCTTTCAACAACTTAAGTTAAAAGTACATAGGAGAGTTTTTGAAGCATAATTAGAGTACTTAAAAAGGTTTAAGTTTTAAAGTACTCAAAAGTTTTGAAAAAGCTAGCTTAAGTACTTAGTAGGATTTTAAAAGGCTTAAGTACTTAGTAGGCTTTGAGACACTTTTTTGGAAAATTTAAGTATTTTAATACATAAAGTACATTTGGGAAAACTTTAAGTACTTAAGAAATAAGGTGAATTTGGAAAACTTTAAGTACTTGAAAATCCTAAGTACTTTGTAACATTGTACTTATACAGTTATGAAAAACTTAAGCTTTAATGTATTTATAAAGAAAATTTTGACAAGCTTAAGATAGAAAATTTTTGAAAGACTAGAGTACTTAGCAAAATTTAGAAAGCTTGAGTAAAAATTTTGAAAGCTTTAAGAACTTAAGTACTATATTAAATTTTGAAAAGTTTAAGCTTTTTGAATAAAGGAATTTTGAAACTAGAGTACTTAGCAAAATTTTGAGAGCTTGAGTAAAAATTTTTGAGAGCTTGAGTAAAAATTTTGAAAGCTTTAAGAACTTAAGTACTTTAGTAAATTTTGAAAAGTTTAAGCTTTTGAATAAAGGATAAGTAAATTTTTGAAACCTTTTTAAATAAAGGAAAAAAAACTTTTGAATAAAGGATAAGTAAATTTTTGAAACTTTTTTAAATAAAGGAAAAAAACTTTTGAAACCTTTTTGAATAAGTAAAATTAATTTTTCTCTTTCCTTTCCTATCTCTCCCCCTTTGCCATATATCAAAATAAGATAAATATAGCAGAAATATGATTGCATAAAATAAATAAGATTTTGCTGTACTGAACCAATTCATAATTAGACTAAATCAGTCAATTTTCTCTGTAGGGACGTGTCTAACCCAATTAGCTACTTACTAACTGTTAGAAATAGTAGTTTTTGCTAGGGTTAGTCAAGTTAAGTGTTTCTGTTCAAGTTAGATTTTCTAAGCTTGACACTTAACTTGATTGCTATGTAAATTGTATTTAATGCCCCAATTACTGCAGATGCACTGACTTAAAGCATCTTGAATTAAGGCAAAGACCTAAGCATCTCAACCCTTTCTAGGTTATCAATCAAAAAGTACCCTAAGGTGCTTGTAAGATGCTGGCTTCTAAGTCTATAGGTGCATGCAGTTCTAGGGTTAGGGCCTAGGCTAAGTCCATTGTCGAAAAAGCCCTTAATTTTGAAAGGGGGTAGTTTTGAAATATAAATTAGACTTCGTCAAAAAGTGAAAACTGATTTTGAAATTAAGTAAAACAGTTTTTTAAATTATATTTTAAAAAAAAATTTTAAATCAAGTAGAGCAAAAAAAAATAATCTATTCTACAGAGCACCATCCTAATTGCAAAAAGAACAAGTACTTATAGACTGGTCAACAGAAAATAAAGTAGGTAATCAAGGTTCAAATACAGTCAACCTGTCAAACACAAGTCAACCCTACTGAGTAGGGGCAGTCAAATAGGTACAATACTAAGTGAATCTAAGATGAAGGACCGGGATGATCAGACGGGCCAGGCTGCCATGCATCGAATCGTGCCATCATCTCTATGTATCGTGCGTCAGCCACTTCTCGATCAGCTCGACGAGCTTCCATCTGCTCTAGGTGGTAGGCTTCGACCTCCTCTCGGAGACTCTGAACCTTTGTGTCTAATTGTGTCACTCTCTGGTAGAGTGTCGGTGGAGCGGGCTCGTCGATGTGTGCTCAGGCTGCTGCAGCTATGTCTCCAACGTCGACTTCAACCTCCTCGTCGGAGTCGACTGGTGCTCAGGCCTGCTGTCGTCTCCAACTAAGAACCCCGGTGGCCGACACCTCTAGACCCGCTAACGAAAAGTTCCTAAATCCTATTTCGTTAAAGTCGGTCATAGCGGTAATTTCACCAACGGTAATGTCACGACCGTGGTGATGAAGGAGGGATGTGATGATGTGGCAATATGGTGTGCGCACTCGTCCCATAGGCACTGATAAATCATTTTCAAAAATATCACTTTGAAAAATATTTTTGAATCATTTTGCTTATATATACTATCACTTTCAAAAATACTTATATTTTTCAAAAATGCATAATTTTCAAAATATACATAACATCTTTCAAAAGTACTACTATTTTTCAAAAGTACTAATACTTTCAAAGGCACTAATGGTTACAAAGTACGAATTTTTTTTCGGTTTCAAAAGTGCAATTTAAGCTTTTGTCAAGGATTATACTAAGTATTTTTTTGTTTTCAAAACCCATAGGCTCTGATACCACTTATTGGATCGATAGAACCGATAGAGGAGGGGGGGGGTGAATATCGGTATTCTTTCTTTCGGAAAATTAAGAGCAAGTGCACAGCGGAAATAAAAATTACACAGAGACGCAGTCGTTTTTACTTGGTTAAGAGCCTGTGTCGACTCCTACTCTAAGGTCCACGGCCGTTGACCATTTACTTTGGGCAATTCTATATTAGGCGCAAAATAGTTTACAAAGAATTGCAAATTAAGTACAGTAAACTTTTAAATAGCTCTTTTACCGACGTCCGGAGTAGATCGACTATTTCAGAGCAGCAGGACGTCGTCGGCTCGAGTTGGAAGGATTCCGAGGCTTAGCGCGAGAGCAGAAGAGCTTTGAGGCGTTGAGAGAATTGATGTCCTGAAGCCTTGGTCAAAGGCCCTTTATATAGGGCCTGGGGGCGCCCGGGACGTCGGGGGCGCCCCCCACGTGGCCTTTGATCCGCAGAGGTCTCGGTCAGCGTCTATCCTCTGGATCCGATTTGACCGGGGCGCCCGGAGCGCTCGGGGCGCCCTGAGCGCTCGGGGCGCCCGGAGCGCTCGGGGCGCCCTGAGCGCTCGGGGCGCCCGGAGCGCTCGGGGCGCCCGGATTGACCGGGTCAAACGTTATCTGCTTGGCTTCGATGGCTTCTGGTTCGAGCATGCGCATGGGGGCGCCCGGGAGCACGGGGGCGCCCGACCCAGCAACTGTTCGAACCCCTTTTACTTGACTTTGTTTTGTATGCACCTTGGGGGCGCCCGGGACACTCCGGGCGCCCTACTCAGCCGTTGCCTCTCTCCTTTGAGGCTTTCTGAGCTGCAGACACACGTTCCTTCGGTCCTGCATCCAGGGTTAGTCCAAAACACAACAATACATTATGTGATTAGATTATACAGCCTTAGCTGTCTTGGTTCTGACTTTGGTCTCCAAAATGGAGCCCTAGGTCGAACCGACGCCTACTGTTCCCTCGACGGGGAACGCGTCCTCACCTACTCCTCTCAGGAGAATTTACCTGATGCCAACCATTCCTCTGGTTGGACTTTTGCCTGACGGTCCTTTGTCAGGTCTTGGATGCTGAGCTGCCCTTCGCTCGGTGCCTAGCATACCTTCGCTAGGGCTTCAGTCCCAGACTGTCCTTCGCCTGGCGCCTAGCAGTCCTTCGCTAGGGCTTTTGACTCTGGCTGTCACGCCCCGAGACCATTGGAGCCGCTGATCCAATATAAAATCGGACAGCACCTCCCCTGTCCGGCGGACAATTTACACAAACACACAATACACGCAGTTTATAAATTGGCCTTAGGCCTCAAAACAGATATATATAAAGCATAAGATGATGAAACAACTCTATACTGAAAATATAACTCACCTGAGCTGCCCCCTGGGCAGGTGCGTAGCAAAACCACAAGCACAAAGTCCAACAGAGGACTCAAAAATACAATACCGTACGAATAAATCGAATACAAGTCCACGATATACGAAATGAATACAAAACGTAGACTATGCTATCAAAGAAAACAAAACCAGCGGAAGCCTCCATCCAAATGGAGTCGTGGGGACCCGGGACTGGCAATTGGGCTCCCCCGGCGAGCTATCAACCTGAAAACAAAAATATTACGACGGGTGGTGAGTCCAAGTGGACTCGCGGGTATATAGAAAGATATGCATGGCTGAAAAGTAGCTAAAGCAGCTATACAGAAACAACAGGATACAGTCTCCAGCATAATATTAGAAGTATGCATAACTGAAACAATAAAAGACTGTACGTACCAGAAATCAGTCTATCATGATCATAATAGGACTCGAACCATACGAGCAAGTGCAGGGTCAACAAACCATACCAAAAGTACATCCTGTATGTGCATGTCAAACAAGTGCAGCAAGTAAATGCAACAAACACAATCAATGCACAAATGCATCATATGCACATGATGCAATGTGTCGGTCGAGTGGGTAGAGCGGTGACCCTGTCCGCACATCTGCCATCACTGCTCCTGAGTGACCGAGAGGACAGGATGCTGGTGGAGCTATCGCTCCGCCCCATATATAGATGGGGGAGATATCTCTCTCATCTTCTCTGGTCTATGGGAAGAGAAGGGATCTCTGTGTGCTACCACGCTCCGGAACCACTACCCCTAAGCGGACGAGCGGAGCACTACAGAGCAAATGCACACACCCAGCGGTATCCACTAACCCATGAGTGGCCGTGTGTGCATATCATGTGCCGGAAGACGATTAGGCTCAACCACAAGGGAGTCACTGATCGCCGGCATGCAATAGTGCAGGCATGGTGCATGACTAACACATGCAACCCCTACCAGGTCATCGACACATAACCCAACCTATCATGCACAGGTCATATGTATGCATCATAACCCAATCAATCCTATAACCAGGTACACGTGCAAATACGAGTAGAAGCAACCCATGCAGACATCAGGTGACATACCACAATAACCCAATCAGTCCATATCTAGACGCACATGCAGGTATGACCATACAAAGGTATGCTACTCTATATCCACATACTCATGCTCATACCAATGCTATACAGAGTCAGATAACAAATAAACGAGACTGTAAAGAAATAAATATAGATCATATCCAAGGTCAAGCATAAGTATCAAGCAGGATAACAAACGGTAGCAGATAAAGGTCAATATCAGCCTACAGCATAAATTACTAGCCATGCATAAAGATAAAGTGGATCTACAGAAGACAAGCAAGAAGTACCCGCCTCCAAGAGTAGAAGTCCGTATCAAATGGGATAGAACCACCCGTCAATAATCCAACCAAGCTCCTGTATGAAGGATGTATTTAATTAGCTATTTACAGATCGATAATTAGCAATATCTCTAAACCAACTAGGGTTTACCCAATTGTCCTCTTTCATTTAATTACGTCTAATTAGACGGAGAGGTCCCCAATTACTCCACGTAATTAAGGTTTAGGTTCATTTTCAATTCAACCTCATCAAGATTAGGTTTAAATCATTTATTATGATTAATCCCTAATCAAACTCACTTATCATAATTAGGTTCCACTTAGGTTTAATCTAAACCAATAATTGTTGTATCAATCCAACAACTTCCCTAATGCTCTAATTGAACTAAGTAACCACAACCCACTATCCAGCTCTGTTGTAGTTAATCCCGTTTCTATTCAAGTATAACCTCTTGTTCCGAACCCTACCATATGTCCAATCTAGCTACAAGCCATTCCATAACAGAAGATTACACAGAATACTAATAGCAAGAACTCCACACCAAAGGATTACCTTATGCCAGGGAGCTCTCGATCTTCCACAGCCACACTGACCATTCAAGATAGCTCCTCAAGCATACAGAAAAATGGCACATACCAACCAGGATCAAGTGCCCAAGTTTAATAGCAAATCCAAGAAGGAGTTGTGCCTGACCACACGCAGAATTCCCAAAGTGCCAATCCTCCTCCTTCAATTGGCGAAGAGCAATTGGCTGTAGTGGATCAAATGATTAGGGCTCTGCTTCAAAACAATTAAATTGAACATTTACAGATCCAACACTTACCCTAATTGAGCACCTGAGGAGGTGCGCTGAAACGTGCTCGCTGGCCCTAACTGACAGGATGATCCACGATCTATCAATAGGGAGGCTCTCCAAGGAAAAAAGGAAGAGATCAAAGTGTTGTCGATCGCCTAAGAAGAAGCCACAATGGTGGTCGGCGTCAAGCGGTTGATGCGGCTAGGGTTCATCGGCGATCGAGAGGGTCACGGCTAGGGTTGGCGGAGAAGGATAGCAGTGGGAGGAAATGTGTGTCGGCTCTCGATCGGGAGAGGAAGCTGCTCGCGTTTGGGCTTGGGTGTCGGTGAAGGAACCGAGAGGAAGAGGGAGGCGACGTCTCTTCTCGCTGATGTCAAAACCAGAGGGAGAGACTGGGGTGGCTTCGATCGGCAGAGGAGGGTGTGCGGCGGATTAGGGCTTAGTGCGCAGAGAAGGAGAAGGGAAAGGCTATATGTGTGGCCATTTTGCACATTAGCCCTCCAAACTTAGCTCAATCCTGATCTTGCCCTTAGGTTTCTGATTTTTACTATTTGACTCCTCCTAATCAGCTTTAATAGCCCTAATGCCCTCAAAATGTTTAGTTTTAATTACAAATTTAGTCCCTAATTTATGTCCAAGGCTTCGGAAACCCTGGAACCTTCCCGGTAACCCTCCGAAATTTATTCGGGACCGGATAAAAATATCAGATTTAACAGTTGGTGCAATCTTGGTTAGGTCAAGGTTGACCTAGATTGACTAGGCTCGGGTGAGCTTAAGTTTGGATGTTTCGATGTTCGATAATGATGTTTGAATGTCGTATGATGTCAAGTGGGTCAAGGTTGACTGGAGACTTTACTAGGTGAAGTCCAGGTGGATCGGGGAGATCGCACGCTGGCAATGGGAAAAAACCTAGTGAGACTAGGTGAAGTCCAGGTGGATTGGGGAGATCGCACACTGGCATGGAAAAAGACCTAGTGGGACTAGGCACACCTAGTGGGACTAGGTAAAGTCCAGGTGGATCGGGAAGATCGCACGCTGGCATGGAAAGAGACCTAGTGGGACTAGGCACACCTAGTGGGACTAGGTAAAGTCTAGGTGGATCGGAGAGATCGCACGCTGGCATGAAAAAAGACCTAGTGGGACTAGGCACACCTAGTGGGACTAGGTAAAGTCCAGGTGGATCGGGGAGATCGCACGCTGGCAAGGTGGAAGTCTACCAAGAGACTAGACCTAACTCGAGGGTTAGGCAGACCTGGTTGGGAATCAGGTTAAGTCCTAGTTGAGAGCTAGGCAGGAGAAATCCAGGTTGGTCAAGGGGTTGACCGTGAACACAAGTTAGGTTGGACTCAATCGATTGGGAGATCGATTGGGTTGTTGTCTCGCGAGAACAGAAAGGATCTTAATCAATTGGGTAATTGATTAAGAAGGGTCTTAATCAATTGGGCAATTGATTAAGAAGGATCTTAATCAATTGGGTAATTGATTAAGAAGGACGGTAATCAATTAGGTAATTGATTAAGAAGGACCGTAATCGATTGGGTAATTGATTAAGAGAGTTTTGTTGCGAGAACAGAAGGTGGCTGAATCGATTGGATAATCGATTCAACCTTCCCTTAATCGATTGGTCAATCGATTAAGGGCAGTCTTAATCGATTGGCTAATCGATTCAGGTTCAAAAACTAGCCGTTGAATGGCTAAGTATGACGTGGTAATCGATTGGGTAATCGATTAGGAAACCCTAGGCGTCGGGTATAAGGGTTTTCACGCAGGTTTTGAGCCACAACTCTTCTCCCCTTCTTCTCCTTCATCAGTGTCATTTCAAGGGAAGCCTTGGAGGATATTGTTGCTGCATTTCCAAGGTTCTAGAGGCAATCACAAGCTTGAAGATAGCAAGGAAAGCAAAGCTTGAGCTTATCATTGTAAATCTTGTAAGATTTCATATTGTATTTGCTTAGATTCTTGTTGTATCTTATTGGAAGCTTGTAAGAGGTTTCTCCACCTCAAGAAGGAGATATTTCATAGTGTATGAGAGAGTGAGGAGAGTGGATCCTTGGATTAGTCACCCATCCGGGGTGGATACCAAGTAAATCCTTGGTGTTAGCGTTTGCTCGAGTCTTCCGCCGCGACAAATCATCACGAAGCAAATCGGAGCTAATCAGCCCCCCTCTAGCTCGTCTACCGGTCCCAATAGCAACTACTACAAGTTGCTAAAGAATCAAAAGAACAAAAAGTGGATGACACAGAACAAGGATGATCCAACTGAACCCTCAACGAGCCAGAAGACTAAAAGCAACGTAACATGTTACGGGTGCAACAAGAAGGTCACTTCAAATCGGAGTGTCCCAACTTGAAGGAAAATAAGAAAACTCAGAGGAAGAAGGTGCTTCAAGCCACGTGGGATGAATCACCCTCGGAGGATGAAGAAGAGGCCCCGCACTCCAACCTCCTCACGCTGACCGCCTCGGAAGACCTCGACTCCGAAACCGAATCAGAACCGGAAGAAGACGTCTGCACCAGAAAGCTCTCGATCTCGGTAGACGGACGAATTACGATAAGAGGCTATCCCGAATCGAAGCTTTACGGCTTAATTTCTTATTTGTCTCGCAAGTTGGCAAAAGCCAACGTCCGGGTTGAAACCCTCCGACTGGAAGTCAAAATCCTGAAAGAGGAAGTCAGCTCGAGCTCCTTAACCGATTCAGTTCAAGAAGGAACCTCAACTCAAGTTCAAAAGCTTGAGGAAGAGAATTCCTCCTTGAAAACCTTAATTAATTAAAACTCAATTTTTTTCAAACTTAATTTCTCAAAACTTCAATTAATTAAAAACTCAAATTTTGAACCTAAGCTGAAAACCTGTCTCACAAAAGGAACCCATAAGATCAATATGCTTGATAACCTTAGATATGGGTGAGACAGATTAGGCAGTGAAATTCAATCAATCCATCCTTACTTCTACATAAATGGATCCAAATCAAAAATACTTTATGTGTAGGAACATAAATATTTGGACCAGTAGATGTTGGATAGTGGATGCTCCAGACACATGACTGGGGATAAATTGAAGTTCACTAAAATCAAGTTCAAAGACCTAGGCTCAGTGGCATTTGGCAACAATGCCACACTTAAGGTAATTGGGTCAGGTAATATTGAACTAAACTCTGATTTTATTATCAAAAATGTGTTGCTATTTGATAACTTTAAATTTAACCTACTTAGCATTAGCAACTGTGTGATACTGGTTATGTAGTTACCTTTACCAACTCTGACTGCCTGATTAGGAATCTACAAGACCCAGAAATTACACTTAAGGGTAATAGAAAGGACAATGTCTATACAATTAACCTACCTATAACACCTAAATGTTTTCTAACTCAACTAGAAGAAACCAATTTATGGCATAGAAGACTAGGCCACGCCCATACAAAGTTAATTTCAAAACTAAGTCAACTTGGATTAGTTAAAGGGAACCCAAAAATTAAAAATATTGAAAATATCATCTGTAATCCATGTCAACAAGGTAAACAAACCAAGTCAACCCACAAATCAACTCAATCAGACTTAACCCAAGCCACACTTGAGCTCCTACACCTAGACCTATTTGATTCTCATAGAGCCAAGTCGCTAAGCGGGAATCGATACTGCTTAGTAGTTATCGATGATTACTCTAGATTTACCTGGGTTAGATTCTTAAAAACCAAAGATGAGACATTTGACTCATTCAACAATTTATGTAAAATGATAGAAAATCAAAATGACACACAAATTAAAAGACTTAGGAGTGACCACGGGAGAGAATTTGAAAATCAAAGATTTAATGAATTCTATAAAATGAATGGGTACATCCATGAATTTTCATGCCTTAGAACCCCCCAACAAAATGGAGTAGTTGAGAGGAAAAATAGAACCCTTCAGGAAGCCGCTAGGTCTATGCTCAACAAATACAACTTATCCAATCAATTTTGGGCAAAAGCTATAAACATAGCCTGTCACATTCAAAATAGGGTCCTAATAAATAAAAGACACAACAAAATCCCTTATGAAATTTATTACCACATACTACCAAATTTGCATTATCTAAGGGTATTTGGGTGTAAAGTACACATTTTGAATACTAAGGATTACCTAGAAAAATTCCAATCAAAATCA
Source organism: Boesenbergia rotunda (assembly GCA_024364735.1). NCBI lineage: Eukaryota > Viridiplantae > Streptophyta > Magnoliopsida > Zingiberales > Zingiberaceae > Boesenbergia > Boesenbergia rotunda. Next base: position 53,356 of record JAGFNQ010007292.1, on the reverse strand, counting down.
ACCGCAAAAACTTTTATAGGATACTCAACAACATGTAGGGCATATAGGGTCTACAATAAACAAACCCTTAAAATTGAAGAAACCACAAACTTAATATTCGATGAAGAAAATGTGACAAAACCTACTATCAACCGAAACAACCCACCAAGTCTAAATACTTCAAATTAAGATCAAGAAGAAAGTGAACCATCAATTGAACCAACTACTGTGTCTGAACCAATAGCTAAGCCAACCCTAGTCGTTGAACTGATCCCTGAACCAAACCTACCAGCTGGACCTGAGGCTGAACCTAGTTCTAGGAGAACTAAGAAACCCATAGTAAATCATCCATCTGATCAAATCTTGGGTGATCTAATCTTAGGGGTAAAAATAAGGTCTTCCTATAGAAATCTTAGTCAAATTGTACTAATTTCAAAAATAGAACCTAAGACTATAGAAGAAGCCCTACCTGTAACGACCCGGAAAATTCTCTTAATATTTTCTTAAAATATTAAGCATGTTTAAATAATTTTCCAAGGGACCTAGAAATATTAAGGAGAACTTTGGCCTAGAAAATCCATGTTTTCTCATTTAAATTGAGAAAACTAAGTACTAATGGGCTTTATGTGGGCTTTTTAGTACCATGATTATAGGTGGATTTCGGTAATAATTAGTATAAATATAAATAGGATATAATTAGACATATTAGCATGATTATGGGTAAGTCTTAGCCTAATTTTTCTATTTTAATAGAGAAATTAGGTACTAATGAGCTTTAAATGGGCTCCAAAAATGGGTATTAATTAGGTAAAATTAATATAAATTAGGAAAAATTAATATAAATATAAAAGAATTTTATTTAGGAATATTAGCATAATTATGGATGATTTAGGGGAATTTTCGGAATTTAAGGAAAATAAAAAAATAATAAAATAAATGAAATAAAAATAAAATAAAAATAAAGGTGCATGAGCCAAGGATTGAACCTTGGACCTCTTGTACAACCAAGAATGCTTTAACCAACTCACCTAGCAAGGAATGCTTATGAGTAATTGAAGTGGAGGTTGGTTAAGAGGTAAAAGGAGGTGAAGGGTCATGGAGAGGCTCTTCATTTGCCTCCTTGATGGGTTATAATGAGAGGAGTTTTGGGAGTTACTTCTTCTCTCAATCAAGTGCATTACCTCTCCTCTTCATCCCTCATTCTTGCCGAGCACCAAAGGGAGGAGTTCTTTGGAGAAAACTTCACAAGGGGTCTCATCTCTCAAGATCTAAAGTTCCTACAAGGTGACAAGGTCTAGTTGTGGTCAAGAGATACCAAGTCCTCTTCCTTCTCCTCTTTCAAGGTTCGAAAAATCAAGAAATCTAAGGTAAGACTCCCTCACCTGTGGTATAATAGTTACCTATGATTTCCATGATTTTGGCATGATATAAGGGTTAGTTTCGGATTTAATGTTGAAGGGAAACAAAAATCAAGGTTCCTATGTTCAAAGGTTTCGGCCAGCATGTTTTAAAGGTTCATAATTATGCTAAAAATCATGATAATGTCATTTAGTGTTCCCTTATGATGTTTAGAAGTTAAATGTAATTTTTGGGAATTTTTGGAGTACCCTAGGACACCCTAGGGTCTCGGCCAACATGAAAGAAGCAAAACCCAGAACCTTAAGTTCAAGGGTTTCGGCCACCATGTTTTAAAGGCCTAGAAATATGTTAAAAATCATGATAATGTCATTTGATGTTCCCTTATTATGTTTATAAGTTAAGTATAATTTTTGGGAATTTTTGTAGTACCCTAGGACCCCCTAGGGTCTCGGACAACATGAAAGAAGCAAAACCCAGAACCTTAAGTTCAAGGGTTTTGGACACCATGTTTTAAAGGCCTAGAAATATGTTAAAAATCATTATAATATCATTTTATGTTCCCTTATGATGTTTAGAAGTTAAGTATAATTTTTGGGAATTTTTGGAGTACCCTAGGACCCCCTAGGGTTTCGGCCAACATGAAGGAAGCAAAACCCAGAACCTTAAGTTCAAGGGTTTCAGACACCATGTTTTAAAGGCCTAGAAATATGTTAAAAATCATGATAATGTCATTTGATGTTCCCTTATGATTTTTATAAGTTAATTATAATTTTTGGGAATTTTTGGAGTACCCTAGGACACCCTAGGGTTTCGACCAACATGAAAGAAGCAGAATCCAGAACCTTAAGTGTAAGGGTTTCGGCCACCATGATGTAAATGTCCAAAAATATGTTAAAAATCATGATAATGTTATTTTATGTTCCCTTATGATGTTTAGACCTTAAGTATAATTTTTGGGAATTTTTGGGGCACCCTAGAGGCCCCATATGGTTCGGCCAACCCCAAGGACCCAAGGGTTAGGGTTGAGTCTTTAACCTCAACTTATGTTTATGTGTTGCCATGATATAAGGATGATGGATGGTGATTGTGTGAATTTTCACATGGCCATGGGACTCCACAAGTTTGGCCATATAAGGGTTAATAGGGTAAAAGTTAAGATTTATTTCAAGTAAGGGTCCCAATGGCCCTATGGTAAGAGGTGATTTATGTTTATGAATGATATGCCATGGTTATGTATGATATGCCATGTTTATGGATGATATGTCATGTTATGAATGAGATACCATGTTTACGAATGATATGCCATGTTTATGAATGATATGCCATGGTTATGCATGATATGTCATGTTATGAATGATATGCCAGGTAATGAATGATATGCCATGTTTACGAATGATATGCCATGATTATGAATGATATGCCATGGTTATGCATGATATGTCATGTTATGAATGATATGCCATGTATACGAATGTATGCCATGCTCTATGAATGATGTGTACAAACACCATGTCTAAGAATGAAAATGATGAATGGCAAGTATGATGAATGAAAGATGATGCTTATGCCTTTAAGGCATAAATATGCTAAGCGGCACGGTCGATGGTCGACGGTACGACGGTCGAGAGGACCGGTAAATGAGCCGGTAGACGGGCCGAGCCGTAACAAGTTATGCTATGATAAGTATGCCATGAATGTCTTATGCATGATGAAACATGAAAAGTATTTTACTTTATGTATGGGCTTGTACCGGACCGAAGTATGGGTCCAAGGGATGGGCACCTTAAGAACGCCCCGGTTATGGACTACCGCAGCTGTCCACGGTTCTGGCACTACCGGAGCTGTGCAACAGGGATGGGCTCCTTAAGAAGCGCCTCGGTTCGGGGACTACCGATTATGCTGTCCTTACCCTAGTAGGTCGGGACTAGCTACCTCGGATCTACTAGGGATGCGCGCTATGATGTATGTATGTGGTACAAGCCGGGGACCCCAAATGATGTTATGATGATGATGTTTAAGAAATGAAAAGTATGTTTTTAAAGATTAAACATCCTTATGATATATATGCATTGCCCATGCATTCATTATGAAAAAGTATGTGTATGAAAAGTATGTTCATGAAAAGTATGTTCATGAAAAGTATGATTTTAAACTAAGCATCCATATATGTATATGCATTCCACTCATGCCTCCATTCATGTTATGCATTATGCTATGATGATAAGATTTTATGCTTACGCTTCATGTTAAGAAATATGCATGAGAACAAATGATCTATGCCATGATAATGTTAAGAAGATGCTCATATGTTATGATAGGAAGAATGTTCATTATGTTTATGTTCGTGCCAAGTATTATGCCATGCTACCATGTTTATGATTTATGCCATGAAAGATGCCATGCTACTATGTTTATGATTTATGTCATGAAAGATGTCATGCTACTATGTTTATGATTTATGCCATGAATTATGTCATGCTTATAATGTCTACTATGTTTATGAGTTATGCCATGAATTATACCATACTTAGAATGTCTACTATGTTTATGTTCATGCCATGCTATGTATACGATAAGTGATGTAAGATGTTATGTTCCAAGTAGAGCACCAAGTATGTTAATGTTTTATGTGCTCATTATGAGATGATGAATGATGAATGGTTTTGTGAGTAGGAAAGAGTCTTACTAAGCCTGTGTGCTTATAGTCTTCTTTCCTTATACCGCAGATCATGCAAGGGGATAACGAGGAAGCAACAGGAGGGCCTAAAGTATGTGTGTGATGGTGACTTGGCCCATGAAATCGAATGTGTTAACTGTTTATGCTAAGAACTTTATTTTGCTACCTATATGCTCGAATAGTGACATATGGAACTTTATGATAAGATGTCAAGTATGATATGATATGAACCTTATGGTATGATGTTAAGCATGTTATGATATGATGTTAAGCATGACGTTCATATGCTAAGTTCCATGTCGTTATATTAGGGATGGTAGTAGGGGCATGTATATGTAAGGTTTAAGTTATTCCGCTGCAGTATGATGTTACATGCCTTAAGTATGTCAGCGTAACGCCGTTTTAAAAAAAAACGGGCGTTACACTACCTAACCCAGATTGGATCATTGCAATGCAAGAAAAACTAGCCCAATTTAAGAGAAACCAAGTCTGAGACTTAGTACCTAAACCAGAAGGTAAGTCAGTTATAGACACTAAGTGGGTATTTAGAAACAAGCTAAATGATCAAGGTGAGATTATGAGAAACAAAGCTCGCTTAGTAGCTAAAGATTTTAGTCAAGTTGAAGGGTTGGATTATGATGAAACTTATGCCCCCGTAGCTAGACTTGAATCAATCAGGATGTTACTAGCTTTTGCAGCACATAGAGGATTTAAATTATACCAAATGGATGTCATGTCTGCCTTCCTTAATGGATTCATAAAAGAGGAAGTGTATGTAGGGTAGCCCCCAGGATTTGAAGACTTAGACAATCCCAAGCATGTATTCAAACTTAGAAAAGCCCTTTATGGGTTAAAACAAGCACTTAGGGCCTGGTATGAAAGACTATCCACCTACCTGATTTCTAAGGGATTTAACCAAGGACAAATTGACTCAACCCTGTTTGTTAAAACCTTAGAAAAAGATATTTTTATAGCCCAAATCTATATAGATGACATAATTTTTGGGTCAATTAATACTAACTTTTTAAAAGATTTTGTTATGATTATGGAAAGTGAATTTGAAATGAGTCTAGTAGATGAGCTGACCTTCTTCCTAGGTCTCCAAATAAAATAAAACAGGGATGGTAACTACATTCATCAGTCAAAATATGCAAAAGAATTAATCAAAAAATTCAAAATGGAAAACTCTAAGGACTTAGGTACTCCCATGGCCACAAATGCAAAAATAAACAATGACCTTGAAGGTAAGTCAGTTGATTTAAAACTATATAGATGTATGATAGGTAGTTTACTATACCTAACTTCTAGTAGACCCAACATCCTGTTTGCAGTGGGAATGTGCGCGAGATACCAAACCTGTGCTAAGGAGTCTCACCTAGCTACCGTAAAAAGAATCCTTAGGTACATAAAGGGTACCCTAAATGTAGGTATTTGGTATCCTAGGACCTCCAACTTTGAATTACTAGGATACTCTGACTTAGACTATGCCGGATGTAAACTAGATAGAAAAAGTACAAGTGGAAATTGTCAATTATTAGGACACAGTCTGGTCAGCTGGTGCAGCAGAAAGCAACACTGTGTTGTCTTATCCACAACTGAAGCAGAATATGTTGCCCTAGGAGAGTGTGTAGCACAACTGTTATGGATGATGCACACCCTTAAGGATTTCATGCTAGACTATGCCCTAACTAAAGTATTCATTGACAACATAAGCTCGATCAATCTTAAAAAAAACCATATTCATCACTCCCGAACCAAACACATTGAAGTAAAACATCATTTTGTTAGGAATCACATAGCCAGGGGCGAAATTGTACTTACACATGTGGACTCAAAATCTAATCAAGCTGACATCATTACCAAACCCTTACCTGAGTCTGAGTTTAGCTTACTAAGAAGGCAGTTAGGGTTGTGTTTAATAGAATAGGACTGTTTTCATTTATTTTTTAAAAAAATTTGTTTTAAAAAACAAATATTTCATATTTTTAGAAAAATCATTTTCTTATTAAGTTTTGAATTTTAAAAATCTTTTTCGACTTAGATTTTTCAAAAAATTACCCCCTTCAAAACTAGGGTTCTTCTACACAATAAACTTAGCCCAGGACTTAACCCTAGAATTGCATGCTCCTATAGATCTAGAAGCCAGCATCTCACACGCACATTAGGACACTTTGATTGATAACCTAGACTGGGTTGAGATGCTTCGGTCTATGTCTTGACTTAAGATGCTTTAAGTCAGTGCATCAAGAGCAGTTGGGGCGATAAATACATTTGAACAACAATCAAGCTAAGTATTCAAGGATAGAAAAACTAACTTGATCAAACCACTTAACTTAACTAACCCTAGTGAAAGCTGTTGTTATATAACAGTTAGTAAGTAGCTAACTAGGTTAGACAGGGCTCGAATGAGTTCAATTTAGTTTGTTTATTTTTTTTTTTTTGGCTTGGACTCACTAGAATTGGTTCAATATGCGTTTAAAATTTAGTTCAGCGAAATAAACTAGCTCTGATACACTATTTTCAAATATATTTTTTGATATATGGCAAAGGGGGAGAGTAAGAAAAACTAAAGTTAAAAGTAAGAAAAAGAAAAGTTAAATTTTTTTAAAGTGCTTTTCAAATTTTTCTCAAAAGTAAAGTAAAAGTAAGAAAAAGTAATGTTAAAATTTTTTAAAGTGCTTTTCAAATTTTTCTCAAAAGAAATGTTAAATTTTTTTAGCTGAAAAATTTCCTTTTCAAGTAAGAAAAGAAAAAGTAAAGTTAATTTTTTTTTTAAAAGTGCTTAAAGATTTTTCTCAAAGGAAAAGTAAAGTTAAAATTTTTTTTAGCTGAAAAATTTCCTTTTCAATTAAGAAAAAGTAAAGTAAATTTTTTTTTAAAAGTGTAAAGTCAAAAGTTTTTTTCAAATCAAATTTTCCTCAAAAAGGGTATACTCAATCAAAAGGTTTTTGAAAAACTACATGTTTGTTAAAGCTTCAAGGGGAGAATCTTTAATTCAGGGGGAGCTTTATGCATTATTTTCAAAAATATTTTTTAAAGGGGTAAGAGAGGAAATATATCTATTTTAAATAACTGGATTATTTCTGTTTTAACTTAACTTTTGAATTAGGTTGTCATAGATCAAAAAGGAAGAGATTGTTGGTGTCAGAAGCACCAGATCGAACCCGATTTTGATAATGACAAAGGGTTCAAAGTTAAGGTTAAAGTTGTTACCTAATGAATCTGTTAAGTGTGCCTGAAAGTCCTAGGTAAGCTAGGCACGAAGTCTTAACCAGCAAGGTTGAGCAATAAGTCTTGGTCGTGGACTGTGCACCGAAATCCTGATCCAGAAGATTGGGCAAAAGTCTTAGCTGAGCGGAAGTTGCTGGTAGAAGTAGAGACGGGTCGAGGAACGGACGTATCGAGATCCGGCAATCTCGAAGGCTGAACAAAAGTCCAACCGGAGGAGCCGGTTGGCAAAAGATAACTTCTCCTGAGAGGAGTAGGTGAGGACGCGTTCCCCAGAAGGGGGAACAGTAGGCGTTGGTTCGACTTAGGGTTTCATTTGGAAGCCCAAAGTCAGAACCAAGACAGCGCAGGCTGTTATTTATACTTAATTTTTATTATTACTGCTATTCTGGAACTAACTGTTAGGACCTTGAAGTACGGCTAGGGGGGGTGAATAGTCGTTCACCCACTTCGATTGCAATTTCTTCCTACACATGTTAGCAAGCGCAAGCGGAAAACTTAACTGCAAACTAAAACAATGCTAACATCAAACCTTTACGTGGTTCGGAGATGATACTCCTACTCCACGGCTGTCCGTAAGGTGAACGATCCCGATCCTTCGGTGGATGACTCCCCGGAACACCTCCGGCTAGCTCTTGTCGCTCCTTGTGGGTGGAGAAACCTTGCCACAAACTTTTGACAACTTCTGAGCCCTTGTAGGCTACTAACAAGCTTTACCCCAAGCTTATTTCGCCAAAGTCTCTCAGCCAAAAACGAGCTCTCTTAAATAGTGCTCGATGCTGAAAAGACTGTTACCAGTCGACTGGTGCTAACACCAGTCGACTGGTCCTTTGAATTCGAATGTCACAGCCCGACGCTTCGAATTCTAGTTGACACCAGTCGATTGCACATAAGATCAATCGATTGATCTTTCTGTGCTCTACATCAGTCAACTGATCCAAGCATCACTCGACTGCCAACTCCCTAAATGTAGGGTTTCCCTTCCCGAGTACAATTCTCTCAGCACTCGAACCCTCATGACTTAGCTGACTCTTCATCCAGCAGCCTCGATCTGTTGCCTTCTTCGACTTTGGCTCTCATCCCTTGGATGCATACGAACCCGCGGCTCGTTCTCATGCCATCCTTCGCGTATGCCTCGAAGTTCGCTTCCCTCGGCTCATCGTCCCTTCTTTGTCCACGGTCCCTCAAATATACACAAGCCCACGGCTTGTCTCCTCATGCCATCCTTCACCGGGCCCGAAGTCATCCAACTAAGTCTATGTGTATCCTGCAAACCTGCAAACTCAAATACACATATTAGATCAACATGAAACCCTAACTTAATCATATTGACACATACATCAAAACCCATGATCTACCCGATCACACTTGGGTTAATTTCACCAACAATCTCCCCCTTTTTGATGTGTGACAATATGTTTAAGTTAGGTGCAAAGATAACAATTAAAAATTTCAGACATAGCAAATTAAGAAGCATAAATATGCATCCTCCCCCTTATCCTATGCCTCCACACATAATTTTCAATTTTAGCATAACCATAAGTTAAGTTAAAAACTATCTTAAATCTCTCAATTCTCCCCCTTTGACACCATCAAAAGGATTGCTTCAAACAATATTAACCCCTAGTATCAATTTGGGACAAGCTTTCTTTTCTAAAACTCCTTGAAATCAGAAACTATAAGCACCAGTCGACTACGTTAGCTATCAGTCAACTGGTGTCTTCAAACTGCAAACCCACAGAAAGTTCAATCGACTGCCCTAGGGGGCAGTTGACTGATACAGATCAGTCTGAAACTTCAGCTTCTGAGCCGAAATTCAGAAATTCCTAGCAAATTCCATAAAAATTCGAAAAATTATGAAATCTTTTGAAAACATTCAACTTTGTATCAAACCTACTTCCTAGTTTTGAAACCATGTGTTTTCCAAGTCTATCCCATACTCCTTAAAACACAGAAATGTTTTCAATCCTCCTCCTTTTTCTCCACTAGAGAAAGAAAAAGTAATCATAGCTCCCCCTTTATACCATAATCTCTCGATAGAAGGTATATTGAAATTCATCATATAACCATAAAATCATGTACGCACAACCCACAACTAAAGTAATAATACTTCATATAAGCAATACTAAATTCATACGGAACCATAAATAAGTACCACAAAAATCCTCAAGTATTACAATATGAAATATGGTATTTAAGAGATAATGGAAGAACATGCTCAAGCTAAACATACTCTCAACACCATCACATCCAAGTCATGCTGAAGCTATGCATCATCGCCAGGAGGAGGAGGAGAAGGGGCCTAGTACATCAGGTCCCAGCACTGCATCATCTCATACATATCAGCTTGTCGCTGCTGAAAATTCTGAAAGTCCTCCCTGAGTCCGTGAACCTCCGCCTACAGTCGGGAGAACCGCTCCTCTGTAATCCCAGTAGGAGCAGTAGCAGACGCAGCAGCAGGAGCAGCCTCCTCCTCATCATCAAAACTAGAGGATGCATGGTCACGTCGCCAGACCATCACTCCCTGTTGTCTCTCAATCCCAGCCAAGGAGAGCTGCCGAGAACCTATCTGATCGTAGACCTTGGACAACTGATGAAACTGACCTCTAATGATGTCAATACCTCTAGATGAAAAGAATTCAGTCAAAATATGATCAAACGGCATGTAAAATCTTCCGATGAACCTCATGCGAAAAATGCACAATAAACATGAATATTTGACAGGCGATGTCGATGTCCAGCCTCCTCTCTAAAGCATACATCATCACTAGGTGAGGTAACCGAATCATAGACCTCCCCTTGGTGATAAAGGGCAAAATGCAGTCTAGGACAATTTTATAAAGGATGCTTCTAACTGCAGTCATTCACTTAGTTATAAAAATACGCTGCAGAGGAGGTCGAGGATTATTGAAATAATGGCGGTGGATTTGGTCAATGGTCACGTTAGACAATGTTAAAGGCTCAATGACATTTGGGAAGAATGTAAATGGGTTTTCCGAAACCTGACACCCTAAGAATGACCCTAACAATGCAGGTGAAAAAGAAATGGTGACTCCCCCTACCATGGACTCATATGTCATGCCATCAATACTACTACAGGCGAGATTTGAATAAAATTCTTTTCAGAGGTCAATATTTATGTAATGCTGACAATACAATAACATCTCCAACCCATAATGAGTGATAATCTCAATGATGTGAGGAGTAATCTCCTGAAAATATAATCGATTGAGATATCGACAATTCATTAAAATAAAGTCAACATTCTCAAATCTTCGCCGGCATGCCTCGGAACGGAACCGAGGTGTCGTAGGATCTATGGGAGGCTGTCGAGACGTTCCCTCACCAACCCTTCATTTTTGCCTAGCCCTAAAATGCAAATACCATATGCATGTACCAAGAATGACCCAATCAAGAAGAAAAACAAGATAAACAGGCAAGATATAGAGAGTTAGTCATGAATCATGGACTAAATGAGAAAAATGGAGTAAACAATTCATTACCGTCTCTCCATTCGCTACATGATAGACAATGATCAAACTTGACTCAAGAAAGGGAGCTTCTCTTGCCCTAGGTTCGGATCTATGGTGGAGGAAGGCTACAAACAAGATTTTAGGACCTTGGGAAGCCTTCGAGTAGCTAGAGAGGTCGAGGGAGAGGTGTGGCAACAATGGGCGGCGCTGAAA
>JAGFNQ010007292.1:0-42385 GCA_024364735.1 Boesenbergia rotunda | reverse complement strand
AGGTTCCTCAAGAGGGCGCCGGCCCTAATTGGCCAAGAGGGCGCCGGCCCTAGGTGGGGAAGGGAAAGAGAGAGAGAATTAAGAGAGAGAGAGGGAGCTCTATATCGATTATCCAAATCTTAGGAATCCAAGGCTTGCCTATGGTTCCTTATATAGTTGCTTCTCCCTTGCCAAGTCTCCTCTTAACCGAATTAACGGAATTAACGGAATTAGTTATCATAAGAAATTTATCCTATAAATTCTCTTATGAATTATTCCGTTTAAACCAAGTTTTATTATAACTAACTTTATAATAAAACTAATTAGTTATCATAAGAAATTTATCCTATAAATTCTCTTATGAATTTTATTATAACTAACTTTATAATAAAACTAATTAATTATCATAAGAAATTTATCCTATAAATTCTCTTATGAATTATTCCGTTTAAACCAAGTTTTATTATAACTAACTTTATAATAAAACTAATTAGTTATCATAAGAAATTTATCCTATAAATTCTCTTATGAATTTTATTATAACTAACTTTATAATAAAACTAATTAATTATCATAAGAAATTTATCCTATAAATTCTCTTATGAATTATTCCGTTTAAACCAAGTTTTATTATAACTAACTTTATAATAAAACTAATTAATCTCTCCTTTTATTATGGAATAAATTTTATAAGAAATTTATAAACTTTCTTATTATGGAAAAATCAATTCATAATTGATTTTATAAAATTAAAATAAACCAATTCATGGATTATTTTAACTTCCATAAAAAGAATAAATTTCTATAAATTTATTTATATAAATTTCTTTATACAAATTTATTTATCCATAATTTATAAAAAAATCGCGCTAGATTTACTTTATTAATTAAACCAAAATTAATTGGTTTTCTCCCTAGTGGCCGGCCAACCAAGGAGGGTTGGCACCCTCTTTGGCCGGCCCCAAACCGAGCCAAACCAACGCGAATTAAACTCATTTAATTCGCCCAAAAAGCCTTCAAAAGACTTAGCCATTTTTAGCTTTCATTACGCCTCTGATTAACTCAGATTCGACTTATTTATCTTGATCGGAAAATCCAATTTTCAACTCGTTTTAAATCCCTCGGATTACTCGTAGTGCGTGTGACTAAATAGGCTTTCGATTTATGTTGGCCGTCTATAATCAACAAATTATAGAACGATCATGAGTGGCACCTAGTAGTACATCATGACCCCCAATTAATCGAAAGATCAACGGTTGACCTCAGAAGTAATTCTGACACCCTTCAGCAGCTCTAATGAATCGTGCCCCATTCCCTTCACCATCTTATACCCACTTGGTTCAGGACACGGTCTATTTGTGTCAGTCCCCACTAGGCTGACTACGTCACACCTAGCCCAAGTAATGTCTTTCTTGTCCTTTGGATTTCTAATTACTCTCATGTATTTTAGAGACTCGCACTCCAAACATGATATACTCTGGCCAGAGGTTTTGAGCAACAATCCGACGATAGGCCTGGGTATACATCTCCTCGCAAGGAGTGGTGAATCCTTTGTAGGCTGTTCAAACATCTTCGGGCACTTCGGCTTATACCCAATCATCCTGGGTCCACACCTCCTTGGAGATGCTTGCTTAAGATGTTAAACTATAAGTCTCCATGACCAAGATGACTTGAACACCGCAAGTCAAAGGAACATCGCACTTAAGCCACAGTAAGAACTTCATTGACATATCTATATAGATAACCATATGAAGTCTTACAGCCAGTCACTCCAATGAACTACTTCCCTTAACTAGCATCCATGTTTATCTCCGGACATCCCAATGTTACCAGCCAGTGAGAATCAGCTGATTAGAGAATAACCCATGCTAGTCTCAACAGAATTGATAGTGTCCGTATTTATCAATTCATCGACTAGGGATATTTTCAATACTTCACATTTGCACATTTAGAGATAATCACTAGTTGTGATCCCATCACAAATTCTCTTATGCTGTGAGTTGTATTGCGGACATTCAGTAGATGAGTTTAAGATCCCAATCAAATACAAACATGTATACTCAAATAGTTAATTATCATTTATTAAAATAAATGTTTATAATCATAAGGCGATTGCCTTAGGACACTTCTCTCATATCACTAACACGCTGCTCCCGGGCGCCCCGGATGGTCCGGGCGCCCCCAGGTGAAGCTAACGAGGCAGATCCCATCGAAGCCAACGGATAAGAAGAGACCCGGTCAACCCGGGCGCCCCCGTCAAAGCCTGATCCCGAGTTTTAAGAGATCAGAGCTGACCGAGACGGATGCGGATCGGCTGACACGTGGGGGGGGGGGGCGCCCCCGACGTCCCGGGCGCCCCCAGGGGCTATAAATAGGCCCTCGACCCCAAGGCTTCGAACAACAATTCATACAACGCAATCACGCTCTTCTTCTCCCGCGCTCTGCTCCGGAAACCTCCCGACTCGAGACACAAGCGCCGACGACGTCCCGTTGCTCCGAAAAATCAATCTACATCGGACGTCGGTAAAAGAAGATTTACTTTTAAGTTTACTATACTGCTTTGTAATATCTCTCTGTAAACGTTTTGCGCACTTATAGAATTGCCTGCAGCAAAACGGTCAACGACCGTGGGCCTTAGAGTAGGAGTCGACCTTGGCTCCGAACCAAGTAAAACCACCTGTGTTCGCGATTATTTTTATTCCGCTGCGTACTTGCTCTAGTTTTTATCCGTAAAGCATTTAACGATATTCACCCCCCCTCTATCATTTCTCTCGATCCAATAGAAATATGTTTAAGTTAGGTACAACAATAACAAATGAAAATTAAAGACATAGTAAATTAAGAAGCATAAACATGCATCCTCCCCCTTAACCTATGCCTTTATACATAATTTTCAATTTTGCATAACCACAAGTTAAGTTAAAAACTAACTTCACAAGTTAAGTTAAAACTAACTTAAACCCACAAATTCTCCCCCTTTGACACCATCAAAAGGATTGCCCCAAGCAAGATTACCCTAGTAACAATTTAGGATAAGTTTTTAGTTCTTAAAACCCCTAAAATCAGAAACCATATGCACCAGTCGACTGCGTCATTTACCAGTCGACTGGTGCCTTCGAACTGGAAAACCACAGGAAGTTCAGTCGACTGCCTCAGGGGGCAGTCGACTGATATAGATTAGTCTGAAAACTTCAATTTCTGAGCCGAAATTTAGAAATCCCTAATAAATTCCACAAAATTTGAAAAATTCTAAAATTTTGCAAACATATTTATTATGACGTATCCTAACACAGAAAAATACATTTTCATGAAAACACCAAATATGCTTGACTTTTTGACCAAAATTCAAATTCTTTGAAAACACTCCATTTTGTATCAACCTTCCATCCTGGGTTTGAAACCATGTGTTTTACAAGTCTATCCCATACTATTTAAGATATAGAAATGTTTTCAATCCTCCCCTTTGTTCTTATATGATGAAAGCTCCCCCTTTATACCATAATCTCTAGATAGAAAGTATTTTGGAATTCATCATATATCATCTACGCATAACCCACAACTAAAGTAATAACACTTCATATAAGCAATACTAAGAAGTGAATTAAAGGTTCACACGGAACCATAAAGAAGTACTACACAAATCCTCAAATATTACAATATTGAATATAGTGTTTGAGAGATAATAGAAGAACATGCTTAAGCTAAACACCCTCTCAACACCTTCACATCCAAATCATGCTGAAGCTATGCATCATCGCCAGGAGGAGGAGGAGGAGGGGCTTGGTACATCAGGTCCCAGCGCTGCATCATCTCATACATGTCCGCCTGTCGCTGCTGAAAACTCTGAAAGTCCTCCCGGAGTCCGTGAACCTCCGCCTCCAGTTGGGAGAACCGCTCCTCTGTAATCCCCGCAGGAGCAGCAATAGGCGTAGCAGTAGCAGGAGAAGCCTCCTCCTCATCATCAGAACTAGAGGATACATGGTCACGTCGCCAGACCATCATTCCCTGTTGTCTCTTAATCCCAGCTAAGGAGCAGAGCTGCCGAGAACATATCTGATCGTAGTCCTTGGACAGCTGGTGCAACTGACCTCTAGTGATGTCAATCCCTCTTGATGAAAAGAATTCGATCAAAATATGGTCGAATGGCATGTAGATCTTCCCATGGACATCATGTGAAAAATACACAATAGACGCGAATATCTGACGGGCGATGTCTATATCCAGTCTCCTCTCTAAAACATACATTATCACCAGGTGAGGTAACCGAATCTTGGACCTCTCCTTGGTGACAATGGGCAAAATGCAGTCTAGGATAATTTTATAAAGAATGTTGCTAACTGCAGTCATGTCCCTAGCTATAATAATACGCTGCAGAGGAGGTCGAGGATTATCGAAATAATGGCGGTGAATTTGATCAATGGTCACCTTAGACAATGTTAAAGGCTCAATGAGATTAGGAAAGCATGTAAATAGGTTTTCTGAAACCCGACACCCTATGAACGCCCCTAATAATGCTTGTGAAAAAGAGATGGTGACTCTCCATACCATAGACTCATACGTCACACCATCGGTACTACTACATGTGGTATTTGCATAAAATTCTTTGTAGAGGTCAAGATTTACATAATGCTGACAGTACACTAACTATTCTAACCCAAAATGAGTGATAATCCCAATGATATGAGGAGTATTCTCCTGAAAATATGATTGATTAAGATATCGACAACTCATCAAACTAAAATCGGCATGTTCAAATCTCCGCCGACAGGCCTCGGAACGGAACCAAGGTGCCGCAGGATCTATGGAAGGCTGTTAGGAAGTTCCCTCACCAACCCTTCACTTTTGCCAAGCCCTAAAATGCAAATACCATATGCATGTACCATGAATGACCCAATCATGAAGAAAAACAAGGTAAACAAGCAAAATATAGAGAGTTAGTCATGAATCATGGACAAAATGAGAAAAATGAATTAAACAATTCGTTACCGTCTCTCCATTAGTTGCATGATGGACAATGATGAACGTCGACTCAAGGAAGGTGTTTTTCTTGCCCTAGGTTTGGATCTATGGTGGAGGAAGGCTAGAAACAAGATTTTAGGACCTTGGGAAGCCTTGGAGTGGCTGGAGAGGTCGAGGGAGCGGAGCGGCGACAAGGGGCAGCGTTGAAACCCTAGGTTCGGCTGCCCCAACGCGGGTTATTCATTTAAAGATTCGCTGCATCAGTTGACTGATGGGGGATCAGTCGACTGATGGAGGATCAGTCGACTGACACATAGAATATCCTAGTTCCTGAACTGATCTGGACCAGTCGACTGCCTTTGCATCAGTCGACTGGTACCCTATATCTTTAGCATTTCTGACCCAGCTTTAGAAATGCATAACTAATTTCATAGATCTCCAAAAAATTTCAAATTTTGTGGAGAGATTTGTGACACCCATGTCTACTTGGGAAAAATATATTTAAAAATTAATCTATCACCAATCCCAAGATTGACACAAAACTCAAAATTATCTAAGGTTACATTTGGTAAGGGGTAATGTAATCGAGTCTGTAATGTAATCAAGTTTGTAATGTAATATAATGTAATGTAATGTAATCAAGATTGCATTACAATGTTTGGTAACGAGTTGTATGTAATCACTACAAGAATCATGACATTTCGCGACGTCTAGCGCACAAACACGTCGCTAAATGTGACCTTTGGTAACGATCAACAGACTCATCGTCGCCGAATGTTCGAACCATCACCAACCTTTATTATCTATCGTTTGGCGACACAACAAAATGAACGCGTCGCGAAAAGATAGCTCGTTGAATCATTTAGCGACGCAAAAAAGTTAATGTGTTTAAAAAAATAATCGAGACTAGATCATTGCAGAAGGTAGGTCATTTTACGACGCATTTTACATTTTCTTTGAATTATAATTTTACATATATGTATTTTTCATTAAAAAATTTATTTTATCTTAAATTTTATTTCATTATTGCATTAAAATTAAAATTATTTTTTAACGTAAATTTTATGGTTTAATCATGTACTAATTTTATTTTATTTTATAGTGTATAGTTATATTTTAAATTATATGTTTTATTTTGTTAATACTATTTATGATAAATATTCCCAACCAAAATAATACGATATAATAAATTTTTTCAAAAAATTGATATAGAATATAAAAAATTAGAAATAAATTTATTTGTGATTAACTAGTTATTCCATCAAAACAATTCTTTTTAAATTATAATAATTAATTTCTAAAAAATTAATTGCTTAATTTACCAAGCCAAATTAAATTGGGCCTAATCTCTCCCACCAAAATTATTTAGCCCTCCCGCCTCGTCAAAATCCCCAATCCTTAACCTAAAAAAACCCCTTAAATTCTGGAGTTGCTGATGTGCCTCATGTTAGATTAGCGATAAAATTCTGCTTTTAAGGCAGGCGGTGAGTCTTCAGAAGGATTATTCTTGCTTGATTCAATTCCTCATCTCTACATTCGGCTGCAACTTGAGGTGTTCAGGACAGTGGGCACGGTTGGAAACGCCTCAAAGAGTTCTTCAATACTCTTATATATTCCAGCAACCTTCATTAAAGGTAGGATCGGTTTCCTCATCTTAGGCCTTCGTCGAGGGTTTTTACCATTGTTGTTGTTGTTGGGAAATAATTAGTTTTGATTAAATTGTTTAGTTGTACTAATCTAAAATCATTGGTCTATGGTGAGTGTATTGGTTGTATTTAAGTAGTTGTTCCTGTGTTGTGTACCACTTCATTGCTTCTTAGTGTAGGGGCATAACCTACATGCCTACCCTGCTGAAATTATAAAAAGATAAAGGTTAAACATAATCTAACGAAATGAAATAATGAAACTTCATGTTTATTTACGTATTCATGCTTTGTTTTCTTACTCCGCTGTACTAATCATATTGCTACATGCAGTTACACTTTACTAGATATTTTGCTACATGCTAGTATATATTTTTGCAAACAATTTCCAGTGGTTACATCCTATTAGTCTTGCTTTTAGACTTACTAGAGATTAGTGCTTTGAGTGTTGAACTAGGATAATAATGCTCTGAGATAGGTTGTTACAACTGGATTAGTAGTTCATTTTTGGGCACTAACCTTCAAGTGGTGTATTAGAATAACCAATTTTGTTGACTTTACCATTTTCTTGATTTGGTAAAGTGTGTGATTTATATAATATTTTAGTGGATTGTTTTTTAGAAGCTGATAATTTTGTAGTTAGTAATATTGAGTAATTTGAGCTAGACAATAATGTATGAATTTTGTTTGATTTTCATAGCATGTATGTTTAATGTATATTTTTTCTTGGCTCTAGTTTTACAAAATGACGATTGATAAAAGTTGGATGAGTGTGAGGAATCGAATCTCTCCCGAATATAAATATGGTGTTCGGATGTTTGTGACACGCGCTCTCGAGTATGCCAATGAAGATGGGAAAATAAGATGTTCATGTAATAATTGTTTGAATCATCGGTATCAACCGCTGCGCTTAGTAGAGATACACCTAATAAGACATGGGATACAACAATCATACAAAGTGTGGGATTATCATGGTGAGCAATATGAACATCCACCGATGGACAATGAAGTTTTATCTGACAATGATGATCAAGATGAAATGAGAGATGTTTTGAATGATTTGATTGGACCAGTGGAGATAGGAGAATCTAGTGAGCCTGTTCAACAAGGAGATTTCCAAACTGAAAATTTCGATGATATGTTGAAGGAAATTGAGAAAGAACTATATCCAGGATGTGTAGATTTCACTGCGCTTAATTTCTTAGTAAAATTAATGCATGTGAAAGTATTGAACAAGTGGAGTAACAAATCTTTAGATATGTTACTTAAGTTATTGAAGCAGGCATTTCCTCAAGCAATATTACCAGGCTCACACTATGAGGCAAAGAGAAAGCTCAGTGAACTGGGATTGGGATACGAGTCAATCCATGTTTGTGAAAATGATTGTGCACTTTTTTGGAAAGAAAATGTTGGGTCTGAGAATTGTTCGGTTTGTGGCGTGAGCAGATGGGTTGATAAAAATACGAAAGGGAGAAAAATACCAAAAAAAGTGATGCGATACTTTCCCCTAACTCCTAGATTAAAGCGTTTATATAGTTCTAGGCACACTGCAAGAGATATGAGATGGCATGATGCCGAGCGGCTAAAAGAGAATGGTGTTTTGAGGCACCCGGCAGATGGTTCTGCTTGGAAGATGTTTGATGAGAAATTTCCAACATTTGCGATGGATCCTAGAAATGTACGACTTGGTTTGGCAATAGACGGCTTTAATCCATTTGGTAGCATGAGCACTACTTATAGTATGTGGCCTGTCATGGTTGTTCCGTATAACATGCCACCTTGGAAGTGTATGAAGTCCGAAAATATGATGTTATCTTTATTAATACCTGGACCGACATCTCCTGGAAAAGACATGGATGTTTTTCTTCAGCCACTAATTGAAGAGTTAAAACAATTGTGGGAAGGCGTGAATACTCGAGATGCAGTGACTAATGATATTTTCTTAATGCGTGCAGCAATCTTGTGGACAATCAATGATTATCCTGCATATGCTTTAATGTCTGGATGGAGTACAAAAGGGTATAAAGCATGTCCAACTTGTAACGAAGAAACTCCTTCAAAAGGCATAAGGAATAAAATAGCTTACATTGGACATAGACGTTTTCTTCCTTTAAGTAATCCAATGAGGCGAAGCAAACAATTTGATGGAAAGGTGGAACCAAGATCTCCACCTAAGGAACTAACTACTGAAGATATATTAGCGCAGTTAGAACATGTGCAAGTTGGTCTGCCTGGAAAGCACAAGCAATACGGAGGTATAAAGCGTAGCGTTCACCTATCGAGCTTAATTGGTCCAAAAAAAGCATATTTTTTCAGCTTGAATATTGGCAACACTTGCCACTTCGACATAACTTGGATGTAATGCACATAGAGAAGAATGTATGTGATAATGTTCTTGGTACTTTGTTGAACATAGAAGGAAAATCAAAAGACACAGAAAAGGCGAGACTTGATCTTCAAGACATGGGGATCAGGAAAGAGTTACATCTCTACAAAGATAAAAATAAATGGAAGAAGCCACCAGCAACATATACGTTAAGTGTTGAAGAGAGACACTTATTTTATCAATTTATCAAATCAGTGAAGTTTCCAGATGGTTTTGCCGCTAACATATCAAAAAATGTCAATGAGGCCATTGGTAAAATATCGGGACTTAAGTCTCATGATTGTCATGTTTTGCTCCAGCGATTATTGCCAGCAGGAATCCGACCATACTTGAAAAAAGAAGTCCGTGAAACAATCATTGAGTTGTGTAATTTTTTTCGACAAATATGTGCCAAGACTTTGTATGTTAGTGATCTTAAATTGTTGGAGACAAATGTTGTTCTTATCTTGTGCAAGTTGGAAAGAATATTCCCTCCGGCGTTCTTCGATATTATGGTTCACTTGATTCTTCATTTACCAAAAGAGGCAATGATGGGTGGTCCTGTGTATTTTAGATGGATGTACTGCATTGAGCGAGCTATGGGTATCTATAAACAATATGTTAACAATTGAGCACGTCCAGAGGGGTCAATTGCTGAAGCTTACATCGTCAACGAGGCTTTGACCTTTTGCTCGATGTATTTTAGAGATATCGAAACCCGATATAATCGCCCAGATAGAAATGATGATAGGGTTAACACATGCTCATCTCGAGTTATTTCTATATTCGAGCATGTCGGTCGACCCTTGGGCAAGAAAGAGGTAAAAGTGCTTGAACCTTCTTTACGGAGCAAGGCAGAGTGGTATGTGCTAAATAATTGCCAAGAAGTTGAAAAATACCTTGAGTAAGTTATCTATAACTCTTTCAATTATCGTCTATACCTAAATGCATATTATTTGTTAATAATATTATTTTAACTATCATGTAGGGAACATCGAAATTATCTAGTCGCTAGGGGAGTGCAAAATGTGGAACAAAAACAAGAAGTTGAATTTCCAATGTGGTTTAGAGATAAGGTATGTAAAAACAATACGATAAGTTGTCCTTCCTCTATAAAATTAAACTGAATTTGAATTGACTCACTGCAAATCAAATTAACTTCTGATATTATACTTCTCCAAACATTTTTTAGGTTAATGAAATGCGATTAGCTAGATCATATGAGGCCACAGATGAATTATATACATTAGCTAATAGATCCAATTTCAGTGTGTACTCATACTCTGGTGCTATTATCAATGGTGTTAAGTTTCTTGTGGAAGAAAGAGATGTGAGACGAACCACACAAAATAGTGGTATTCTTGTACCTAGTGTAGCGGGGCAAAATTTTTATGGCGTCCTTCAAGAAGTTATAGAGTTGTGTTATTTAAAAGATTGCACAGTGTTGTTATTTAAGTGCAAATGGTTTGACACTGATCCTAGGAAGAGAAGAATTCAAGAAGATAATATATTCACAAGCATCTACACAGGGGCAGAGTGGTACAAGAATGATCCATTTATACTCGCTTCACAAGCGAAATTGGTGTATTACTTGAACGATATCAAGAATGGTTCGAAGTGGAAATTGGTGCAGGATTATGCCCCACGTAATTTGTGGGACTATCCAAATAGGGAAGTTGAAAATGATGTTGACATGACTAGTATCGATCCTCACATAGTGCAAGAGACTAATTCACAATCACTGCAATTGGTGGTAGAATTGCCAGAGTTAGAGAATGTCAACTTCCATCGTGATGATATCGATCCAACCGAGGTTATGAATATCGATCAGCTGTTGCATAATAGAAAAGATTTTGTTGTTGATGCCGACGATTTGAAGATGACACATTAGAAGAATATGATGATGATGAAGATGATACTGTTGAAATTGATGAGGATGATAGTATTGAAAATGAAACTAACGACACGACTTCGAAGAAGTAAGCAATATATTTATTCATATTACTATTGATTTATTTTTTATTCAATTTATGAATATCGATCATTTGTGAGTTTTGAATGTAATTGGGATGTGGAATATAACTCTTTGGCAAATATGCCAGCATAGTTAATCATTACATTGATGATCATTGTTTCCATGTACTTCTATGTAGTATGTTCTAGGAGAGTTTGCAGAATGTGAATTTGCAGAATGTTTAGCATAGTTAACTCTTTGGCAAATTGAGAATTTACATAATGTTTTGAAGTTTATACCACTGGATGCATTAGATTTATAACATGTTTATTTTTGGTTTTTTTAATTTTCTGGAGGACATACTGATTTACAGGAAACATAGTAGGTAAAACAAAAGAAAAATTGTCATCTATTGTAATCACAACCTTGAACCTAAAATTAGCTAAATAATTGAAAAATAACAATAAAAGGTGAGCAACTGATACACTACCTTTTTGTGAGCCCAAATTTATTTTTAGACTACTTGAATTTGTAGTTGTTACATCTTCAGTGGAAGTAGGATGTGATTAACCATTGAACTCTATGCAGGTTTTACTTTAAAAAACATAAAAGTTTGACCCATTTATCTATTTATTCCATGATTTATGAAGTCGTTAATTTATTTGTGTTACTAACTTTTCTTATTATTTTTATAGGATGTCTAGTCTGAATTCTAATGGTTCTAGTGTTGGCGAGGATGAATCAGTAGGGAATAGAAGAGGCAGACAAACAACTTGGAGACACGAATCCTGTAGTATAGCTCTTGAGAAGGCATTAAAGAAACAAAAAGTAGATAAATTGGAGGTTAAGTTTGAAGAATATACAGGAGGTAGTGTTGGAAAAATTGGAAAATGGTTTAATAATTTAATAGCTCAAATAGTTCGAGATACAATATCTCCTCTTGTTATTGCTTGGGAGGATGTCACTTTGGTTGAGAAGCAACTCATCTTTGATCGCCTTGATGTAAGTTTGTAAGATTAAATTATGTTAGTTTGATTATGCATATTTAATTTTTTTTTTTTGTGTTTTGCAGAACAAATTTATATATTCCAAAACGAGTGTGGTGAAGGCGGAGGTAGAGCGGCTTGCCATGAGGACTATTAGAGATCGAAGGTGTAAAATGAGGAGACATTGGAAGCAACTCGATGGGTTGCAAAATAAAGATGCACCAAAGAGGAAGCCGTACAAGGGAGTAAGCCAAGAGGATTGGGATGTTCTTTGTGATTATTTTGGAAAAAAAGAACAATTGGTCAGTAATAATTAGATTAATTGATAAATATTTCATATTAGTTGCTCTAATATTATTCTTTTTTTAGGAAAAATCTAAGAAAAATACCACTAATCGGTTTAGTAGGCCACTTGAGGGTGCTCATGGATCTAAGACTTTAGTCCAACACTATCATGATGATGTAAGTTCATTTGAAAGCAATATTTATGGATACAATTTTTGTGATCATAACTCTTTTTTTTATTTTTTTTAAGGCTAATCCTGTGACGGGAGAACTTCCTAGTGCAGTTGACACCTTCGAGAAATTATTTCACAAAGGAGGGCAATGGAAGAATGATTGGGCTGCACAAAAACATGTAAGTATCTTTGGATCAGATGTTTGTGTATGGAATATCTGAGTAGAGAATCACTTGGAACTTGTTCATGAATCATCACTGTTGTGGTTTTCTCATCATGTTCGATTTTTTTGAATTCATTGAAAGTACTAGAATCACTTGGAACTTGTTGTTGAAGTACTAGAACCACTTTGAACTAGAAGTAGAAGTACAAGAAATTCCATCAGAAATTTCACTAGCTGAAGTAGAAGTATTATAACCAATCTCACTATTGCTTCTTTCTCAACATCTTCAATTTGTCTGAATTCTTGGCACTAATAGGAGCTAAAACGACATCACCATTCTCACTAGCAATTTGCTTTTCAGATTCTGTTATCACTTCCTGCTTGTCATATGCAAGTTCATCTTCAATATCCATAGATTTCTCAACAATTCCAATAGTGAAATAGGACTAGTGGAATCACTTGGAAATTGTTGTTATGCTTCTATTAGTACTTCTATCTCACCATTGACAAGTTTAGCTCCTGCTTCTATGGATTCTTCACTTGGAATTCGTTTCTCAGCTTCTACGAGCACCTCTTGATCATCATCTATATGCACAGATTCTTGCCTTTTAATTTCCTCAGAAATTTCATTAGCTGAAATAGAAGTACTATAGTCACTTGGAACTTGGTCTTCAACTTCTACTGTTGTTTCCTTCTCATCATCTACAATTATTTTGAATTCATTGAAAGTACTAGAATCGCTTGGAATTTGTTCTAAATTTGACACTTGAATTTACTGTTCTTTTGTGAGGTTGTTATGCAGTTAATGTTCATGTTGAATTACAATTTGAACTTAACAAAATGGATGTGGCTTGTCATAGTTTGAATCAAACTCTTGCGTATTTATTATTGAATGATAAATGTGATAGACTTGGAAGAGTGGTAAAGACGTATGTGGTGCAATATAAAAACAGTCTAGTATAATAGAATAAATTAATAAGAAGTTTATGCAGGATGTGAAGAACATTTGAACTTTATGCAGTATGTGTTTGAATTCTGATGTCTATCTCCTTTATAACTCAGCTCTTGCTTATTTTAATTTTACTTGTCTAGTGTTTATTCTACTTTCTTGTTTATGTTACAATTATCTTTATATATATATATATATATATATATATATATATATATATATATATATATATATATATATATATATATATATGTTTTCTTTTCTTTAAGGCTGAAATGGTGGAACTTCGATCGACTCAGCTGGAAGGGGAAGTGTCCGCCTCTACTATCGATAATGTGCTTCAGCCCAAAGATATCAATATCATGACACAAGTTTTAGGTGCACGGTCTCGCTACGTTAAGGGTTTAGGTCCATTACCTAAACTATCAGTAGTAGGTGGTCATAGAGCAACAAACATCAACTCAAAGCATCATGATGAGAGTGGGAAAATTATGAATAAGCAACAAATGATTGATGGGCAACAACATACTATCGGTGAGCAACAAAAGACTATCAATGAGCAACAACATAAATTTGACGCATTATTGCAACAGCTTCAACAGGCCATTCCTGGTTTCACTTTTCAGCTTCCCTCGACATGTTTTTCGACTTGATTTCCTCCTGTATTTCTTTTGCATCCTGAAATGACTATGTACTTTTGTTAAAGACATGGTGATATTTTTGGCAACATTTGAATACTAATTGTGTAATTTTGTTAAAAACATTGGATTAGTTATAATATAAGTACATTGCAGATCCATGATTTTGATTCTATTTAATTATTTTATTTGATATTAATATTTAATATAAACAAATACCATTCGAATATTGAAAAATTTAAAATGCATAACTTTCTGCGATGCCTTTCAGGCGTTGCCAAATGTCTAGTATTTTTTTCATTTCAAATTACATTTCGCGACGCTTGGTGCACGTCGCCAAATGATAAGACAGTTAGCGACGTGGCTGTTTGATGTCGCCAAATGTCAATACCTTTGGTGACGAATTATGCATAATGCGTCGCCAAAGGAGATATTGACATTTGCCAATGACCCAACTGCGACGCAGTGTGGCGACACGCTCTTGCGTCGCCAAAGGTTTGGCGACGCGTTTTGCTTACATTCGGTGACGCGTATTCGCGTCGCCGAATGTAAACATTCTTGTAGCGAATCTTTGATAACCATAGTTTGTGTTTGGTGAGGGGTAATCCATATAATGTAATCAAAGATTGGCGGCTGACGATCGACAACGACGAACGATGACCACGGTTGGCGACCGATGAATGGCGCCGGTCGGCCGACGACCGACGACCGTCGCCGGTCGGCCGACGACTGACGACCGTCGCCGGTCGGCCGACGACCAACGACCGCCGCCGTCCAACCGCCGACCGACCGACGACCGACGACCGCCTCCGAGGCCATGGCCGCGAGGGTTCTGCTGATAGGTTTCGGGAATAGAGAGTAGGGAATGTAATCGGATTACATCATTTTAGTTTTGTAATTGAGATTACAAATCTTGAACCACTTTTATAATCGAGATTCCATTACATTAAAATTTTAAAATTATTCCAAACAAAGGAATCCAACATATAATTTAATCTTGATTATATTACAGGATGGATTACCCCCTACCAAACGTACCCAAAGTGATTTAATTTAACCTTGACATAAAGTCCTTGTTTTGGCTTCCCTTTGATGTCTCTGCCCATATAATTTCACAATGCATCCCTAGCATTTGTTTATATGATATCTACACATTGAAAAACAATTTTCATGCAATATGGTTCTAGTGTCATATTTCCATGTATGAAACTTACTTTTGATGTGCCAAATTCCTATGATTAAGACTCAAATTTGTCTCCAAATGCTTTGGCATA
This sequence comes from Boesenbergia rotunda, assembly GCA_024364735.1. NCBI lineage: Eukaryota > Viridiplantae > Streptophyta > Magnoliopsida > Zingiberales > Zingiberaceae > Boesenbergia > Boesenbergia rotunda. The sequence continues at coordinate 27,017 of JAGFNQ010007292.1, read as the reverse complement.
TTCCACAGCCCATCTAGTCTTCCTGGAAAAATCCTCCTGAGATCCATTAACCATGGGCCCCAACTTGACTCCTAGAGCTCCCCCTTGAGCTCTTACCCTTAGTCACCTTCCTAGGTGACTCATCAATAATGACAAGGCCGCATCGGTGTACCTACGGTACTTCTTGACCTACAACCCTAACCTTCATAACTTTGGACATCTTGTCCTTGGTTAAGTTCTTCTTCTTCCCTTTAAATGGCTTTCCCTTGGCATTTTTAGCCTTCCCCGTGCTATAGTCATATGGCATCCTTGCAAATGACTTTTCCATACTATTTGATCTCATATATCAGTATCCTAGACCCTATCATTGTCGAGGTTTTGACTAGTCAACACCATGCCTAAACCCTTAGATCCAATAATGAATCTATCTAGGGTTTCCTCTAATTTATCAAGTTTTGCCCTCAAGACTTGATTATCCCTCTCTAGGTTCTTAACTTTAGCATCACCATGTCCATATTGGACATTTTTAGATCTACCCATTTGTCTAGGCATGTGTCTCCCTTTCTTTGGATTAATGTCTTAGTCCTTAGGTCTAAAGATTCTAGGTTTATCTTGATATATGGTTTCCCTAGGATTTTGATATACAACATTAATCCTATTTTTATCACAATATCTAAAATCAAAATTATGCATAGGTAAATAATTCTCATTATTTCTAACATGCATGGAGGAAATTGAAAAATGCTTAAAGTTAGGGATACCTCCCTTACCCTTGTAGCTCCCCCTTATGTGAGCTTTTCTTCTTCTCTTTCTCCTCACACTTCTTCAAATGCTCCAATTTCTTGAATTCTCCATTCCTTGAGAATTTGGTGTGGTAGTGTCCTAGCTCACCACACGTGAAACACCTAATGTGCTTTTTCTCCTTCTTTTTCTACAACCCATGTTAGATGTTAAATAAACTGACTTGGGTTTAGGGTTTACTTCCTTTTTACCTAATGGACACTTGTCCTTGTAGTGTCCCTTCCTATTGCACCCAAAGTAAATAATGTGGTCTTTTGACTTTGCTTTGGTGGAGGTGGATGCTTCTTCTTGCTCCGGTATTGAGGATGGTCTCTCCTCCCCCTCAATCCTTGAAGTGGAGACTTCTTCTTCTCCCATTGATGAAGTGGATGGTTCTTCAATTTCTTGTGTCACTTCACTAGAGGAGATGGATGAATCTTTTTCCACTTTATCTTCCTCTTCAGATGTTGAGCTTCTCTCTTCATTCGATTGGTCTATCTCCTCTTCTTGGACCATTGAGCTCATTTCCTTGGGCTCTTCCACTACTTGAGATTGTGTAGGGTTTTCATGAAGCACTAACATCTTGCTCTATTATTCGTGTGCATTTTTATATTCACCTACACCACTCATTACATCATTAGGTAAAATATTAAGTAATATTGAAATTACGTTTTAGTTTGCCTTTGATTGGATTTGTTGCTCCTTGGTCCAATATCTTGGTCGGAGCTTTTTCCCATGTTTATCTCTCGGAACTTCAAATGGTTCTTTGAGCACGATCCTAAGATCCCAATCCATGTCGAACCATGTCTTTGTCCGTATCCTCTAATACTTGAAACTCTCGCGGTCGTAGGGAGGTGGAACATTGATATCGTCCCCTAATCATTCTTCAATTGCCATTTCCTCTAGCTTTTTGCCCTATCGGCGGTTAGTCCGTAGATGACCGAACTTCGCTCTGATACCATTTGTTGGGACCTTGACATTTAGCTAGAGGGGGGGTGAATAGCTTCTTTTCAATTTTTTCCCTACACGTGTTAGCAAGCGCAAGCGAAAAACTAAATTAACAAACTAAAACAATGCTAACACCAAACCTTTACATGGTTCGGAGATGATACTCCTATTCCATGGCTGTCGATAAGGTGGGCGATCCCAATCCGTCGGTGGATGACTCCCCGGAAGACCTCCGACTAGTTCTTGTCGCTCCTTGTGGATGGAGAAGCCTCGCCACAATCCCTTGACAACTTCTGAGCACTTGTAGGCTACTAACAGGCTTTACCCATGCTTGTTTCGCCAAGGGAACTCAGCCAAAAATGAGCCCTCTTAAATAGTTCTTGATGTTGTTCTGACCGTTACCAGTCGACTAGTCCTTTTGAATTCGAATGTCGTAGCCCAACGCTTCAAATTCTAGTTGACACTAGTTGACTGATGCAAGGATCAGTCAACAGATCTTTCTGTGCTCTACATCAGGTGACTGATCCAAGCATCAATCGACTGCCAACTTCCTAAGCCTAGGGTTTCCCTTCCTGAGTACAATTCTCTCAGCACTCGAGCCCTCATGACTTAGCTGACTCTTCTTCCAGCAGCCTCGACCTATTGCCTTCAAGCCTTCTTCGACTTTGGCTCTCGTCCCTCGGATGCATACGAACCCACGGCTCATCCTCATGCCATCCTTCAAGTATGCCTCGAAGTGCGCTTCCCTCGGCTCATCGTTCCTTCTTCCAGCAGCCTCGACCTGCTGCCTTCATTGACTTCGACTCTCATCCCTTGGATGCATGCAAGCCCACGGCACGTCTCCCCATGTCATCCTTCGAGTATGCCTCAAAGTTTGCATCCCTTGGCTCATCATCCCTGCTTTGCCCACGATCCCTCGAATGTATGCAAGCTCACGGCTTGTCTCCCCATGCCATCCTTCACCGGACCTGAAGACGTCCAACTATGTCTATGTGTATCCTGCAAACCTGTACACTTAAATACACATATTAGATCAACATAAAACCATAACTTAATCATATTGACACATACATCAAAACCCATGATCTACCCGATCACACTTGGGTTGATTACACCAACATCTCCTATCTTGGTATTTCTGGCTCTCCTTTCCCATGGCTCCTAAGGAAGAAGACGAGAAGGAAGCAAAAGACTTACGCGTGAGGAGGAGTCCTTAGGGAAGAAGACAAATACGATGTCTGTTGAGCGATGAGAGCAGAAGGTGGCCAAACGTCTTTGCCTCCCCTTTTTATAGGGAGGAAGTCACCTGTGTGGGAGCAATAGAGGGCAAGAGACGTGGACGACGGGAGACAACTACATCGAGGCGTCAGCACCAAGCATCCGTTTGATGTGAGCCTGCTATAGCTGCGTATGTTAGCAAGAGATCATGAGGAGAGCAGTTGGGGCATGTGGCGAAGGCGAATTCACGAAGTGATTTTGTCGCCATTAAAATGCTCCTTGCGTTTTTATGGGTGATAGACGACTATCATTGTTGTACCTCAAAAATCGCAGAAGCCTTTTAGGAAGGCTAATTCAAAAAGAAACTGCCTCGGACCTCGAAACGAATGTTTCGATTCCTCGAACCCAACGTGCCGCCAATAAAGTAGTAATGGGTGCAGGGACCCACCATAACATAGCTTCTCCATTACAACACTAGTCTAATCTGTCACCCACACTTTCTTCGATTAGACATGAATGGATGGACTTGTGACGGGGTTGAACACCCCGTGGCTGACACATGGGCTGAAGAAGCTATGTGGCAAGATCTACCAAGTCTAGATGACTCTCTTTCCTTGACGCCCGAGACCCATTCGGGAAGGTGGACTCCCGAGACCACCTCGGGTAGACATACTCTGGAGATCGATCTAGGAGGACATGTGCTCGGGATCCCCTCGAGAGAGCAGGTCTGATCACCTCGGGAAGGAGAATGCCCAAGACGCCCCCCCCCCCGGGACAAAGGACCTCGAGATCACCTCGGGGTAGCGGAGCCCAAGGTGCACTCGACCTCAAGTAACGACCCTCTTTCTTTGGATTTGTGGATAATCATCACCAATTATTACGGGATAATCATGACTCATGATACGCAGCCATCAAAACCTTAATCATCGGAACGGTCTAAATTTGATAGTTGCTAGGACCATTACAAGGATTATCTAGTAACCGACAATTGAGGGGATGTGGAGAAGAACGTGGGGACACGTGTGACGACCACCTCAGGTATAAAAGTTACTCCAACCCCCCAGGTAAAGGGGTTACACACATTCGAACTCATACTTTTGTCCTTATTTTCTTCCATCACAGAGATTCAGGCACTGATTTGAGCGTCGGAGTGGGCTCCGCTGGACAACCTCCGGCGTGCTCCCTTAACTCTCGTGTTAATCTCGCAGGGTGGGAGCTCTTCCTCTCTCGTCAACATCATCATGGGCTGAACCCTGGTGACTGGCCGTCGATGTCAATTCATTCCGGAACAATTTCAATATTTTCTTTACCAAATTTACCTATTACGTACCCACACAATTTCGAGGTCGGATCCTCTATCCCACATAGGATCCCTATTCCTATGTCCCACTTGTCAACAATGGCCGTCGAGTCATCCGATCATCAATATCTGACACTACCGGCGGCTTCCAGCCCCGCCCCTAACAAAATTATACCCTGCGGGGTATGGTAAGCCTGTCGGGTATCGTCACAATTGCAATCTCGTCGTATTTACCGTCGAATCTGTCGAGATTATAATACGGTGATTCTGACTGATTCATTGTTATCTCAGGATAACGTTTGATTTGGTGCAACGATAAAAAATTATCAATAGTGTCTGATCGTCGATAGGACGACTTGCCGATCATCAACAATGTGTATGGGATAGGCGGGACAGGGATCCTCTGGGACAGAGGATCCCGTCTGCTCAATTTCAATTGTGTTCATTGTATACTCTCACTTGTTAATTTTGTAATTTTTTTTTCATAGTAAATGTATCAATTTTTTAAAAAATATTCGGCTTTTAACCTAACCATGTAGAAATATTTCAAAAATTATCAAATTGTATACATAAATTTTAAAAAACCAAATCACATATCCACTTCTTAAAATATCCTCAATCAAAATGAATCAATCGACTGTTTTTTTTTTCTATTAGTCGAATTGATTTTACGCTATTTGAAATTTTGATTAAATCAGACTATGGATTCAGATTTATTAATCAATGTTAATTTTGGGCTAAATCGATTGTTGAACCAAACAATCTTGAATTGATATGAAACTAGTTCTTATATATTCGGCCTATTATCCTGATTTTATCTACACTCTCAAACATCAATTTGACCTAATATATTAAGAGTAGTGAATTTTTTAACATGAATGCATTCAAAAATTTTAATTCATGTTAAAAAAATCACTGCTCTCAATATATTGAGTTAAAATGATATTTTAGAACGTGAATATAATCAGAAGAATTAGACGAATATATAGGAGCTAGTTTCATGTATATACGAGGTTGTTTGGTCCATCAATCGAATTTAGATAAAACTGGCTCATGGACTAAACATCCTCGGATTAACACGAAATTAGTTCATATATGTTCATCTAATTCTCTTGATTATATTCATTTCCTCATACATCAATTTTATTCAATATATTAACATAAATATGTTTGAAAATTTTAATTCATTTTAAAAAATCACTATCTAATGCACAGCGAAAATCGCGAATAAGAAAACACAATCAAGAAGACACAATTCAATTTTACTTCGTTTAGAGCCTTCGGCGACTCCTACTAGAAGGCCCAGGTCCCTTGGACCTTTCCGATGGGCAATCCAATCTCTTTACTAGAAAACATTCGGTAGAGTAGTTGAGTATAAGGGAATATGAAGTGTAACAACTCTACACTTCCTACTTATAATAAATGAAGTACAAGAAAAGTATAATTAAATTCATTATCAATACTATTGTAGAATGTCAATTTGGCTTGTGTGTCGATGTTGGTCTTGCGACAACGGTCGATCGTAGTCGAGTCATAGTAGGGTCACAACAAGATAGATGAAGAAGCAAAAGGATCATCGGAGTTCAAGAATGGAATGTAAAAGATGTGTTTTGAAGGTTGAACTTGAGCTCTTTATAAAGGATAGCGCTGAGGCACCTCAGTTCCCAACTGAGGCGCCTCGAATGGCTGAAAACTCTATTCACCATGCAACTTCACGAAGGCGTCTTCACCTCCTTGAAGGGGCCTCCGGTCCCAACTGAGGCACCTAAGGTCCCACCTATGTTGCCTCGGGTACTATTCATCCAAAGCTATTTTTGCAGTTTGAACCTTGCTAAATCATGTTAGTCCAAAATAAATATATACCCTACAAAATAAGGTTAGTGCAAGTACAATATGGACTAAATAAATTCAGTGTTAAATATACTCCATCTTTCCAAGACCAGGATCTAATCAAGGTCTTTTCTTAGAGCTTCAAAATGGTTCTAAGCTGGACTGCGCCTAGAGGCCCTACCCAGAACTTATCCTATCGAAATTCCCTCCTCCAGTGACTTACCTGACTTATCTTGAACAAATCTACTTAGCTTCTTAACCCACTAGGTCTTTAGCTAACTGTCAAGTCCAGTAGACCCAGCTGGATTTCATGCTATGTCTCCATAAACTTGGGCTTCAGCTAGTTGTCAGGCCCCCGCAGACACAACTGAATTTCCTGTAAGGACTTACCCACCTTGGAATTCAACCTAGTATCAAGTCCTATGTCTTTTAATCCTGCACATTTGGTAACAAAATTAGAAAACAATTAACTTATCTTTAACCTATTTATCATTCATCAAAATATGAGTTTGACCATTAGTGTAAACTGCACCAACAAATTATTGTCTCAATATATTAGATAAAGTTGATGTTTGAGGACATGAATATAATTAGGAGTATTAAACGAACATATAGGAGCTAATTTTATGTAAATCTGAGGTCGTTTGATCCATCAGCCGATTTTGCCTAAAATCGATTGATGAACCGAATGACCTCTAATTTATATGAAACTAGCTCTTATATGTTTGACTAATTCTTCTGATTATATTCATGTCCTCAAACATCAACTTTACCCAATATATTGAGAACTGTGAATTTTTTAACATGAATTACTGTTTTCAAACACATTCATGTTAAAAAATCATTACTCTCAATATATTGAGTCAAATTGATATTTAAGGGCATATATATAATCAAGAGAATTAGACGAACATATATGAGCTATTTTATATAAATCTGAGGTCGTTTGGTCCATCAGCCGATTTTGTCTAAAACTTGTTGATGGATCAAATGACTTCAGATTTATATGAAATTAGCTCCTATATGTTCGTCTAATTCTCCTGATTATATCTATGTCCTCAAATATCAATTTGACATAATATATTAAAAGCAATGATTTTTTTAACATTAATTAGATTTTTCAAACATATTCGTGTTAAAAAATTCACTGCTCTTATTATATTAGGTCAAATTAATGTTTGAGGGTATGAATATAATCAGGAGAACTAGCCGAATGATGGGCTTGAGTACCCCATGGCTGGCACATGGACTAAAGAAGCTATGCGGCAACAACTGTCAAGTCGAAATGGCTCTCTGGTCGGGATGCCTGAGACCCCCTCGGGAAGGGGAATCCCGAGACTAACTCGAATAGGCATAGCCCTGAGGATACCTCCAGAAGGATGCACCCTTGAGCTCACCTCGGGGGCAGGTGCCTGAGACCACCTTGGGAGGATGAATGTCCCTCCCGGGCCAAACAGCCGCGAGATCACCTCGGGGTGGTGGAGCCCAAGGAGCACTCAACTTCGAGTAGCGATCTGTTTTTCTCAGATCGGTGGATCATCATCATCCATTAATACGGAGTAATCATGACCTGTGATTCGCGGCCATCAATGTTGTAATCATCGCAATAACTCTAGATTGAAGAGTCGTGAAGACCGTTACCAGGATGATCCAGTAACCGATAATCGGGGAGGACGTGGCAAAGATCATGGAGGTGCTTGACACAACCACCGCAGGTATAAAAGGTACTCCAACCCCTCTGGTATGGGGGTTACACCTTCTTGACTACTCACATACCTTCTTGCTTTCTTCCCATCTCCTCTATCGAGGCACTGACTTGAGCGTCAGAGTGGGCTCCACCGGACAACCTCCGGCGTGTTCCCCTAACGCTCGTGTTAATCTCGTAGGGTGTGGAGTTCCTCCTTTAGCGTCAGCCTCCGCGTGGGCTGAACCCTGGTGACTGGCCGTCGACATCGATTCCTTCCGGAACAAGTTTGGTGCCATCTGTGGGAAGCCAGTCAAGCACCAAAAGGAGCACCGATGGCAGAGCCGGAGGGACAACCCCTTGTCCTGACAAAGGAGGAACTAGATCGCTTGGTGGTCGATGCCATCAAAGAGGCATGATAACCTTCATTTTGTTGATTAAATTAGGCCCTCAACTCCATGTTTGATCCACTTTCATATGCTTAAGTTTGCATTTATATTAGGTTTCATGGATTATCTCCATTTTAGCTTAAAATTCAATTCTTTCTATATTTAAGATGTTTTGGCATTAAAATTGAATATCATTATGTAGGTTTCAAATGATCATGGACCGGGATCAGATTGGGTCAAACTTGAGTCAGAATTGGACCCGGATCAAAGGGATCAAGCATCGGATTAACATGGGTCGTCCATTCAAGAGAACGGTTAGATCTAAACAATCGCCAACTTCTAGTCGATCCAAGCTCAAGATAGACTTAATCATGTTCATGGATCAAGATCTGAAAGTATGGGCCAGATCAGAGTTTATTCAGCCGTTGGATCAAGCATTAGAGGATCTAGGCCGTCCATTCAAGAGAAAGGAGGATCTGAGCCATCCGCCACAGATCTGATTGATCCGAGCTAAGGAGCAGTAGATCAGAGCCCTTGATCAAGATCTGGAAGGTTTGGCTCAAATCTGACTTGATCTGACCATTGGATAGAATCGGAACAATATCAGCCGTCGAAATTCAAAAACATCAGTTAAAATAGAATTCCCCTACGAAGGTCGTCGTCGTCGCGAGATCACTCCTCAGTTTCTCCAGTTCTTCTCCGTTTGTCTTGTCCGATTGCAGGCGACCACTCCAATATCAGTATCATTCCAGATTTCGAGTTAATCAGGGTCTAGTCTCCGGGAGGTTTGTGTTAGAATCGGCTAAATTAAATACGGACCAGAAATGTTTTGGGTGATTTGCCGAGAAAAATTTAGGGTTTCCGAGAACTAAATTGAAATTGAAGGGTTAAACTGCTTTGAAACTTAAGTTTTGAGGGCTTAAGTGTGATGAAACCTAAATTATGAAGGGTGTAATGATGTAGCTATCTTTAACATAAAAGTTGGAGGGTGAAAATGATTTAAACCAAAGGATAGGGGTGTAGAGGTAGTAAATTCGAAGTGAGAGGGTTAATGAGCAAAAAGGGCCTAAACTAGGTTTTTCCACCTCTCCTCTGTCCCCTCACCGAAACCCCTTTTTGCATTCCCCTCGACGCAGACAAAACACCACTTCCCCATCTTGATCCACGCTTCTCCTCCACCCGAGCCTCTCCATTCCACGCGAGGGAAGGTCTCTCCGTTGTTGGTCGAGCTGGTCACCACCATTGCAATCACCCTCCTTTCGATTGTAGTGGCTATCGGAGAAGGGCATCTAGGGCACGCGACCACCACCGTCGGTGTTGTATTAGGGCTCCCCTCGCCATCGTCGATCAGCGCGAGGCAGTGTCGACGCCTCACCCCTTCTTCTCCGGCTATAGCCAGGTAAAGGGAATCTTGATTTAGGGTTTGGTTTTGATTTGGATTGGTTAGAGATCTGTTATGAGTTTCAATTTGTGGCTCTGAATTTGCTCTTGGTAGTGAATTGGTTTCTTGATTTTGCTGGTTTGATACTGTGTCGTGAGCTTCTTGGAGGTGGCTGGAGGTTTGGGCTTGCTCTTTTGGTCGTAAGCTTCAAGGTGGAGATTTGTCATGGTTTGTTTGGAGGTTTAAGTATGGATTTAGACCTCTGTTTGGAATTAGATGGGTTTGTTGGTGATATTGCTCTGTTAGGAGCTGGAAACTAATTTCTATACATGTTATGTTTTGTGTAGATTTGGTTCTTGATGTGTACTTGCTTCATGAGAAGCCTTGGGCAAAAACTATATGCAACTTTGGAGATAGGATTTGTGGTTGACAATGGGAATGAAGCATAGGGTATAACCATGTTTGAATCTTGATGTTGCCGTGAGTGGTGAACCAGTAGATTTCCTCTACATTGTATCTATCATGAATCCTACATGTTGTGAGCATGGTCTATTCTTTGTGTCCTGATCTATATGGAGATCGGTTGGAGTGACTATGGTGATTAATTTGATACTAATTGATATGGATTATCTAGTAGACTGATCACAGATGATTTGTATGGTGAAGTGGTGCTTTGATCTGTGTTATGGGTTTATGTGATGTTCTTTGATAGGTTCCAAGAATGGTTCTTGGAGTAGTTAGGTTTGGGTTTAGCTTTGTGGAATTAAACCTAATTGAGATAGTTGAGTTAATCCTAATACGACTGAGTACTTAGTTGGTTAGTATCAGTTGGTATGATATCTAAGCTTTGATTTATGATACAGGGCGTTGATCAGATACAGATACCTGGACACAAGGGGTTCTCTACGTACGAGTTCCTTTATTGGAGGCGGGTAACCCTGACTTATCTTTTTAGATATTGTCTTACTATTATGCATAGTTTGTTATAGATAACAGTAAGTTTATACGTTGTACCTGCCTTTGTGTATTATGATCAGATATATGTTGTTTAGATGACTCCTGTTTAGTTCTATACAGTCTCGATATTTGTCATGCGTTCATATGTGATCAGATATGACGGTAGATCACTTATTACCTGTAGTTGTATTGATTTCTAGATATACCTTGGATGGATACCTAGGGTAGAATGGTTTGATATGGATACATGTGTTTGACCTATACATTTCCCACCGATGTGTGGTTGAGAACCTGGTTAGTGAGGAGGGTGTTGTTGGCATACTTTACCCTCTAGGTTGCATTACTGAGCTGTAGGCTCTGTACAATTGCATACTGGCGATCATCGGCTCCCTTAGGGTCTGAGCCCGTCACGCAGACAGGTTTCTGGTTTGATTGAGCTATTAGCATGATGCTATCATCATGATGGAGACCATCGGCTGCCTTGAGGTCTGAGCCCGTCCCCAGTCATGTTTGAGGTTGCATATTTGCATCGCCACGAGTGCTAGGCGTCATATTTGCATAGCCACAGGTGCTGGGTGTCATATTTGCATAGCCACAGGTGCTGGGCTACATATTGCATCCGCCACAGGTGCTAGGCGTCATATTTGATAAGCCACAGGTGTTGGGCTACATATTGCATCCGCCACAGGTACTAGGCATCATATTTGCATAGCCACAGGTGCTGGGCTACATATTGCATTTCCACAGGTGCTGGGCATTATATTTGCATAGTCACAGGTGTTAGGCTACATACTTGCATTGCCACAGGTGCTGGGCATCGTATTTATATAACCACGAGTGTTGGGCTTCATATGTTGTAGGCCACAAGGGTTTGGCTTCTCTATGCAACCATGAGTGGTTGGCTTGTCTGTTTCTGTTCACCCGACCGCCAGTCTGGTGGTGGCTGAGGTGTGTACCGAACAGATATTTGCACCGGGTGTATAGGATGCATTACACCTTTGTAGGTGCTTGTTGTGTTTGAGTGTTATATATATATTTGACATGCCCGTATAGGTGAGATACACATTTGTGATTGTGTATCATTCTTGAGGTTATATAGAGGATTGATTACATCTATCTGTAGGATAGATGGACTCTGGTATGTATTCCCCCTTAGTCTTCAGTTATGCTTTATCCTCTATATTCGAGACAGTATCAGCATGATTCTTATTGTTATTTATAGCTTGCTGTACATATATATATATTTTGGTATCCGCTGAATTTATTTGGACTCACCACCGTTGCCTATATTTTTGTTTCCAGGTTGATTGGTCTCCAGGAGATCCCCAGTTGCCAGTCCCAGGTCCTTACGACTCCAGTGATGGGTGCTTCCGCGTAGTTCTATTTTCGTTGCACCTTATTATTTGGTTTGGATTTGTTTTATGTCGTAGAACTTGTATCGCATTTTATTTGTCTTGGTATGGTATTTTTAAGTCCTCTAATGGACTATGTGTTTGTTGTTTTGTTGTAAGTTAGTCTGGTCCGCAGTCAGGTATGTTTTATTTTGTGTTATGGTTATATTATGTCTTTATTTTGAGGCCTGAGGCCAAATTATGTTTGCGTGTGTTGTTTGGATATTGTTTGTATGTGTAAATTATCCGCCGGACAGGGGAGATGCTGCCCAATTTTATATTGGAACAGCATCTCCTGGGTCTCGGGGCGTGACAGTTTGTGTTCGAATCTTTTGGCTGCCAGCTTCGCTGAGGGTCTCGCCGAACTCTGCTTCGCCCGAATGAATCTACGTGTGATTGTTGTCTTCACCGATCAGGATCCATCAGAGTATTCAGAGGGGTTCTCTGAACTACACCAAAGGGTTCTGAGCCGGAGTTGCAACTAGTTGATCGAGTGGAAGAACCAAATCTGACATAATCGATCAAAGGAGCTTGATCTTACAGACTTGCGATCTAAGGGGTTCTTAGATCGATCCTTGTGTGACGGCAAGGAGCAAACCTTGGTGACGAATCTAAACTGGAGTTAGTAATTGTTAGATTTCAATTCTGAATTGTTTCCATTGAATCGACTCTGTAATTCCCTGTTCCTGAACTCTTAGTTGTCGCAGTTTCATCAACTTTTAGCTATTGATCGGTCGTTGTGACCGATCCAGTTATCATCTGATTGGTCTGTTGATCGATCAGACAAGTACCTGATCGGACTGTAGACCGATCAGGTAGGGTTCCAGCATAAATTAGCTTTGTTTCTTGCTTTCAATTTGAAGTACGTGAATCAAACTTCATTTCAATCATTTAGCTATAGCTTTGTGGTTTGCCTGATTTTGATGTTAGTTTCTATCCCTAAATTCCATTATTGCATAATTGAATTGTTCATTTTCAAGTTGGTTAAGTTTAGTTTATCTATTTCCTAGTCTAACTTTGTTTAGCTAAGCATTTCTTTCATTCCAAAGAGAATTTTCATTCTTACTTACAAATCAATCCCCAAATTATTCGAAAACCCCAAAACATTTAACGACAAACAAATACGAGCTTGATTCAAACACTCACAACTAGTCCTTGAAAAAATACGACCTGAGACCCCTATTCTACATTTCATTTTGCTGGCAACGGTTTTCAGCTATAAATTTCTAAATTTGAGTGCTCATCGTGACACTAGTATTGGGCACCATCAAATTTTTGGCGTCGTTGCCTGGAAAAACTAGTTGAGTTTGTTTGATTTAGCTTGTGTGCTTATTTCTATATCTTTTGATCCATTTTATTTGTTTCATTCTTCTGTATACATTTGCTGCGATTTTTTGTATTTGTGTATGACCAGATCTGCAGGTGATATTCTTGAAGAATTTGATCCTGAAATTGGGAGAATTTTCAGAGCCAGGAGGAATCAAATTGGAGTTTCAGAAGCTATTGATATTTTTCCTACTCAGTATATTTCCACTCATTCAGTTGATGCTATGGCAGACCACCAGAAAACCATGAAGGAACTAGCAGTGCCAGATGATGCTTTTCAGTACTCCTGCATTGCCTACCTAGAGCTCACTGGAGATTTTGAGTTAAGATCAGGGCTCATCAATTTATTACCTAAATTTCAAGGTCAGTCTAGGGAGGATCCCAACAGACACTTACATGAATTTCACGTAGTCTGGTCCACCATGAAGCCTCAGGAGATTTCAGAAGAAGATATCAAGCTGAGGGCATTCCCATTTTCCCTGACTAGAGCAGCGAAGGATTAGTTCTACTACCTACCTACTGGGCACGTTTCTAGCTAGATTTCTATGAATAAAGCATTTTTGGAAAAGTACTTTCCAGCATCTAGAACAACAATCATCAGAAAGAGTAAATGTGGTATACAGCAAGTAGTCGGAGAGACTCTGTATGACTATTGGGAAAGGTTCGACAAACTTTGTTCTAGCTGCCCACAACACCAGATCAGTGAGCATCTACTTATTCAGTACTTCTACGAGGGTCTACTCCAGATAGATAGGATCATGATTGACGCTGCAGCACGAGGAGCCCTAGTGAACAAAACACCAGATCAAGCTAGGGAGTTGATTTCAAACATGGCAGAGAACACACAGCAATTTGGGAGTAGAACATTGTCCACCAGAGGAGTTAATGAAGTTCAGATGGTATCTAATGAGCAAAAGGAAATCAAGAATTCATTGATGGAGCTTACCTCCCTAGTGAAGCAAATGACTCTAAACAATGTGAACCAGAATCCAAGTTTTTCAGTACCTCCGGTTGGGACCGGGTGCATGTTGACATGGATGCGGGTTCGTAATTTTAAAATTAATTACGTGCAGCGGAAGTTTTAGCATAAATAATTTCTCAAATTATTTAACCACACATCTAAACATGCAACCTTATGTTGTGTAGACATGATCATATATTTAAAATTTTGCAGAAACGTAAACTAATTTACTTATTTCCTCGCGTAACTCGAAGAAAGGGACGAGATCCAACCGTAAGCGTCCCTCGGAAGCTCCGCCTCTATTCGCGTCCACGCCGAGTATCTTCGGGATGACTTCGCAAAGCCAAGAGTTTCGTGTTCTCGAGAACTACTAGATTCTCCGAGAACGCGACAAAAACCAAGAGAGAAGTCATCACATCGGAAAAACTCACCACCAAGGTTGGCCGGAATCATAATTCCGGCGAGAAGGAGGAAGATGACTTGCGCCCAATCCCAAGGTGATGATGGCCGGAGAGGAAGATCATCCCAACGGAAGAACTTCGTCGCCTCGGTGATTCTCCTTGTGCTCACGGCAAGAAGAAGGGGGAGAGGCTTGTGGCCGACCAAGAGGAAGAAGGGAGGAGAGGGAGAGAGCCCAAGCAAGAATACTTGGATTATTTCGAAATTAATTCCAAGCCTTGCCTTGGGTCCTTTATATAGTGGTCTCTCAACCGCCAAGTCTCTTTTTTCTTATGGAATAAATTTTCATAAGAAATTTATCATATAAATTTTCTATGACTTATTCCATCATGCCAAGTCTTGATTTTATATCATGGTTAAAATCATATTTTAATTCATGATAAAAAATCAACCAAGTCTCTTTTTTCTTAAGGAATAAATTTTCATAAGAAATTTATCATATAAATTTCATTATATAAATTTCTTTATCATGGTAAATCAATCCATGATTGATTTTATAAAATAAAATAAACCAATCCATGGTTCATTTTAATTTCCATGAAAATTAAATTTCTTTATATTAATTTATTTATATAAATTTTTTATATAAATTTCTTTATCATGGTAAATCAATCCATGATTGATTTTATAAAATAAAATAAACCAATCCATGGTTCATTTTAATTTTCATGAAAAATAAACCAAACCTTGGTTTATATAAAAAATTTATATCATCCATAATTTTATAAAACAAACCACACTTGATTTATTTTATAAATTGAACCAAACAATTTGGTTCCCTTACTTTGTTGTGGTCGGCCAAGCAAAGAGGGTGGGGACCCTCTTTGTCCGGCCTATCCAGGGCACGCCCCAATGAATTAAACTCATTTAATTCATATATTAAGTCTTCAAAAGACTTAGCCATTTTACGCTTCCGATGCGTCTCTGAAAAATTCAGATTCGACTTATCGTTTTGCTCAACCAAACCTAATCTCTCTTGATTGGAAAATCCAATTTTCAACTCGTTTTAAATCCCTCGGATTACTCGTAGTGCGTGTGACTAAATAGGCTTTTGATTTATGTTGGTCGTGTAACGACCCGAAAAATTCTCTTAATATTTCCTTAAAATATTAAGCATGTCTAGATAATTTTCCGAGGAACCTAGAAATATTAATGCGAACTTTGGCCTAGAAAATCCATGTTTTCTCATTTAAATTGGGAAAAAGGGCACTAATGGGCCTTATATGGGCTTTTTAGTACCAAAATTTTTGGTGAATTTTAGGTGGAAAATTATAGAAATATGAAGGGATTTTAATAAGAAATATTAACATAATTATGGGGGAATTTTTAAGGGATTTTCGAAAATACTAGGAAAATAAAATAAAATAAGTGGGAAAAAAATTATGCATCTACCAAGGATTGAACCTTGGACCTCTTGTACAACCATGTATGCTTTAACCAACTCACCTAGTAAGGGATTTCTATGAGGAAATGAAGTGGATATAGGTTGAGGCTTCGAAGAAGATGAAGGGTCATGGAGAGACTCTTCATTTGCCTCCTTGATGAGTTATAAAGAGGGGGGTTTGGGAGTTACTTCTTCCTTCCATGAATTGCATTTTCTTCCTCCCTCTTCCCTCATCCTAGCCGAACACCACAAGGAGAGTTTCCCCTTGGAAAATCTCCACAAGAAGGTCTTATCTCCAAGATCTAAGGGTTTTCCAAGGATACAAGGACAAGGGGGTTCAAGGGTCCAAAGATTTTGCAATCTTCTTCTCTTTCAAGGTTCGAAAAATCAAGAAACCCAAGGTAAGACTCCCTCACCTGTGGTGTAATAGTTCCTTATGTTTTTAGCATGATATATTGGTTGGTTTTTGGGATTTGATGTTAAAAGAAACAAGAGAAGCAAACCAAGAACCCTAGGACATCCTATGGGTTTCGGCCACTAGAAGTTTAGGGTCAAAGATGATGCCAAAAATCTTTATAATGTTGTTTAATGTTCTCTTATGATGTTTAGAGATTAAATATAATTTTTGGGAATTTTTGGGGTACCCTAGAATACCCTAGGGTTTCGGCCAACATCAAGAACCCATGTGTAGGGTTGGGTTTAAAACCTTAAGTATATGTTTTATGTTTTATCATGATATAAGGGAGATGGAGGGTGTTTATGTGAATGTTTCACATGGCCTAGAGACCCTATAGGTTTCGGCCAAGTACCCTAATAGGGTGGAAGGAAAGGACTTATTTCAAGTAAGGGCTCCAATGGCCCTATGGTAAGATATGGTTGGTGTTTAAGCAATTGATTTGGGGTTTTAATGGAATTTCACCATGCCCCCATGGCCTTGAAGTTTCGGCCAAGAGCAAGGCTAGGGTTAAAGGATTAGGGTTGGTCTTAAGTATGAACTCAAATGTTTCCTATGGCCTAGTATGAATGTAGGAGATGTTGTTTGGGAAGTTATGGGAAGTTTCATGGACCTAGGGTTTCCTTGGGGCTTTCGGCCAAGGATCTAACCTAGGGCTAGGGTTGGGTTAAACCTGCCAAGATGCTTGGGTATAGGTTATTAAGATGTATGTTTAAGTAAGGTGGAAGAATTCTATGTTAACCAAACCCTTAATTTATATGTCATGAATTGTATGTTAGGTCATAAATGTTTTAGACATGTGCCATGATCAATGAATGATATGTATGTATGCCATGTTTTATGAATAGTATGTATGTATGCCATGTCTTATGAATGATATGTAGGTATGCCATGTTTATGAATAATTGTATGTATGCCATGCTCTATGAATGATGTGTACAAATGCCATGTTTAAGAATGAAAATGAAGAATGAAGTTAAAGTTCATGCCTTTAAGGCATAATGATGATGTTAAGTATGATGAATGAATGAATATGCTATGAATGATGATGAAAGAAAAAGCATGTGAAAGCATTTTATTTTATTTTATGGGCTTGTACCGGACCTAAGTAAGGTCCACGGTTCTGGACTACCGATGAAGCTGTCCACGGTTCGGGACTACCGATGAAGCTGTCCTTACGGTTCGGGACTACCGATGAAGCTGTCCTTTCCCTAGTAGGTCGAGATTAGCTACCTCGTATTTACTTAGGGATGCGCGCATGTGATGAATAAATGTGGTACAAGCCAGGGCCCAATGAATGTTATGATTATGTTAAAAGTATTTAAAAGCATGATGTTTTAAAGATTAAGCATCCTTATATATATATATATGCATTTGCTCATGCATTCATCCATGTTATGCATTATGTTTACAAAAAGTATGTTTATGAAAAGTATGTTTATGAAAAGTATGTTTATGCTAAATTAAGATGCTATGATTTATTTATGTTTCTGTCAAATTATGATGCCATGATTCATTTATGTTCATGCTAGTTAAGATGCCATGATTTATTTATGTTTCTGTCAAATTATGATGCCATGATTTATTTATGTTCATGCTAATTAGGATGCCATGATTTGTTTATGTTTATGTTGAATTATGATGCTATGATTTATTTATGTCCATGCTAGTTTAGGATGCCATGATTTAATTCTGTTTATGCTAAGTTAGAATGTCATGATTTTATTTATGTTCATGCTAGTTTAGGATGCCATGATTTAATTATGTTTATGCTAGGTTAGAATGCCATGATTTTATTTACATTCATGCTAGTTTAGGATGCCATGATTTAATTATGTTTATGCTAAGTTAGAATGCCATGATTTTAATTATGTCTATACTAATTTATGATGTCATGATTTAACTATGTTATGCTAAGTTAGGACGTCATGATTTTATTTAGGTTCATGCTAAGAATGTTTATGAGGTTATGATTATTATGTTATGTCTATGCCAAGTGTTATGCCATGCCATGAATGTTTTTATGGTCATGTTTATGCCATGATACGAATGTGATGAAGTTATGTTCATGCCATGTCGAATGTATGCTAAGTGATGAAAAGGCTTATGTTCTAAGTAAAGCACTAAGTATTTTAATGTTTCATGTGCTCATGATGAAGTGATGAATGGTTTTAGTGAGTAGGAAAGAGTCTTACTAAGCCTGTGTGCTTATAGTTTTATTTCCTTATACCGCAGATTACGCAAGGGGACAGTAAGGAAGCAGCAGGAGGGCCTTAAAGCATGTGTGTGATAGTGACTTGGTCAAGGAGCAATATGTTTGCTCGCCTTATGATAGAACTTTACCTTTAATATTATATGCTTGAATATGACTCTATAACATGATGCTAAGGATGATATGATGCTAAGTATGACATGATGCTAAACATGACATGATGCTAAGTATGCATGATATGATGCTAAGTATAAAGTTATTATGCCAAGTTCCCATGTTATAATGTTAGGAATGGTAGTAAGTGCATGTAGGTGTAAGTCAAAGGTTTCCGCTGCATTAGGATGTCTACATGCCCTAAGTATGTTAACGTAATGCCGCTTAATGGGAAAAAAAGCGGGTGTTACAGGTCGTCTATAATTAACCAATTATAGAACGATCATGTGTGGCACCTAGTACTACATCATGATCCCCAATTAATCGAATGATCAACGGTTGACCTCAGAAACAATTCTGAAACCCTTCAACAGCTATAATGAATCGTGCCTCATTCCCTTCACCATCTTATACCCACTTGGTTCAGGACATGGTCTATGTGTGTCACTCCCCACTAGGCTGACTACGTCACACCTAGCCCAAGTAACATTTTCTCGTCCTACGGATTCTAATTACTCTCATGTATCTAAGAGATTCATACTCTGA
This sequence comes from Boesenbergia rotunda, assembly GCA_024364735.1. Lineage (NCBI taxonomy): Eukaryota > Viridiplantae > Streptophyta > Magnoliopsida > Zingiberales > Zingiberaceae > Boesenbergia > Boesenbergia rotunda. Next base: position 7,665 of record JAGFNQ010007292.1, on the reverse strand, counting down.
ACATGTCATGCTCTAGCCAGAGGCTTCGAGTACCAATCCGACGATAGGCCTTGGGTATACATCTCCTCGCAAGGAGTGGTGAATCCTTGTAGGTTGTTCAAACATCTTCGGGCACTTCGACTTATACCCAATCATCCTGGGTCCACACGTCCTTGGAGATGCTTGCTTAAGATGTCAAAGTATAAGTCTCCATGACCAAGATGACTTGAACACCGCAAGTCAAAGGAACATCGCACTTAAGCTGCAGTAAGAACTTCATTGACATATTTATATATAGACTACCATATGATGTTTAACTGTCAGTCACTCCAATGAAATGTTGGGACCGGGTGCATGTTGACATGGATGCGGGTTCGTAATTTTAAAATTTATTACGTGCATCGGAAGATTTAGCATAAAAAATTTCTCAAATTATTTAACCACACATCTAAGCATGCAACCTTATCTTGTGTAGACATGATCATATATTTAAAATTTTGAAGAAACGTAAACTAATTTACTTATTACCTTGCGTAACTCGAAGGAAGGGACGAGATCCAACCGTAAGCGTCCCTCGGAAGCTCCGCCTCTATTCGCGTCCACGCCGAGTATCTTCGGGATGACTTCGCAAAGCCACGAGTTTCGTGTTCTCGAGAACTACTAGATTCTCGGAAGGCACGACAAAAATACCGAGAGAGAGATGGGAAGACTAACCACCAAGCGAAGAACGGAATCAAGATTCCGGGAGGAAGGAAGGAGTTGCGCCCGCTTCTTCTTCTTCTTCGGCAGCTGCTTGGTGGATGAAGCTCACGGCAACAAAGGGGTCCTTCTTTTAGGGCTGGTGGCACTAGAGGAGGGAGAGGGAGAGAAGGAGAGAGAGAGAGGGCTTATTTCTAGATCTCTTAGATTTTTCTCCAAGTCTTGCCTTGGTTCCTTTATATAGTAGCCTCTCAATCGCCAAGAGTACTTTTTATGGAATAAATTTTCATAAGAAATTTATCATATAAATTTTTCTATCAATTATTCCATCATGGCAAGTTTTTATCATAATTTAATTTATGATAAAAACAACCATGTCTCCCTTTTCTTATGGAAAGAAATTTCTTTATATAAATTTCTTTATATAAATTTCTTTATATAAATTTCTTTATCATGGTAAATCAATCCATTATTGATTTTATAAAATAAAATAAACCAATCCATGGTTCTTTTTAATTTCCATGAAAAATAAATCTCATTATATAAATTTCTTTATCCATAATTTTATAAAACAAACCACGCTCGGTTTATTTTATAATTTGAACCAAAAATTCGGTTTTCCCCTTTTGTTGTGGCTGGCTAAACAAAGAGGGTGGGGACCCTCTTTGGCCGGACAAACCCAAGCTAAATCCATACGAATTAAACTCATTTAATTCGTCTAATAAGTCTTCAAAAGACTTAGCCATTTTATGCTTCCGATGCGTCTCTGAAAAATTCAGATTCGACTTATCTCTCTTGATCGGAAAATCCAATTTTCAACTCGTTTTAAATCCCTCGGATCACTCGTAGTGTGTGTGACTAAATAGGCTTGCGATTTATGTTGGTCGTCTATAATTAACCAATTATAGAACGATCATGAGTGGCACCTAGTAGTACATCATGATCCCCAATTAATCGAAAGATCAACGGTTGACCTCAGAAATAATTATGAAACCCTTCAGCAGCTTTAATGAATCGTGCCTCATTCCCTTCACCATCTTATACCCACTTGGTTCAGGACACGGTCTATGTGTGTCAGTCCCCACTAGGCTGACTATGTCACACCTTGCCCAAGTAATGTCTTTCTCGTCCAACGGATTCTAATTACTCTCATGTTTCTGAGAGATTCATACTCGGAACATGTGATGCTCTGCCCAGAGGCTTCGAGTAACAATCCGACGATAGGCCTTGGGTATACATCTCCTCGCAAGGAGTGGTGAATGCTTTGTAGGTTGTTCAAACATCTTCGGGCACTTCGGCTTATACCCAATCATCCTGGGTCCACACCTCCTTGGAGATGCTTGCTTAAGATGTCAAAGTATAAGTCTTTATGACCAAGATGACTTGAACACTGTAAGTTAAAGGAACATCGCACTTAAGCTGCAGTAAGAACTTCATTGACATATCTATATGTAGATTACCATATGAAGTTTTACAGCCAGTCACTCCAATGAGCTAGTTCCCTTAACTAGCATTCATGTTTATCTCCGGACATCCCAATGTCACTAGCCAGTGAGAATCAGCTGATTAGAGAATAACCCATGCTAGTCTCAACAGAATTGATAATGTCCGTATTTATCAATTCATCGACTAGGGACAATTTCAATACTTCACAATTGCACATGTAGAGATAATCACTAGTTGTGAATTCATCATAAATTCTCTTATGCTGTGAATTGTATTGCGGGCATTCAGTAAATGAGTTTAAGATCTCAATCAAATACACGAACATGTATACTCAAATAGTGAATATTCATTTATTAAAGTAAATGATTAGAATCATAAGGCGATTGCCTTAGGACACTTTTCTCATATTACTAACAAACTCCCACTTGGCCTAATGTCAATCGCTACGGTATCCAATACCACAGGCTCTAACATGACCCTCAAACTTGCTTTGAGGCAAGGCCTTAGTTAAAGGATCCGCTAAATTCCTTTCAGTGGGAATTTTCTCAATTTGTATATCATTCCTACTTATAATCTCTCTAATCAGATGATAGCGGCGAAGCACGTGTTTGGATCGCTGATGAGACCTTGGTTCCTTTGCTTATGCAATAGCTCCATTGTTGTCGCAGTAAACCGGTATTGCTTCATCAATGGTTGGAACCACACCAAGTTCCGAGACAAACTTCTTGATCCAGACTACTTCTTTTGATGCTTCCGAAGCCGCAATATATTCCGCTTCCGTGGTAGAATCCGCTACAGTGTCTTGCTTGGAACTCTTCCAACTTATTGCGCCTCCATTTAAAATAAATACGTATCCAGACTGAGATTTGGAGTCATCCATATCTGTCAGAAAACTGTCATCTGTATACCCACGTATTATCATATCTCCTTCTCCATATATTAGGAACACATCCTTAGTTCTTCATAAGTACTTAAGGATTGTCTTGACAGCCGCCCAATTATCCATTCCTGGATCAGACTGGTATCTGCTTGTGACGCTCAGAGCATACGATACATCGGGCTTAGTACATAACATAGCATACATGATAGATCCTATTGAGGATGCACATGGAATCTTATTCATCCAAATCCTGTCGTCTTCTGTGCGCGGACACATAGACTTTGAAAGGTTGATCCCATGCCTGATGGGAAGGTAACCTTACCTGGATTCCGACATGCTAAACTTTTTTAGCACTCGATCTATATATGTAGACTGCGAAAGACCAAGCAACCGTTTTGATCTATCTCTATAGATTCTAATCCCAAGGATATAGGTTGCTTCTCCCAGGTCTTTCATGGAGAAAGTTTTGGACAAACAAATTTTAACCGACTGTAAGACTGATATATCGTTTCCTATAAGTAATATGTCATCGACATATAACACTAGGAATACGACTACACTTCCACTAACCTTCTTGTACACACAAGGTTCGTCAGGATTTTGTGAGAAATCAAACTCTTTGATTGTCTCATCAAAACGGATGTTCCAGCTCCTGGATGCTTGCTTCAGTCCATATATGGATCGTCGAAGCTTGCATATTTTGGTTTTATCAACCGATGTGAAACCTTCAGGTTGTATCATGTATACATCCTCAAGCAGGTTTCCATTAAGGAAAGCTGTTTTCACATCCATTTGCCATATCTCATAATCATAATGAGCTGCTATGGCCAAGAGCATCTGAATTGATTTACGCATAGCTACTGGCGAATAGGTTTCGTCATAATCAATTCCTTGTTTCTGACGATATCCTTTTGCCACTAGTCTAGCCTTAAAGGTAACAACATTACCTTCCATGTCAGTTTTCTTCTTGAAAACCCACTTCCACCCTATGGGCTTAATCCCTTCAGGTGGGTTAACCAAGTCCCATACTTGATTTTCGTACATAGAATCCATTTCCGACTTCATGGCTTCAAGCCATTTGTCCCTTTCTGAACTTTTCAGAACATCATCATAACTGATAGGTTCGTCATCGCTACTGAGTAACACGTCGTTCGATTCACTTACAAGAAATCTGTATCTCTCTGGAATATTGCGTGTCCTATCAGATCTACGAAGAAGCGGTGTTGTTTTAGGTTTAACTGATAGCTCATCATTATGAGTTATTAGTTGTGGGTTTAGACTAGGTGTCTCTGTAATGTCTATTGGATTTTCTTGAACTTCTTCAAGTTCAATACTACTCCCACTATTTTCTTGTAAAAGAAATTCTTTTTCTAGAAATACAGCATGCCTTGAAACAAACACCTTTTGTTCCAAGGGATGATAGAATTAGTAACCTTTCGTTTCCTTAGGGTATCCAATAAATAGACATTTATCAGACTTAGCATCCAATTTGTCTGATACAGTCCGCTTTACATAAGCAGGACAACCTCATATCTTTAGGTGAGATAAATGAGGTTTCTTACTATTCCACGTCTCATATGGAGTAGTAGAGACTACCTTGGTCGAGACTCTGTTTAGCAAGCAAACAACTGTCTTAAGCGCATAGCCCCAAAAGGATTTTGGAAGAGTTACATGATTCATCATGGATCTAACCATGTCCATCAAGGTTCGGTTACGCCTCTCAGATACACTATTATGCTATGGTGTATACGGCGGAGTTCATTGAGACAATATCCCATTGTCCCTAAGATAATCTTGAAACTCTTGACTCAAGTATTCACCACCCCGATCGGATCGAAGTATCTTAATACTTTTGCCAAGCTGTTTCTCTACTTCACTTCTGAATTCTTTGAATTTCTCAAAAGCTTCAGATTTGTGTTTCATTAAGAACACATACCCGAATCGTGAGTGATCATCGATAAAGGTAATGAAGTAGCTATAGCCTACTTGTGCAAGAGATGACATTGGTCCACATACATCAGTATGTATTAGACCAAGCAATTCTCTCACTGGATTACCTTTTCCAGAAAAGGGTGATTTGGTCATCTTGCCTTTTAGGCATGATTCGCATGTATCAAATGAACCGGGTTCAAATGATTCCAGAATTCCACATCGGTGTAATTTGGTCATGCGTTTCTTACTTATATGGCCAAGACGACAATGCCACGTATAGGAGTATATTGGATTATCTATTCGAGCACATTTGTTGCTAACTTTGATATTGAAAATGTCACCGGATAAATCTAACGTGTAGATACCATTGCACAAAGTTCCGGTCCCATAAAGAACACCATTTAAAGTTATGTAACAACAATTGTTACTAAAAGTTAAATGATAACCCTTTTCATTCAAGCATGAAATAGATACAATGTTCTTTATTAACGAAGGAACAAAATAATAATTATCCAACTCTAAGACAAGTCCAGTAGGGAGCTTTAGCAAATATGTTCCGATGGCAACAGCAGCAATCTTTGCTCCATTTCCAACTCGCAGATTCGCTTCTCCCTTGACGAGTCTTCCTCTATTCCTTAGCCCCTGTATGTCATTACATATATGTGAGCTACACCCAGTATCAAGTACCCAGGAGGTTGAGGAAATAGAGTGACATTCAATAACGAAGATACCTGAAGAGGATGGGGATCGGATTGCTAGTGATATGAGAGAAGTGTCCTAAGGCAATCGCCTTATGATTGTAAACATTTATTTTAATAAATAATAATTCACTATTTGAGTATACATGTTTGTGTATTTGATTGGGATCTTAAACTCATCTACTGAATGTCCGCAATACAATTCACAGCATAAGAGAATTTGTGATGGAATCACAACTAGTGATTATCTCTACATGTGCAATTGTGAAGTATTGAAATTATCCCTAGTCGATGAATTGATAAAAACGGACGCTATCAATTCTGTTGAGACTAGCATGGGTTATTCTCTAATCAGCTGATTCTCACTGGCTGGTGACAATGGGATGATCGGAGATAAACATGGATGCTAGTTTAGGGAACTAGTTCATTGGAGTGACTAGCTGTAAGACTTCATATGGTTATCTATATAGATATGTCAATGAAGTTCTTACTGCAGCTTAAGTGCGATGTTCCTTTGACTTGCGGTGTTCAAGTCATCTTGGTCATGGTGACTTATACTTTAACATCTTAAGCAAGCATCTCCAAGGAGGTGTGGACCTAGGATGATTGGGTATAAGCCGAAGTGCCCGAAGATGTTTGAACAGCCTACAAAGGATTCACCACTCCTTGCGAGGAGATGTATAACCAGGCCTATCGTCGGATTATTACTCAAAACCTCTGGCCTGAGTATATCATGTTAAGAGTGCGAGTCTCTTAAATATATGAGAGTAATTAGAAATCCAAAGGACGAGAAAGACACTACTTGGGCTAGGTGTGACGTAGTCAGTCTAGTAGGGACTGACACAAACAGACCATGTCCTGAACCAAGTGGGTATAAGATGGTGAAGGGAATGGGGCACGATTCATTAGAGCTGCTGAAGGGTTTCAGAATTACTTCTGAGGTCAAACCGATGATTTTTCGATTAATTGGGGATCATGATGTACTGCTAGGTGTCACTCATGATCGTTCTATAATTAGTTGATTATAGACGGCCAACATAAATCGAAAGCCTATTTAGTCACACGAACTACGAGTAATCCGAGTGATTTAAAACGAGTTGAAAATTGGATTTTTCGATCAAGAGAAATAAGTCGAATATGAATTTATCAGAGGCGCGATGGAAGCTAGAATTGGCTAAGTCTTTTGAAGGCTTTTTGGGCGAATTAAATGAGTTTAATTCACGGCGGTTCGGTTCGGTTTTGGCCGACCAAAGAGGGTGCCAAACCCCTTGGGTTGGCCGGCCACCTATTGGGGAGAAAACCAATTAATTTTGGTTTAATTAATAAAATAAATCTAGCGCGATTTATTTTATAAATTATGGATAAAGAAATTTATATAAATAAATTTATAGAAATTTATTCTTTTATGGAAGTTAAAATAATCCATGAATTGGTTTATTTTAATTTTATAAAATCAATTGTGAATTGATTTTTTCATAATAAGAAAGTTTATAAATTTCTTATAAAATTTATTTCATAATTTAAAGAGAAGAAGAATTTTTTTATTATAAATTAGTTATAATGAAACTAGGCATAACGGAATAAGTCATAAGAAATTTTATAAGATAAAATTCTTATGATAACTAATTCCGTTAATTCCGTTAAAAAGAGACTTGGCAAGGGAGAAGCAACTATATAAGGAAACAAAGGGAAGCCTTTAATTCCAATGAATAATTGATAGAGATTAATTATTCTCTCCCTCTCTCTCTTATTCTCTTCTCCTTCTCCCTCCCATCTAGGGCCGGCGCCCAACCTAGATCTCCTAGGGCCGGCGCACCTTCATTGTTCTCCAAGGAGTTGGCGTGAGCAATCTACACCAAGGAGAAGCCAACCAAGAAGAAGAAGAAGCGGATCACATCTCCTTTCTTCACGGAATTCGATTCCGTTTCTCGGGTGGTTAGTTTCCTATCTTTTCTCTTGTTCTTTTAGTTGTGCCTTCCGAGAATCTAGTAGTTCTCTTCGGCAGAAAACTCGTGACTTTGCGAAGTCATC